>CM040244.1:177412627-177913925 GCA_022545495.1 Chrysanthemum lavandulifolium | reverse complement strand
GTTATATGTTTTTCTTTGTTGTTTGAGAGTTGGGGAGTGATATGTGAGGGTCCTTTGAAGTGAGTCTAGGTCTAGGGGATGGTTTCGGACTGATGATGTACTGAAGTCGAGGGATGGTATATGGTATGTGGTGTTTGTGGTCTAGGTCATGTTTACGCGTAACTATTTTTCTTCAACTCCTTATGCGTAACCTCTTTAAACCATACGCGTAACATGTTTTCTTAAGCGTAAAAAACATACGCGTAACAAAGCTTGCTTATGCGTAGGCATACGCGTAACATTGCTTATGCGTAGCTTTACGCGTAACCTTGCTTAGGCGTAAAAGCATACGCGTAACATTTCATACGCGTAACATTTCATCTTGCAAATCCCCTTAACTAAAATCCCTCCCAATCAAACAAGAACAGAAAGATGTTCATCAAGGAAATCAACAATCAGGCCGCAACGAACACACAAGATGGTAACACCAAACTACCAATCACATCAAACAAGAACAGAGAGATTGTTCGGAATCATCATGTTGATGTATACGTGAAGCATTAACCGGAAGCACTTTGTCGATAAACTCATCAATCCGAGTGAAGATGTCAACCAACGGCTCTTAGAAGAAACTCCATGTAAAGATGATCCGATAAGAAGAATCTCGGTTCTTACATGAGTTAGGAGCCGTTTGACCATATATTCTCAAATATCAATCAACAATGCAAAAAATTCACACTTCTTCTCCCCCTCAAGAATTGCATACGGAGATGCCATTCTTGATTAAACAAGTGATTATCATCCAAATGTATTCTATTCACACTTCTCCCCCGCAAAATTAGCACATGATGTCGCCATCTTCATTATATTGAGCAAGTGGAATAAGAGTAATTATCAGTAGTCCGGATCACTTGATGACTGAAGCGCATGGAAAAAGCATGAAGCATGTTGATGAGAATGGTCATAAATGAGAAGATTTCTCTTCTTCAGAAGATAAAGCGCACTGAAACGTACACCTTTCTTTTCTATGAGGAACGGGGCCTGAAGTGATATCTGCAGACGCCATAATGATGAAGTACGAGGCCTGAACTGATTTGAACAGACGTCATAGCCGAAATAATATCAAGATTGAGTTACTTGAACCCGTGAGTTATGAGATATCAATCCTTGTGTTATCCATACTTTAAACCAGTCCATGTATTGAAGGATCGAAGTATCTGCAACTGAGTAAGGACTACCTGCACTAACATTACAAGCTTGAGGTGCTAGGAGTAGAAGTGGCTACATGTTGAGGGTTAACGGAGCTAGAAGCCTTATTCTTAGGTAACTCAGGTGAAGTGACTGGTTTTGACAAAACTTGTTTCTCATCAACTTGGGAGGCAAACCGTGTTTTTGAAAATTTTGGTCTTTCGGATATAAACGCAGTAGGCTGCCTAACAACGGACCGGTTTCTAATGGGATGAGAAACTGGTTTCCCCAAGGTTGATGGTTTTGTAAACTTAGTGTTCACACTTTTCCCTACAGTTTTCCTAAGCTCATTTTTTAGGGCAACAATAGCGAAACTCTTTTCCTGAAGTTGAGCTTTGAGATCATCAATTTTTGCTATCAAAGAGTTTGTTTGTTCTGTTGACTTAGTTCTAGCTTCTTTGACAGAGTCACTTAGTTCTATGTGATGCTTTCTCAAAGACTCATTTTCCTTTAGTAATTTGGCCACACAAACCGCTAATTCATCATTTCTCATTTGAATATCATCAATAGCATTAACATCAGAATTACTTGTAACCAAATTACTTTTCACATGCATATCAGAAATATGTTTCTTCAAATTGTTGATAGTTGACTCTTTGTTTTGAAGCTGAGCTTTGAAAGTGTTAATTTCAAAAAGTTCACGGAATTCAGGAAGTTCCGGATTTTTACATGGTTTGTTAAGTTGAAAACTTTCTTCTTTACTCTGTATCGCAATTTCAAGTGAAATGCAATGTTTTTCAAGTTTTGAGAATTTGTTTGAAAGTTCATCAAAAGCCTTTTTATCAACCATATCATTTGTTTTGAAATTATTAGACTCAGCCTCAACCAAGGAACATTTATCAGAATCATGTTCAGCATTAAGATCAGTATGTTTAGGTACATTAGCAGATGCACTATGTTGAACAGTTAAGGGTACCTCATCACATGACACCTGCTCAATTTCTGGTCTGATATCTGCATCCACATCATGTGTAACAAGAGTCACTGAACTACTGGCTATTTCAAGCTTATCTGTATCTGAGCCTCTGTATTCAGTGTTAACTGATCCAACATCTGTTGCTTCACCCGACTCAACGCTACAATCTCTTGATTGCACTCGACATTCATTCACCCTTCTGATTTCTGTATCCACATCTTGTCTGACTGGAGTTACTGAACTGCCGGTTACATCATTCTTTGTTGTCTCTGTTAATCTGCATTCAGCAACACCCGATCTTTCAACTGATACATTACCCGTCTCATCACAACTATCTCTCAACTGCACCAGACTCTCATCCACATTTTCATCTTTCAGAGTAACTTCCTCAATGTACTTCTCCACATTATCCATGAGATGGATAAGTGTCTCTATGAACACGCTAATTTCCATTCCAGTGTATCTCTTGAAAGACATTTCAGTCATGTCTTGATCATAATCAGATGTAAATTCCCCCTGATGAATGACTGAAATTGGTTGTGGATCACTTGCAGTGCAGCACTGGAACTATCCTTTTGAACCTTTTCTTTATCAAGTTGTTGTTCCAATTGTTCTAAGTTCAATAGTAATGTTCCCGTTAATGTGGATAAATCTTGACGGAAAAGGGCATTGCATGCTCGTTCCATTCCTGTTGTGAGTAACATGAGATGTGAGTGAAGTTGTTGATAAGGTTCAATGCTACTTTCCTTTTGCATGGCATTTTGTAGTCTAAACAGGTGCAAATCTTTCTCATTGGACTCAGAGCATGAAGAACTCAAATCATCATTGATTGATTCCATCATCTGTAACCGTTCAGTATAGCTAATATTCTCATGGTTGTCTACAACATCATACAGTTTGAGTACTTCTGAAATCACTGAATCAGGAGTGTAAGACATGATGTTGATGAATCCACGGGATTTTACAAGTCTATGATTTAAACCGAGAAATAGAATCTTTCGCGGGATTTTACTAAAATCAAGACCAAACCGTTAAGCAATGAGCAATGGAACGTGTTAAGATGACTGATGGATTGTCACAATGATAGACAATTGTGTGTTAGGACTTATGATTGTTTGTAGGATTAGCAGAGATGTTGTTTGGTTAAGATTTGGATTGGTTGATGCACGATTTTACGGAGAAATTTAGGTCCAAAAACTTAAAAAGCTCAATAACTTCCTTCCGGAGGCGATTTGGGCCTCAAAAAATTCGTTTCACGACTTCGTGGTGAAACCTCACCATATTCAGCCTGTTCCGCTCGTTTTGACTGGTATTTCGCTGAAAACGGAGTTACGGTTCAAAAGTTATGGCCGTTTGAAGTTTTACCGTAAAAAGTCAACTTTTGGTCAAACCGCTTCAATCAACTCGCATCCAGGACAACTCGCTTAAACGACAACTTGCTTAAGGCTCAACTCGCATAAGATGACAACTCGCTTAATAGACAAGTCGCATGAAACACAACTCGCATAAACAGACAACTCGCTTAATAGACAAGTCGCATAAAACACAACTCGCATAGGCAACTCGCTTAAGCAACTCGCATAGGCAACTCTCTTTAGATACGTTGAATCTGGACAAGTCGCATAGGCAACTCTCTTTAGTATCAACTCGCTTAAAGAAACATGTCGCTTAATAACCAAGTCGCATAAATAGTCAACTCGCTAAGTAGCCAAGTCGCTTATACCAACTCGCTTCAAATGAAGAAGCAACTCGCATCCAAGAAACTCAACTACGAGTCTCAACTCGCTTTGTACACTTTTCACAAATACCCACTTTAACAATCAAAAGCGACCAAACCACAATGATTTAAGCTTTCCAATTCAAAACCTAAACACATATGATGATCCTAAACACAAAAGTACAAGCAAAATTGAAACTTTAACACTAGAATTTGTCCAAATGATTCAAACTCTCCTAAACGCTTAATACCCCAAAAACCTTATGAAATCCACCAAAACAAAGAACATGAAAGATGAGTGATCAAACCATGGCTCTTGATACCAATTGTAAATATTGGATTTCATAAACACATAACAAACAATAATATGGGTCGAATTATGTTTAGAGAGAGAAAGTGGGATCCTTTCTAGAGAGAGAAAGTCAAAGAAAACATAGAAGGTTAGATTGAGATGAATGAAAGGTCCAACCCTCTACCTTGGGAGGTAGAGGGTATTTATAGTTACAAACTAAACGTCCTCCTTCGGACTGTGGATCAGGAATACAGTGGGTAAAGACCCGTCCGTCCTCCACGGTGTTGCACTAAACTAAATAACTAACTAAATAACTAGTAAATAACGTAATGTCTACGAGCTAACTTATGCTAGATTATTGATGAGTTTCCAAATACTCATCATTTTTACATAATCTAAACTGCAAAATCATCTGAAAACGCTCAAAAACACATCAAAATGATCAAATTATCACAAATCAGTGTTTTATGTGTTTTAAATTCAAAAATATCAAAATCAGATGAAAAATGTATAAAGTTTGCAAAATTGGCAGTTTTAGTCCCCCGAGTTTTAAAAGTTGTCAAATCTAGTCCCTGGAAATTCAAAAATGTGGAAAATTATCATTCAAGGTCCCTGAAGTATTCCAAGTTGTTTAAAATGATCCTTGAATGATTCTTTGGTCAATTGGCAAGAAAGGTCCCTTAACTTTGGAAAATTACAAAAATAGTCCTTGGGCCTTAAAAAATGAATTTTATGCAAAAAGGGTTCTTGTATTATCAAAGTTGGCAAATTTAGTCCTTGTGAGAAGTTTGGAAACATGTTCACTTTCAGTCCTTGGAGTTTGGCAAAATTTCATTTTTGGTCCTTGTTTATTACTAATACCATACGGACACCTTATATAAGCTAAGGCCCAAATTCAACCCAACTACTAGCCCAACCCAACAGCCCTTGACCCCCTGCCCCTTGACCTCCAGTCCAAATCACCTATTCTGACCCCAGCCAACCCATTTTGACCCCTTTGATACTAATACTCCACGGTCAAACCATGGTCAAATCCCACCCTCGCGCTAAAAAACCAGTCACTGTAGCCCTTCCCTCACAATCACTGAAAACTCAAAAACCAGTCCTGGTTTCACCACAATTTCAACTCCCTCCCATTCCATGTCCCCTCCTCATCCTCTACACTCCAAAAAGCTTTAATTACATCAACCAAATCCATTAATTGATATAAACTGCTTTGAAGAAATTTTTGGCGCCAAATTCACAAGTGGACGGATATGATGAGTCTCAAGCATCCAATGGCTCAAACTTGGTGGGATTCAATCAGAAGCACGTGGGGAGTATGAAAAGTCATTATATAGAGAAGGAAAAGCAATGTATCAAAGTGTGTAGTGTAATTTTAAGTATTATTGTCGTTTTAGCTTATTTTTCAAGTTTAAGTGTATGTTTCTATCTTTTAACTCTGTATTTCAAAGTCTTTTGTTATAAGAAAGCTTTTGTGAAGTTATAATTCAAGTGTCATATTGTATTTCATCTTATGCAATTTTCATCAAATTCAAAAATCTCATGTTGTTTCAAATGGTGTTTTCAGTGGTTTGTATGGACTAGATTAAGTCACTTAAGCTCCAAGAAAGCTTAATCAAGCTTTTAGATACATCTAAAACAAGTTTAGAAGTTAAAATAAAAAATCACCAAAAATAGCCATTAAATACTTTAAAAATCAAAAATCATGGTGAAAGGTACAAGAAGGCTGGAGCAAGGTATATTTTGGATGGCCTTGGGTTAGTGAACCTGTGGGGGTTCTATAGGAAGTTCTACTTGGTCCTGGTTCTGAATATTAAGCTTGGAAGCTCTTGTAAGCTATTTTAGCCATTTTGGCATTTTACTATTGTAGTGGTTTATTAGCTAATATTTCTGTTTCTTTGTGATATTTAGTCATAATTAAGTGTTTCTAAGTTTTAAAATTAGTAGCTTGTTCTTCTTAATTTGTAGTTTGCAAAAATATTGTTTTAACAGTGGAAATGGTATAATCATTAAGTTTGAGATTGAAGTTGTTTTGATTGTTAATTTAGGCTTCATAAGTCTTAATAAGTAATTATTAAAGATCTGCAATCAAGTTTTTGGTTTCTAATTGTGTTTTGATTTGAAAAAGTTCATAACAGTTAGCCATAAGGTGTGTTTGGTTTAGTGTGTTCAAAGGGTCTTTGATTCTTAGTTTTGTTGGAAACTTGCATAACTTGGTTTATACAACTTAGCTCAGTCAAGAAATCAAGTCATCTTTAGCAAAAAGTCAAAATCCCATGTCTTTGTACCTTAGGCAGTCCACTGTGGGATTTTTCAAAAGCAAGATCATCATTTTGTGTTCTAAAGTTGTTAACTTTGCTTAAGTAAGTCTTATATCACCTTAACACAACATATTAAGCACTTTAGATCAAATCAAAATCCAACTTAGTCAACTTTTTAGTTTTCTCAAAAAGTCAAAATTCTCAAAAAGGTCGTTTTTGATTAAAGTTTGGAATTTCACTGAGGGTTCATTAGTAGGATTCAGTCTATAAGCTCTTGGGGAATCAAAGTTTGGTTGGTGTAGAAAAATAGAAAAATGTTAGTTCTTGGTTTCTTAGCTTTTTGAGTGCTTATTTAGCTGCTTTTGTGGGGTACCTGTTCTGCACAAGTGCCCTGTGCACAGAAATTGATCCCATTTTGATAAGCTCTCATAGAGCTTATTACTTGTCCAATTCTTGAGTTTTCTACTTCTTTGGAAAGCCAACCTGGTCTTCTTGTAATATCAAGTTTTGTTTTTCATTTTTGAGCTTATTCTCTAGGGCTGCTACAAGCTTAAAGTGTGTCCCAGTTTCTGTTTTTCATCTTTACAGTCAAATAGCTTATCAGCTTATTGTAGCTTTTCAGTTTGAGTGTTTGTCTCTTTTAGCTTCACTTTAGCTCATATAGCTTGTTGGTAGCTTATTTGAGCTTTTGTTTCAAGATAGCAAGCTTGTTTGAGCTTATTCCAAAAAAATAAGCTCATAAGCCAACTGTTGGGCTAATAAGCCATCTAATTAGCTTATTTGTGTTTTATAAATTTTTTGTCTTTATTAAAGTTTCTTATTATTAGTATTTAAGTAGTTTTCAAAAATAAAAATCACAAAAACATCAATATAAAAATAGTGATAGCGTTTATTTAAGATTTTTTAGCTTTTTGATTTTTCCTTTCAACTTATTAATAAGCAAAACTTGTTTTTCTCTTTTTCTTAGGTTTCTGTGATCATATAGGATTTTTAGAAAAAGTTTCAGATTTTTCTTTATCTTTTTAGTATTTATTAAAATTATAAATAGTTAATAAATAATAAATAAATAGTAATAAATAATTAAAAAGTCAAAAAAAAATATATTTTCTGTTTTAAAATTAGTTTTATTATATTTTAGATTTTTCAAAGTTAAAATTTTATTTTTCCAAGTTTATTTTCTATTTTCTAGTATTTAAGTGTATTTTAAATAATAATTAATTAGTAATAATTAAATAAAAAGTGTGAAAAATATATTTTTAATTTTAAAATTAGTTTTATAGTATTTTAGATTTTTCAGAATCATAAGTTTATTTTTCTAGCCTTATTTTGTATTTTCTTCTAATTTAGAGTATTTATTAAATAGTTAAATTAGTTTTTAATTAATAATAATTAATTAAATAGTGTTAAAAATTATTTTCTTTTTCTAATAATTTTCTTTTATTTTTAGGATTCCAAAAATGTCATTTTTATATTTTTAGGCCTTTTATTTCTTAGTTTTCACTTTTTATTTTGTGCGTATACGTAGTTTTTAAAACTTACGTTTACGTTTCTTTGATCTGGTTGTTGTGCTTTCCAATTCTGTGTCCAATTCTATTCCAAACCAATCAGTAGTGTAATTTCTAATCATAACCTTTACAGATCACTATCCTTAGTGATCATTCCATTATCTGAATCAGTGTTGTATACACCATTGAGTCTCCTTGGGACTAAACGACCCGGGAATCCCCTGTATTCTCTGATCTTAATTGTATTTGTGTCTGAATAGTTTTAAGTCTTTTTGACTTGACTGTTTTGCACAGATCAAAATTTTGGCGCCGCTGCCGGGGAGGCTTTAGCGTGTGTCTAGCCATTTTCAGATCCATTGTTGCACATACCCACCATTTGTAAAAAGTTTTTGTAAAGTTATAGAAAATCAAAAAAGTCATTAACACTTTTCCTAAAGTGTTAAAACACCAAAAAAATATAAAACAACAAAACAATCGGAACGTTTTCTATTTTGTATTCTCTTTTAAGGTGATTCTTGAAGAGATACGATTTGGTTAAACGGGACGATAACAAAAATATTGTCCAAAAGTTTTTGAACCCATCTGCACAAATCTAACCTACGTCTTTTCAGTGGTACTTAATTGAATACATAAAAATCAACCACCGCAAATCAAGGCAGTGCACTACCTAACTGGGGGTGCGACCATTAATAAGTTCCCGAACATCAGATTTAAAACTTGCCTTTGTGTCACTTGTGATTTGGTGTACCTTTTTCAAAGAAGCCATTTCATCTGTGATTATTGGTTAAGTTCACTTGTGTTTTGCCTCATTTGTTTTGAAAATTGGTTTTTATACATAGTGCATGCGCACTCGTTCTTCCAGTTCTACAAGTCCACTTTCTGAACTTGGAAACATTCCTCGTAGACGTAGAGGACGTTCAGCTCCTTCAGCCGTGACTGAGGAACGTCTACCACCACCACCTCCTGTCGAAATGGCAGAAGACAAACCGATGAATGAGCTTCTCCAAGCACCCATCGAGGGTTACGGAGATGCCATTGTTGTCCCAGCCATCGTGGCTGACACTTTCGAGCTCAAAACCGGGTTGCTCAATCTAGTAACCCAAAGCCAATTCTATGGTTTTGAGCGGGATGATCCTCATGCACACATTCGATGGTTTAACAAGATAGCATCTACCATCAAGTACAAGAATGTCCCATCCGAAGCTATCAAGCTTCTTCTGTTCCCATTTTCTCTAGAGGGACAAGCCCGGAATTGGCTTGAGAAACAACCCCCTCGTTCTATAGAGACATGGGAAGATCTTGTCACCAAATTCGTTAACGAGTTCTATCCTCCATCCCGAACCACAAGTCTTAAGAATGAGATAATGAAATTTTCTCAGAGATTTGATGAATCATTCGGGGAGGCATGGGATCGTTACAAAGAGTTGCTTCGCAAGTGTCCGCATCACGGTTTTACCGAGTTAATGCAAATGGATACTTTCTACAATGGTCTCAATCAGGCCAATCAAGATTCTTTGAATGCCTCCGCGGGAGGTAATTTCCTGAGCAAGACCACCAAAGAGGCCTTGCAGATCATTGAGAACAAATCTCAGGTCCGTCCTTTCAGAGCTAAGACATATCAGTCTAATGCTGGACCTTCTTCTTCTTCATCCCCCGTGAGTACATCTAGCACCGATGCTAAGATTGATAAACTCACAGACATTGTTCAGGCTTTGGTTCTTGCTAACCAGAAGAAAGTCTCCTTCACTCAGCCTCCAACACATGCTGAAGTGAAGAAAGTTGAAGTTTGTGTCACTTGTGGTGGTCCTCATGCTTACTACAATTGTACTGCCACCGATGGTAGTCCTTTTGAGGCCAATGCTTTAGCCGGTAGTTCACAACAAGGAGGTAATCAATACCGTCCTCAAAATGAACCACACTACCGTGCTAACACTAATCAGGCACCACCCGGTTTCAATCCAAATCACAACATGCACAACCGGAATCAGAACCAACCAAGAATAAACCAAGGTTATCAAAACCAAGGTAATTTCTATCCTGGACCCAATCAAGGTTTCCAACATCAAGGAAACCCTCATCAAAACAATTTCAATCGAGGGAATCAATTTCATGGGAATATGAATCCTAATCAAGGGAATTTTGGTCATAATCAAAACATACGACCTCAAATTGTCCCTCCAGCTCCTCCCGTCATTACTCCTCCAGGACCATCATCTGATGAGTTACTGAAGCAGTTCATGAAATCCCAAGATGAAATGAACCGGTTGTTGGTCAGTCAGATTGCTGATCTGAAGAAGTCTTTAAATGATCGACCCTCGGGCTCAGGTACTTTACCGAGCAACACGATCGCTAACCCGAGGGGCGATGCCAAGGCGATCACAACCCGAAGTGGTGTTTCATACACTGGACCTGCTGTTCCTACTACCTCTTCTTCTTCTTCTCTTCCAAAGGTAGTGGACAGTGAACCTCCAAAACATAATGGACCTACGACTCCAATGCCACCTCCACCAGTGCCAATGAGTCAAGTTACCAAGGATACTACGGACAAAGTGCATAATTCAAGCCCACGAAGTACCGCACACGTCCAACCTTCGGTAGTCCATCCTCAAGTGGTCCAGAAACCCCAGTCAAATCAAGGAGTTGTTTTTGAACCTCCTGTAGCTCCTGTTGAGAATCAGAAATCCAAATCTTCTATTCCTTACCCATCGCGCTTGAATGAGCAAAAGCTCCGCGAGAAAGCTAGTCATCAAATGGATAAATTTTTCCAAATTTTCCAAGAGTTACATTTTGACATAAGCTTTGCGGATGCTATCATGCTGATGCCCAAGTTTGCATCAACTCTCAAGCACATGTTAAGCAATAAGGAAAAGCTGTTTGAAATGGCTAAGACTCCTCTTAACGAGAACTGCTCAGCAGTTATTCTAAAGAAGCTTCCTGAAAAGCTTGGAGATCCTGGGAAATTTCTCTTACCTTGTGTATTCCCAGGAATGGTTGAATGCTTTGCCCTAGCAGATCTTGGTGCAAGCATAAACCTTATGCCATATTCAGTGTGGAAGAAACTCTCTCTTCCGGAACTTACTCCTACATGCATGACTCTCGAGCTTGCAGATCGTTCCATATCCCGTCCTCTTGGCATTGCTGAGGACGTATTTGTGAAAGTAGGAAAGTTCCATTTCCCAGCTGACTTCGTGGTTGTTGATTTTGATGCCGATCATCGGGTTCCTCTCATTGTTGGTCGAGGATTCCTGAGAACGGGCCGTGCTCTCATAGATGTATTTGAGCAGGAAATCACATTGCGTGTTGGTAATGAAGCTGTCACCTTCAATCTTGACCAAACTTCGAGGTACTCCGCAAATTATGATTCTGAATCGGTTAACCGAATAGATATCATCGATGTTGCTTCTGACGAGTACTCTCAAGAAGTTCTTGGTTATTCTCATAATTCTGTGAGTGGGGATTCCACCACATCTTCTCAGCCTATCATAGCCAATTCTACTCCTTCTATCACTCCGTTTGAGGGAAGCGACTTCATCTTAGATGAGATTGAAGCATATTTGGCTAGTGATTCTGTACCTTGGGAAATTGATCACGCTCCAATTGATATTGAGGGGGACATACTTCTTATTGAGAAGTTGCTCAATGAGGATCCATCATCAGCCCCTCATCCTAGTGATTCAATCCCAGTTGAGATTAATCAAAATGAGATTAATCTGGAGGGAGATATTCTTCTTGAGAAAGTGTCAAATCTGGATACTTCTTTCCTCTCCCTCCCATCAAACTTCATAACAAGGAAATCAAATCAGTTGAGAAAACTGAAGAATTTCCTGAGGTTGAGCTTAAGGACTTACCTCCTCATCTCGAGTATGCATTCCTTGAGGGTGATGATAAATTACCCGTCATTATTGCTCGAGATTTGAGTAAAGATGAAAAAGCTGCTCTCATTAAAATCTTGAAGTCACACAAGCAAGCAATTGCTTGGAAACTCTCCGACATCAAAGGTATAAACCCTGAGTTCTGTACTCATAAAATCTTGATGGAGGATGACTTCAAACCCGCAGTTCAACATCAGAGGCGAGTGAATCCAAAAATCCATGATGTTATCAAACAAGAGGTTATCAAACTTCTTGATGCAGGATTGATTTACCCGATCTCAGACAGTCCTTGGGTCAGCCCAATTCATTGTGTCCCGAAAAAGGGTGGCATTACTGTTATCACAAATGAAGATAACGAGTTAATTCCAACTCGATTGGTTACGGGATGGCGTGTTTGCATCGACTATCGTAAGTTGAATGACGCCACCCGTAAAGACCATTTTCCTCTACCCTTCATGGACCAGATGCTTGAGAGATTAGCAGGGAATGAGTACTATTGCTTCCTTGATGGTTTCTCGGGTTACTTTCAGATCCCTATTGATCCACAGGATCAAGAGAAGACCACATTCACTTGCCCATACGGAACTTTTGCCTACAAACGTATGCCTTTTGGCTTATGTAATGCTCCTGGCACGTTCCAACGATGTATGATGGCCATATTCCACGACATGATCGGGGAAACAATGGAAGTGTTTATGGATGACTTCTCGGTCATTGGGGATTCTTTTCAATCATGTCTCTCCCATTTGGATAAAATGCTTCAAAGGTGTGAAGACACCAATCTTTGTCTAAACTGGGAGAAGAGCCACTTTATGGTCAAAGAAGGCATAGTCCTTGGCCATAAGATTTCTAAGAACGGGATTGAGGTAGATAGAGCAAAGGTCGATGTTATTGCTAAACTGCCTCATCCTACTACCGTTAAAGGTATTAGGAGTTTTTTGGGTCATGCCGGTTTCTATCGTAGATTCATTCAAGATTTTTCCAAAATCGCCCGGCCTATGACCCATCTTCTTGAAAAGGATGCTCCTTTTATCTTCTCACCCGAGTGCATCATAGCTTTTGAAACATTGAAGAAAAAGCTTACTGAAGCACCCATTCTCGTTGCTCCTGACTGGGACTTGCCTTTGAGCTGCTCAATGTGCGATGCAAGTGATTTTGCTATCGGTGCAGTCCTAGGGCAACGAAGAAATAAACATTTTCAGCCTATTCACTACGCAAGCAAAACTATGACTGAGGCTCAAACTCATTACACCACCACAGAAAAAGAGCTATTAGCCGTGGTGTATGCTTTTGAGAAGTTTCGGCCGTATCTTATCCTGACCAAATGCGTAGTGTATACGGATCACTCGGCTCTTAAATATCTCTTTGCAAAACAGGATGCAAAGCCGAGATTGCTTCGTTGGATTCTCCTCCTCCAAGAATTTGATATCATCATACGTGATAAAAAAGGAGCTGAGAATCTAGCTGCTGATCATCTGTCCAGATTAGAAAACCCTCACCAAGATGTCTTCGAGAAAAAGGATATAAATGAAACATTTCCTCTCGAGACACTGAATGC
Organism: Chrysanthemum lavandulifolium; assembly: GCA_022545495.1. NCBI lineage: Eukaryota > Viridiplantae > Streptophyta > Magnoliopsida > Asterales > Asteraceae > Chrysanthemum > Chrysanthemum lavandulifolium. The sequence continues at coordinate 177,900,574 of CM040244.1, read as the reverse complement.
GGTTTCTTTTCGTGGAAATTCTACCACCCCATGGTTTGCTGACTTTGCAAATTACCATGCGGGTAATTTCATTGTGAAAGGAATGTCGACCCAGCAGAAGAACAAATTCTTCAAAGATGTTAAACATTATTTCTGGGACGACCCTTTCTTGTTCAAAATCTGTGCGGATCAAGTCATCCGACGGTGTGTTTATGGACAGGAAGCTATTGACATTCTCACAGCTTGCCATGCTGGACCCACCGGGGGCCATCATAGTCCTAACTACACCGCCAAAAAGGTGTTTGATTCCGGGTTCTATTGGCCTACAATCTATAAGGATGCCCACGATTATGTCAAAACCTGTGACGCTTGTCAGCGTCATGGTAATATATCTCAAAGGAATGAAATGCCACAAAATGCCATTCAAGTTTGTGAGATATTTGACATATGGGGTATTGATTTTATGGGGCCATTTCCTTCTTCTCGTGGTAACAAGTACATACTCGTGGCTGTTGACTATCTGTCAAAATGGGTTGAAGCAAAAGCCTTACCCACCAATGATGCCCGAGTAGTTGTGAAGTTTTTGAAATCTCTGTTTGCCAGGTTTGGAACTCCGAGAGCGATAATCAGTGATCGTGGTACACATTTCTGTAATGACCAATTTGAAAGAGTCATGCAAAAATATGGTGTTACCCATCGTCTCTCCACTGCATACCACCCCCAAACAAGTGGGCAGGTGGAAGTTTCAAACCGTGGTATTAAAAGGATTCTTGAAAGGACAGTAGGCGAGAATCGTGCATCCTGGTCGGATAAACTGGATGACGCACTCTGGGCTTTTCGTACAGCTTACAAAACACCAATCGGGTGTACTCCATACAAGCTAGTGTACGGAAAGGCATGTCATCTTCCGATCGAGTTAGAGCACAAGGCATACTGGGCCTTAAAGCATGCAAACTTCGATATACAGACAGCCGTGCTCAGAAATGATCATAGAAAAGTTCAAATGAATGAACTAAATGAACTTCGTGATCAAGCTTATGAGAACTCTTTGATCTACAAGCAAAAGACAAAGAAGATTCATGACTCCAAGATCAAGAACCGCGTTTTCAACGTTGGTGATCGAGTCCTTCTTTTCAATTCCAGATTGAAGATTTTCTCGGGAAAGCTCAAGTCCCGTTGGTCTGGCCCATTCACTATTGCTAAGGTTTATCCTTATGGTACCGTTGAGTTATCTCAACCCGATGGTCCTAATTTTAAAGTGAATGGTCATCGAGTTAAGCATTACTTTGGAGAGGACATTCCCCCTGTGGTTGTCCCGGATTTACAAACATTCCCCATGAACCAATGAATGCGGGGATCGAGTCAAGCTAGTGACTCGGTAATCAAAAACATTAGCATGCACCATATGGGTTTTCACCCATAATTCTGTCTTCTTATCCCCTTTCTACCACCCAAGTGTGGGGGAGTTTTCCCCACACTGTTGTATATTCTCAATCTTTCTAAAAAAAAAAAAAAAAAAAAAAAAAAAAAAAAAAAAAAAAAAAATCCTTCTAAATAATGGCCGTAATATTTCCCTTTAACGTTCTTTGTTTCGGCATAACCGCCGGTACTTTGAATATTGAGGGCAATATTATTTTAAGTGTGGGGGGGAATTCTCACGAATTTCATATATATTATCTACCCAATTCCCCCGTTTTTGGCCAAAATTTTTTTTGGAGTAAGTGTTTTACACTTTCTCATTTGGTTATCAGTCCGCCATGTCTGTAAGACAAAAGGATTGGCTAATCCAGGAGCAAACGGCTCTTGGTAAAGATTTCTCAAATCCGTTTATATGGCTTGCAATTTGCCCAAAATTGTATGGTTCTTCAGCTCCCCATCATCCTCAAAAGATAATGAGTTGGCTAGCCCGCAAGGTTATGGCTTGTGGTAAAGGCAGTGGAAAATCCATAATGGTATTCAGCTCACCAAGATATCCTGATCTAGAGGTGGCTCTCCAAGATAGCATGGTGACACATCAAATCCGTTTATATTAAGAGTTGATATAGTCAGAAGGGTAACATTCTAGCAACAGGAACACAAGGATTTTATGTTTAATAAATCATTTTGTTTCAAACCAAAAATTCTGCTACTTGAATCAAAACAATTGGCTACTCCAGAAGTGATGGCTTTTGGTAAAGAGTTTTTCAAATCCATCAAAGTTTTCTCAAATCATTGCTAGGGACTAGCAATATCTCAGTGTGGGGGATTGATGAGTTTCCAAATACTCATCATTTTTACATAATCTAAACTGCAAAATCATCTGAAAACGCTCAAAAACACATCAAAATGATCAAATTATCACAAATCAGTGTTTTATGTGTTTTAAATTCAAAAATATCAAAATCAGATGAAAAATGTATAAAGTTTGCAAAATTGGCAGTTTTAGTCCCCCGAGTTTTAAAGTTGTCAAAATCTAGTCCCTGGAAATTCAAAAATGTGGGAAATTATCATTCAAGGTCCCTGAAGTATTCCAAGTTGTTAAAATGATCCTTGAATGATTCTTTGGTCAATGGCAAGAAAGGTCCCTTAACTTTGGAAAATTACAAAAAATAGTCCTTGGGCCTTAAAAAATGAATTTTATGCAAAAAGGGTTCTTGTATTATCAAAGTTGGCAAATTTAGTCCTTGTGAGAAGTTTGGAAAATGTTCACTTTCAGTCCTTGGAGTTTGGCAAAATTTCATTTTTGGTCCTTGTTTATTACTAATACCATACGGACACCTTATATAAGCTAAGGCCAAATTCAACCCAACTACTAGCCCAACCAAACAGCCCTTGACCCCCTGCCCCTTGACCTCCAGTCCAAATCACCTATTCTGACCCCAGCCAACCCATTTTGACCCCTTGATACTAATACTCCACGGTCAAACCATGGTCAAATCCCACCTCGCGCGCTAAAAAACCAGTCACTGTAGCCTTCCCTCACAATCACTGAAAACTCAAAAACCAGTCTGGTTTCACCACAAAATTTCACCATCCTCCTCCCATTCCATGCACCAATCTTACACTCCATCAACTCATCTTACATCCAAAAACTTTAATACATCAACCAAATCCATTAATTGAACTGTTGAAGAAATTTTTGGCGCCAAATTCACAAGTGGACGGATATGATGAGTCTCAAGCATCCAATGGCTCAAACTTGGTGGGATTCAATCAGAAGCACGTGGGGAGTAGAAAAGTCTATTAAATAATAGAGAGGGAAAAGCAATGTATCAAAGTGTGTAGTGTAATTTTAAGTATTATTGTCGTTTTAGCTTATTTTTTAAGTTTAATTGTATGTTTCTATCTTTTAACTCTGTATTTCAAGTCTTTTGTTATAAGAAAGCTTTTGTGAAGTTATAATTCAAGTGTCATATTGTATTTCATCTTATGCAATTTTCATCAAATTCAAAAATCTCATGTTGTTTCAAATGGTGTTTTCAGTGGTTTGTATGGACTAGATTAAGTCACTTAAGCTCCAAGAAAGCTTAATCAAGCTTTTAGATACATCTAAAACAAGTTTAGAAGTTAAAATAAAAAATCACCAAAAATAGCCATTAAATACTTTAAAAATCAAAAATCATGGTGAAAGGCACAAGAATGCTGGAGCAAGGTTGATTTTGGATGGCCTTGGGTTAGTGAACCTGTGGAGGTTCTATAGGAAGTTCTACTTGGTCCTGGTTCTGAATATTAAGCTTGGAAGCTCTTGTAAGCTATTTTAGCCATTTTGGCATTTTACTATTGTAGTGGTTTATTAGCTAATATTTCTGTTTCTTTGTGATATTTAGTCATAATTAAGTGTTTCTAAGTTTTAAAATTAGTAGCTTGTTCTTCTTAATTTGTAGTTTGCAAAAATATTGTTTTAACAGTGGAAATGGTATAATCATTAAGTTTGAGATTGGAGTTGTTTTGATTGTTAATTTAGGCTTCACAAGTCTTAATAAGTAATTATTAAAGATCTGCAATCAAGTTTTTGGTTTATAATTGTGTTTTGATTTGAAAAGTTCATAACAGTTAGCCAAAAGGTGTGTTTGGTTTAGTGTGTTCAAAGGGTCTTTGATTCTTAGTTTTGTTGGAAACTTGCATAACTTGGTTTATACAACTTAGCTCAGTCAAGAAATCAAGTCATCTTTAGCAAAAAGTCAAAATCCCATGTCTTTGTACCTTAGGCAGTCCACTGTGGGATTTTTCAAAAGCAAAATCATCATTTTGTGTTCTAAAGTTGTTAACTTTGCTTAAGTAAGTCTTATATCACCTTAAAACAACATATTAAGCACTTTAGATCAAATCAAAATCCAACTTAGTCAACTTTTTAGTTTTCTCAAAAAGTCAAAATTCTCAAAAAGGTCGTTTTTGATTAAAGTTTGGAATTTCACTGAGGGTTCATTAGTAGGATTCAGTCTATAAGCTCTTGGGGAATCAAAGTTTGGTTGGTGTAGAAAAATAGAAAAAATGTTAGTTCTTGGTTTCTTAGCTTTTGAGTGCTTATTTAGCTGCTTTTGTGGGGTACCTGTTCTGCACAAGTGCCTGTGCACAGAAATTGATCCCATTTTGATAAGCTCTCATAGAGCTTATTACTTGTCCAATTCTTGAGTTTTCTACTTCTTTGGAAAGCCAACCTGGTCTTCTTGTAATATCAAGTTTTTTGTTTTCATTTTTGAGCTTATTCTCTAGGGCTGCTACAAGCTTAAAGTGTGTCCCAGTTTCTGTTTTTCATCTTTACAGTCAAATAGCTTATCAGTTATTGTAGCTTTTCAGTTTGAGTGTTTGTCTCTTTTAGCTTCACTTTAGCTCATATAGCTTGTTGGTAGCTTATTTGAGTTTTTGTTTCAAGATTGCAAGCTTGTTTGAGCTTATTCCAAAAAAATAAGCTCATAAAGCAATGTTGGGCTAATAAGCCATCTAATTAGCTTATTTGTGTTTTTATAAATTTTTGTCTTTATTAAAGTTTCTATTATTATTGTAATTTAAGTAGTTTTCAAAAATAAAAATCACCAAAAACATCATATATAAAAATAGTGATAGCGTTTATTTAAGATTTTTTAGCTTTTTGATTTTTCCTTTCAACTTATTAATAAGCAAAACTCTGCTTCTCTTCTAGTAGGTTTCGGATCATACAGGATTTTTTAGAAAAAGTTTCAGATTTTTCTTTATCTTTTTAGTATTTATTAAAATTATAAATAGTTAATAAATAATAAATAAATAGTAATAAATAATAAAAAGTCAAAAAAAAATATATTTTCTGTTTTAAAATTAGGTTTTATTATATTTTAGATTTTTCAAAGTTAAAATTTTATTTTTCCAAGTTATTTTCTATTTTCTAGTATTTAAGTGTATTTAAATAATAAAATTAATTAGTAATAATTAAATAAAAAGTTGAAAAAATATATTTTTAATTTTAAAATTAGTTTTATAGTATTTTAGATTTTCAGAATCATAAGTTTATTTTTCTAGCCTTATTTTGTATTTTCTTCTAATTTAGAGTATTTTATTAAATAGTTAAATTAGTTTTTAATTAATAATAATAATAAATAGTGTTTAAAAATTATTTTCTTTTCTAATAATTTTCTTTTATTTTTAGGATCCCAAAAATGTCATTTTTATATTTTAGGCCTTTTATTTCTTAGTTTCACTTTTTATTTTTGTGCGTATACGTAGCTTTTAAAATTACGTTTACGTTTCTTTGATCTGGTTGTTGTGCTTTCCAATTCTGTGTCCAATTCTATTCCAAACCCATCAGTCAGTAGTGTATTTCTAATCAAACCTTTACAGATCACTATCTTAGTGATCATTCCATTATCTGAATCAGTGTTGTATAACCATTGAGTCTCCTTGGGATTAAACGACCCGGGAATCCCCTGTATTCTCTGATCTTAATTGTATTTGTGTCTGAATAGTTTTAAGTCTTTTTGACTTGACTGTTTTGCACAGATCAATTATATATGGGGTGACCGACACTTCACTATGGAATTTCTAATTCCTAACAATATGTGTTGTGAATCGTTCTAAACTAATGCTTCATGACCCCTAACTTATAAATCAATTGGCTAAAAGCACATTTGCTTGAGGACAAGCAAATACTAAGTGTAGGGATATCTGATAAGGATTTAAAATGTACCTTTTTGAGGGGTCATTTAAGCCCTTAATTGATCACTTTTGTATCCGTTACTACTTAATTTCGTTCCTTTTCACTTTTTAGGTCTCTTGAAGGCAAATTGCTGGAATGACACTTATTCGGACGAAAAGGCGCGAATATACGAAGAAAATGGCCAAAGTCAAGAATCGAGACACTCAGGCTGCTGGAACTGAAGGGGACGGCGTCAGCGTTTAACTGCGACGCCGTCGCAACATGTTTTGTGACGACTCAGTAGCCAAATTGCTTATTTACAAGTGACGGCATCAGGTTTTAAAAGAGTAGGGCGTCGCAGCTCAGACGGCCTAGATTTGATCCAGACGGCGTCAGAGACTGAAGGCGACGGCGTCACAGGCATAAGGTGACGTCGTCACAATGATAACGTGGCCAAGACGAAAACCTAATGACGGCGACCCGACGGCGTCACAATTAAAGAGTGACGCCGTCGCAGTTTGTAACACTATATATAGAATCCGAATTTTTCAGTTTTTAGAGAGGTAGTTTTGTGGAGTAAAAACCTAAACCGAACCAAGGCTGTCTTGTACAGTATTTTAGGGTTCCATACCCTATTTTACATCAAGATAAGTGTTTTACTTCATTGATTCAATTATGTATTCAATTGATTATGTGTATGCTTGCATGTTCTCCATGTCCGGCTAATTTACTTGTGTGTTTGCTTAGGTAATATGAAACCTACTTATTGAATATTGATTGGTTGTCTCTTATCTTAATTGTGATTGACCTAGTATTGCGATAGGTCATTCGTTGTGTTATTAATGCTTGATTAATCTTTGTTGAACCTTAGCATATAGTTACTAGTGGAATTGTAGGCTAAACATCCAAAGAATACCTTAGTGTTAAGTTTATGAATCTTAAAGATTTCGTAGTCATTAACCTTTGGTAGCTTCAAAGAGTTAGGGATAAACGCATACCTTACGACCTTAGAAACACAACGCGTTAAGAATAAGGACGTGACAATTCAACCATCAATAGGAGATAACTAGGGAGTAATAAAATCTAAGTAAACACATTTTTAATCATCATACGAGTACACAACAAAAGACATAGACTACCCTTAGCTTATTTAATTAGAATAGATAAGTAGAGTAATCGGTAGAAATACCAAACCCCCAAATCCAAACCCCGAGATTCATACCTTTCCATTTTCCAAAAAATATAAAAAAGATAAAAAAATAATCTTCCTCAACCCCAACCTTAGCGTAGTAATTTTTTATTAGCATTCCTATTCCCCTAGAAAACGATATCAATTCCCGAGGCTTACCCTAATACTACACTACAACGATTAGGTTCACTGCATAGGGTGTTGAAAAACTTGCTCGACGAAAAGGAAGTTCCTTTGACCCCGAACGCGTTGCGTAAGCGTATCAACACCTCAAATTTACCTTTAAAGATTCGATTATTTCTATTCTTCCACATTAAATAGCATGTAACCCAAACAACAGAAGTCCAAAGTAACTTGCTCGTTTAGACATTACTGAATTTCCACCATGTAGCACCATCTCCTTTATATTAAATGCATCAGGTAGACCTAGACCCCACCACTGGAATAATTTGTCCCAGACCTTCAGAACTTTTTCACATAGAAGTAAGCCATGATCCACAGTTTCTTGGTGATTATCACACCATGGACACAAAATGGTGTGAAGATCAATACCACGCTTATCCAATTCCACCCTCACCGGCAGTCTACCTTTTAACGGCCGCCAAATGAAAATTTTTACTTTTTTAGGGAGAAGTCTGTTCCATATTGTTGCTTGATTAGCATTGCTTGTGTTAATGGTACAATCTTCAATCATTGTTGTAAGCGTTTTGACATTGAAACCCCCATCCTCGTCATATTTCCACTTCCATTTATCCCTGCAATCTTGATACATAGTTACAGTAGTTAGTATATTGTTAAGCTCCACCATCTGACCCTCTGTTCTTCCCCTAGGATTCCTAAACCAGTTCCATTCCCAACTCCATACCCCCGTCAACCCAATCTCCTCTTCCTCTCACTGACACCTCTTTCTCCATTTCTAAATTATATAGTCAAGGAAATTTTTCTTTCAATCTTACCCCCAACCCATCTGTCATCCCAAAATAACGTGTCTTCCCCATTTCCCACTAGTTTGTAGAATGACGAAGTAAATTCAATTCCTATATTATTAATTACCGCACCAGCTTTTACAATTTCGCCCTACACCCCACATGTCTTAGTAACCCGAGAACTTAATCCTACATCCAATTCTAAGCCATTATTTACCCCGTGAATACTCCTAATCACTTTGCCCCACAACGAGTCTTTACCCTCTACCTTAAACCTCCACCACCACTTACCTAGAAGAGCCAAATTTTTTAAACACAAGGCCTTTCTTTTTATTTTTCCTCAAATAATTTATTGTTTCATTAGCAATCAGAACCCCATCCATTATGTATCTTCCGCCGATAAATGAACCTCTCCGATCATATTACCCACCACTTTCTTAGCTCTCTCCGCCAACATTTTCGCAAGAATTTTATAGTAGCTTCCAATCAGACTAATCGGTCTAAAATCTGCAAGCCCGATTGGATCTGTCGTCTTTGGTTTTAATGTTACAAATGAGGCATTACATCCTTTCGATATTTCTCCTCTATCCCAAAACCATTGAACTGATCTCATCACATCTTCCTTGATAACACCCCAAAATCTCTTCATGAATTTAAAATTTAAACCATCAGGCCCAGGCGCTTTGTCACTCTCGCAACCCTTCACCGCCTCCCATACCTCGCTTTCACTAAACGGAGCTTCTAGCCTACTAGCATCATAAGCATTTATCTTCCCTAAACTACTATTTATAAATTTAGGTCTCTCCCTCGCATCTTCTGCAAAAATACTCTTATAATACTGAAACATCTCCCCTTTTATTTTTTCCGGGTCCTTGCTCCACATCCCGTTCACCATCAGGGCCCTAATATTGTTCTTGTTGTTATGTCTTTTGATAATGGCATGGAAATACTTTGAGTTCTCATCTCCCTCCACATCCCATTTTATTCTAGATTTTTGTTTTAACATACTAACCTTTTCTCGATCTTTGTTTATCCAGTTTCTTTGGGCTTCCATCCACTCACGCATCTCGATTTCTTCCAACTGTATGGACTCTGCCTCAACTTCCCATCTCATTGCAGCCCTTCTATATTCGTCAATAGTCTGATTTAGACTATCAAATTTGCTCCTAATTCATTCTTTTAAAGCATTTTTATATTTTTAAACTTGTCTATTATCACACAGTCGGGCCTATGGCTGGTAACCATCTTACCCCATGCCTCCACAATGATCTTTTCCACATCAAAATCCTCAAGCCATATATCGAACACTCTAAATAGCTTTAGGACCAAAGTCCACAGATATATCTTTTAACACAATCGGACAATGATCAGATTTCTTTCTATCCCGAGCAATAGCTGCTAAATTTCTCCATTTCTCGTTGAAATTCGAAGACACCAAAAACCTATCTAATTTACTAAATTTGCAACCGTCATCACTAATACGCATGAACTTTCGACCCCCCCCCTCAACGGTATCTCCATCAATGTAGCTGTTGTAATAAAGTCATTAAAACCATCAACTTCTTTTCCTTGAAATTAAGTGTTTAGCCTATCTTCTTGATTCCTCGCTTCGTTGAAATCCCCCAAAAAAAAAATACCACGCAACATTTACATTATCCATTAAACTTAACAACGTGTCCCACAACGCTTTCTTCTGTCTCGGATCATGTGGTCCATACACGTTCACCACAATAATCTCACCTTTTACCCCTTTCCATTCCCCTTTAATTGCTATAAATCGTTCATCCCTAACTCCGTCTTTATAAGTAAACAAATTAGTGTTCCATATTGAGATCAATCCCCCAGACCTCCCATTAGCCTCAACTTGTGCAAAGCCAAAATTATTCGACCCCCAAATTTCTTCAATCCACTCCTCATTCACCAAACCAGCCTTCATTTCTTGCAAACCTAAAAAACACTGCTCCTCTAACCTACATAGCTCTCTCACCCACCTTTTTTTGTGCTTGCTACCACTACCTCTAATATTGAGTGTCATAATCTTCATAATAGAATACTCTATAAACACCTTATTCGAATTGAATTACTGGTTATATCGAGTAAAGGATTCTTCTTCCAAAGTCTGCTCATTATTCTTACTATTTTTCTACATAACTCCTATTTTTGCTCCAATACTCTTAAGCTTATCCATTCTCATAGAATTTCCCAACCCCAATACCAAATCCTCATGAATTGATCCAAATTCCATATGTTTAGTACCTTCTTTATCTGCTTCTTTCGCCTTACCGGTAGTGTGTATATCCATATATGATACTTGTACTCCATTCGACTCATCACCTTCACTTCTTGTTCTAGACAATCTACGTTTTCTTCCCACATCATTTTTAGATAATTTGACACTTCTTCTGTTCGCCTGTTTCTTTTGATTTCCTTCATTATTACTCTTCCCACACCCTTCCTTATTACCATCAGGACAACTAGCAAATCGACCGATGAAAAACATCGTACCGCAAGATCGTTATGGTGGTCATGATCGTTTAGTCACCGCCTATTTTTAGTGCGAACCCAATGTACGATACATATATATTCCGGAAGAGGTTTCGAATGAGTCGCCTCCTTTTCACAAGGATAGTTGGAGAAGTAACTATTCATTATTCATCCTTTAGTGAATATTGACCGTACCGGAAGAGAATGCATTTCCCCATTGATGAAGTGCACCGCCGCAATTCGTCAATTGGCATACAACACTGTTCCTGATGCTCTAGACGATGAGAAAACTGCTCATCTATCTCTTGATAATTTTTATATTTCTATTATGCAAATTTTTGGAGCAGAGTATTTGCCAAAACACACTATCACTAATGTTGAAAAGCTTTATCGGTTTCACGAAGAAACGCACGAGTTTCCGAGAATGTTAGGAAGCCGTGGTTTGGCTGTTTTCATGTAAATCGAAATATTGTAGACGTGATTATGTTCCGAATCCATTCATGTTGTTGGAAGCTGTTGGGTCACATGACTTATAATTATGGCATGCTTTCTTTGGTATTTTTGGGGCGAACAACGACATCAACGTTATACAACAATCATGTTTATTTAACGATCTCAAATCCGGTAGAGCACCAGAGATATTGTTTATGGCTAACGCCATAACTTACCCATGGGGATACTATCTTGTTGACGGAATGTATCTAGAATGGGTGACACTCGTTAAGTCGATTCCAGAACCAGCTTGCGATGACCACAAGCGAACCAGCTTGCGATGAAAATCTTACACACCGTGTGACCACTACCTTTAGTCTTAGATGGTGTTTACTTTGCTCGTATTCCCTCTTAATTGAGATAAACGCGGGCTCAAAACACTTATTCCCTCTTAATTGGGATACTCACATATGTCTATCTCTTTTAATTAAGAGGCTAATTAAAACATTCAAAGCTATATCACTTAATTTAGTAAACAACCCTTGAGAAATAGTTGTAATAACGAAGAAGAGTGACCTACATCTCTACTGCCACTCAACTTTCTCTCTCTCAGACTACTACATCGACTTTCTTGGTGTAATAAGGCGACCTACATCTCTATTTTTTTTTTTTCATTTTCAATTTTAACAATAAAAAAACTTCATTAATAAAAAAACCTTACATAATAATTTAAATAAAATAAAAACATTACAATAAAGTTTAAAAAACTTGAACTGGTAATCTAAATTATATCTTTTTTGAATTTGTTCTTTCATCTCCAGTAGCTTCTGTTGTTGCAGTTAGGGCAAATTCGGATTGATTCGTGAATTAAATTTTAACATTTTGTTGGCGTATGGAATTTGAGGTTTTGGTTTTGGGAGTTTTTTAGACATTTTGTATAGAGATTAGAATATTATTAGTGGTTTGATTTTGTGTATAAAATGGTGAAATGTATAGGGTATTTATAGTGTTAAAAACGTAAGATTTTCAAATTAATTTTTTTTAAAGACCCAACCAACGGTTGGGTTTGATATTTGTGTGAAAGTTGAATAAGTCGTTTGACCGACCGCTTCATCCATTTCATAGCCAACCGACTGACACGTGACCGACCAAGTGTAACAAACGACCGACTGAAATCGACGATCGACTCAACTATTTCACCTTATTACAACTAGTCGTATAGTCTTGGGTCCGCCATAAATGGTTACGAATAAAATTGATCATTTTTTTATTTTTTTATTTTTTATTTTTTTTAACAAAATAAAATTGATTTATTAACCATGAGTCATCAACAATAACCCAAGTAGGGGTGTGTGCACGGTTCAAAACCGACCGGACCGGCCAAGACCGGACCGGACCGACACCGAAGTTCGGCAAAATCTTGATCGAGACCTGGATGAACGCGGTCGGTCCGGCCTCAGTCTCTGTCGGTCCTTCTCGGTCCGGTCCAACAGCAAAATTGTTTGTTTGGTCCGGATGGGACCGGACCGAGACCGACTAATTTAAAGCTGAGACCGCGGACCGAACCGAACGCGGTGGTCCGGCCTCGTCCGTCTCGGTCCGATCGGTCCTTCGGTCGGTCCGGATCCTTTCGGTCAAATGCTCACCCCTAAACCTAAGTACTATCTTTATTTAACATATGAACTATTATTATTAAAATTTGAAAACCGTTAAACATTAGCTACAAACCGGGTCAGGGACATAAAATGGTGGAGGGAATGGATAACGTTACATCTTTTTTCAAAAAGAAACGAGCACCAGAAATATTACATGAATTAACTTCATCCACCAAAATCATATCTTAACCAAATAACTTTGTCACACGTACCCAATCCACACCCAAAAAAACATATTGCGCGCCAAATACTTGGACACCACTCTGTGTGTTACTTATCTCTTCTAGAGAAAAAAAAAAGTTAGCTAGAGAGAAATAATGGCGATGGCGTTGGCTCTTCGTAGGCTTTCGTCTAACGCGGATAAGCCTATGCAACGTCTCTTTAATGGCGGACATATCTATTCCATGGTCTGTTTCTATGTTGTTATGTGCTACCTATGTTATATTTTTTTATATAAGTTTGTTGTGGTTTTTAAGTGTGTTGTGTGGTCTTTCTATTATGTGCAGACATCTTTGCCTAGCGAAGCTGTGTACGAGAAAGAGAGGCCTGGTGTCACTGTGAGTTATTTTGTTCATGTTTTTGTTACTTTGGTGTTTGTTATTTGATTTTTTTTAGTTACTTTACGCTATTGTTTATGAAATATTGTAGTGGCCAAAGCAATTGAATGCTCCACTTGAAGTTGTGGATCCTGAGATTGCCGATATTATTGAGCACGAAAAAGCTCGCCAATGGAAGGTCATCTCTTTATCCACTGTGTATTGTGTTATTTTTGTTTTCGATTTCAAGCTATTTATGAAAAACAGAACTTGATTGGTTTAATGTGATTTTTGTTTCCTGTATAACAAATAAGCATATGGATATATTGTGCTTTTATACACTTTTTACCATGATGCTGTTTGCTATATGAACATAAATTTAATTGATGATTACAAATTTAAGCGTAATCGAAGTAGATAGCTGGTTTGATCGAAAGGGACGACTTATGGTCTTGGATATTTGGTAATATAATGGTAATTGATACTGTAGACGAATAATCTTAGTTATTAAGTACAGAACTAAACAGAACAAAGGTACATCTTAAAAAAAGCGTTATAGGGAGGTTCTTAAAATCTAACTAGTATAAGATAACTATCATGTTACAGACTTTTTTAGAATATTTACATATAGAGGAATTCTTTCTAGCTTTCTGATGTTTAGGATGATTCCATACTCTTACCCATATACCAGTCATCGTGTATTCACACTGGGTTGTTTGTTTGGCTTATAAGGGTCTTGAACTCATCCCATCAGAGAACTTTACCTCACTATCAGTGATGCAAGCAGTTGGATCTGTTATGACTAACAAATACAGTGAAGGTTATCCCGGTGCTAGATACTATGGTGGAAATGAGTAAGCAAACAACTTCTGTTATATCTATATAGATAATTTGTCTCTCAATGATTCAGGCAAAACTGAGATGTAAATATTTTTTTGCTTGTAGGTACATTGACATGGCAGAAACCTTGTGTCAGAAGCGTGCGTTGGAAGCCTTTAGGTTGGATCCAGCAAAATGGGGAGGTACTACATCTTACTCATTTCGTCAAATGATAAGAACTTGAAACTCATGTTCAATGTTTATAAGAGCTGTGATCATACAAACCGACAATGTTACTAATTCTGTTATATGATGCAGTGAATGTGCAGCCTCTTTCAGGGTCACCAGCTAACTTCCAAGTATACACTGCCTTGTTAAAGGCACATGACAGAATCATGGCTCTTGATCTTCCTCATGGTGGACATCTTTCACACGGTTATCAGGTACTTAACCATCCATTCATTCTTATATAGCATGACGCCCATTCTACTATAAAGTTCGTCTGATTTTATACTTTTTACTTTTCAGACCGATACAAAGAAAATATCAGCGGTATCTATCTTTTTTGAGACCATGCCTTACAGATTAGATGAGAGCACGGATATATTGATTATGACCAGGTACATCTACTTCTTTTATAATCATTTCTCATATTTATTTTGTTATTGTAAACGTGTGAGTGAATTTGACTGGTACTTTGGTAATATAAAAATGCAGTTGGAGAAAAGTGCAACACTCTTCAGGCCAAAGTTGATCGTTGCTGGTGCAAGTGCTTATGCTCGCTTGTATGACTATGCACGATTCGGAAGGTGTGTATTATTAATTATCTTAGAATGCAGTTGGAGAAAAGCTTTATATGCTAACAAAAGACTGACAATTGTCATATATATTTGACAGGTTTGTGACAAACGAAAAGGCCATTCTGTTGGCAGATATGGCACATATGAGTGGGTTGGTTGCAGCTGGTGTCATCCCATCCCCATTTGACTATGCGGATGTCGTGACCACCACAACCCACAAGTCAATCCGTGGCCCACGTGGTGCCATGATCTTTTACAGAAAAGGGCTCAAAGAAGTCAACAAACAAGGCAAAGAAGTACGTTTTTCTGAATTGTTATTGCTATTTTATCTCCTGAAGTTTGGGCTATAACTTATAAATTGAAGATAACAAGTATTAAAACTTTATTGTTAAAAGGTGATGTACGATTTGGAAGACAAGATCAACCAGGCTGTCTTTCCTGGACTTCAAGGAGGACCACACAATCACACTATCACTGGCTTGGCCGTTGCATTGAAGCAGGTCTGCTGTTTTTTCAAGGCGTAGCATGTAGCAATTATTTCAGAAAGTGATAGTTTAAGTTATAACGCCTTATGTATTAATACAGGCAACAACAGCAGAATACAAGGCTTATCAAGAGCAAGTGATGAGCAACTCTGCCAAGTTTGCGGAGGTATGACTTATAAACTTCACGTGTCTTTCTTCAAATTAAAGCAGCATCACATCACTGATATTTATTTTTCATCCTTTTTCAGACTCTAACTAAGAGCGGATACGAGCTTGTTTCTGGAGGAACTGATAACCACTTAGTTTTGGTCAATCTGAAACCAAAGGTAAACAACAGGATGTTCCATTCATAGTTTCATTTTCCCAATAATTTTAGATATATAAATAACACAAGTCGTTTGATATGCATTTTTCAAAAGGGAATTGATGGTTCAAGGGTCGAAAAGGTGTTGGAAGCTGTTCACATTGCAGCCAATAAGAACACTGTTCCCGTGATGTATCCGCCATGGTTCCTGGTGGTATCAGAATGGGTAAGGGTCATATCTTAGTAAACAAACTTCAGAGGTAAAACATTTCATCAATATTAACCGAATACATCTACATTTTGTATTTATTTTAGGTACCCTGCACTTACTTCCAGGGATTTGTCAAGAGGACTTTGCTAAAGTTGCATACTTCTTTGACCTTGCTGTAAAATTGGCTTTGAAGATCAAGGGTGAAGCACAAGGTATACTTTCATACCTTTATATACTTCATAACATACACATCATTGTGTGTGGTCTGAAGTACCGTTAATGGCATTTATTTGGTGAATCAGGGACAAAGTTGAAGGACTTTGTGGCTGCAATGGAGTCAAGCACCTTCCAATCAGAATTTCAAAGCTCAAACACGACGCCGAGGAGTATGCAAAACAATTCCCAACAATCGGGTTTGAGAAGGAAACCATGAAATACAAAAACTAAGGAATCGTAAAAGCCAGGTATGGATTTGAAAGGACTTGGTTTATGAATAAAAGTTGAATAAATTCATCTAAATCTTGTTGCAATAGTCATGAGTTAAATATAACATTTTAGTTTACATTGGCTTTTACATTATGAGTGAAATGAAATTTGGTTATACTATTCTGAAAGGTACTTATTTTGCAACACCACCTTATGTTTAGACCTACAATGCATCAGAACTCCGTGTTATTGCCGTTACAAAAACTAACTTATCGGTTTTGTCATTGTTAAAAAACTTGGCAGATCAGAATCTAATAGTTTATGATTATAAGATTTCGCATGTGTTTGCTTGATGGTCTAACTATTGTTACACGTGATGCAGGCAAAGGGATTATGACGATGATTTTGGCTTGAAAGGTGGGGGTGAATCTAAGTTGATACTTCCATTTGAAAGTACATTGTATCAAGAATGTGACTATAACGCTATTTGTATGAAGCACACTTGAATATAATCTTGATTTCCTTTGTCACCATCTGTATGTGTATATTAACGGAGGTTTTCTATAAACCAATAAAACTTTCTATTTTGCTCGATCATTAATATAATTTCTGTCAAATGGTACTCGTTATATAAGTTATAGAAGAGAATGACAAAGTATTTTAGGTTTATACAAGAAGAATTGGCAAGAAGGTCAAATGGTACTCATTATTTACACATACACATATATCTAGGTTTTGTAACATCTAAGCAAACACAAAAGAATTCTGACCTAGCATAGCAAAGATCAAACCATAAAACATAAGAATCTGGCATTTGAGGTTTATTATGTTATAATAATTAATAAGACAAACCTGAAATTAAATGATGGGTTTGGAATTACACCATAAAATTAAAGGAAAATAGCTTCCAAATACTCCAAAATCGCTTTAGAAAGACTCCCATCCATCACCTTCATAAAGTTCTGTTAGGTCAGGCGCAACGCCGTTGGGCTGCGTTGCCGAAGGCGTGTTTCAAGAATCTGTTAGAGGAGGAAAGCGCTCTTTAACGCCTGCTAAGGGTAGAAGAAAAAAACAAAATTGAAAATGTTACAAAAGTAGTCCTCAGAACGTTAAGTTTTAAAAAATTACATAAAACCCCTAACGGCTAGTTTTTTTTTTTTTTTTTTTTTTTAAAAAAAAAATTCAAAACATTATTTTACCACTATAAATACCCAACTAAAACTCTATTTTTTCACACTTCCTCTCACACTTTATATACTTCCTCTCACACTTTCATAATTCAAAAATCAAATTCGCTCACAATGGATCCAAATCGTTCTGGTGATATTCCTCCTGCTCGAGATGCAGGAAGACCTAGAGACTTTCAATTTATGGCGTCACAGCGTCAAAGATCACCTTCAACAAGAAGAAGGTATTGAATCTCAACATCCTACTGGTCCTCGTACATATATATCGTGAACGCGAACTGCGGAGAACGCCTACTCAACGATTATTTCGCATAAGGTTGTAAGTATTCAAACCGAATTTTCGTAGAAGATTTCGTATGGTTTAAACTATTCCCGCAATTAGTTGAAGGTATTGAATCTTATACTTAGATAATATTCCGTATAATTTTAATTACTTTAAGCAAACACCGATGCTTGTGGTCGAATGAGTATAAGTGCTTTAATGAAACAGACGTCTGCCATACGCCAATCGGCGTCATGACACTCTCACCCGATGCATTTAATGAATACTTGCAAATGGGTGCGAGTACTTCACAATTATGTCTTGATAATTTTAACAAATGTATTATTGATTTGTTTATCTTAGAGTATTTAAGAAACCAACATGGGCCGACATTCAAAAATTTATCAACAACATGAAGAAAACATGGTTTTTCGAATGCTTAGTAGCATTGATCGCATGCACCGGAATGGAAAAATTGTCCATTGGCTTGGCAAGGCATTTTGCTAGGGGTGATAAAAATACCCAACAATTACGCTTGAGTTCGCTGCTTCTCAAGATTTATGGATCCTGCATGCATTTTTGGGATGGCGGGGCAAATAACGATATTAATGTGTTAGATAACTCTCCGTTATTCGACGACCTTCTTCGATAATGCCCAAGAGCACCTTATATGGTCAACTAACTAGGTATGAACAGGTATTACTTGGTCGATGGAATTTATCCACAGGCAGTTTCACAAATCCTTCACGGCAACAACTCATGAAAACATACGTATTTTAAAAGGAGACAAGAAAGTGCCCGAAAGGATATCGAACGTGCTTTTGGTGTTCTTCAAGGTCGTTGGGGTATACTACAACAACCGCGACGTCAATATGAAATTGCTACGATACGTAGAATCATGTATTGTTGCATTATTATGCATAACATGATTGTAAAAGATCAAAATTTGAATTACGCGACTATAACGAATCGTGGGTGGATCCGTCAAGAAATTTGAGGCAACGAAGATGGGTCGAAAGATGTGATACTCACAATCGTAAGGCAAAAGAAATACACGATCGAAAGCGATACCCAACTCCAACAGACCTTATGGAGCATGTTTGGCGTAAGAATCTTGAACGATACGGACAACAACAAGAGAAACAAGACGATGAATAAGTATTTGCTATGTTGTTTTTTTTTTTTTTTTTTTTTATTTCGTATTTTTTTATATTTTTTTAATCTCGTATTGTAATATGTTTTAGTTTTAATGAAATGTTTGTTTTAGTTTAATAAATGGAGTGTTTGTTTTAGTTTAGGGTTGAAATTGAAAATATGAAATATTATTGGTGTTATGGTGTTATTGGGATGTTATGGTTGTGAGTGTTTTTTGGGGATGTTAATGTTAAATGTTAAAGGCGATGTGGCGCTGACGTGGACGGTGTTATTGGTGTTATGGATGGGAGTGCTCGTGTTCCAAGCTTTCAAAAAACGAAATTTGAGTTTTCTATATATAGTGTTTCTTGAGTCGGTGGGAGGTGACGACGTCACTCTAGAGCTTGACCGCATTAGCTCGACTTCAAACCAAAGTCAGAGATCTTCTCGTTCTCTTCACGTGGCATTTGAATCACTCAAATTTGAGTTCGCATGAAGAATTTATGGCCAAAACAAAATCAAACACCACGCGTGAAGGTGACGATGTCAACTAGGGAAGGTGAAGCGTCTCCAGATCTTGCTTGGTCACAAAAATCCAAAAACTTCACTTTCTAAACGGTTTTAGTGATGGCGTTAACTAACACGATCACTATTTCGAACTTTTGTCTTTTTGTTCCAAACTTCATACAAATGAGCCTGAAACTTGTCCAATTCCAGCAAAGGTATAAACCTCAACCTAGAAACCAAGTATGAAAGATTTTAAGCAAAAAATAAAGACAAAGTGAGACAAAATGCACAATTTTCATAGGGTAAATGAGCTATAAAATCACTATCAAATTGCATCTCATAAGATATCCTTTTCCCATAAAACGCCTAATCGACCCAGAAGGAAGACTTTTTAGAGAAATAGATAATGAGTTCAATCCAAGTTAAAGGCCACTAAAACAAATGCTCACTGTATGAGTTAGATTGGAGGCTCACTCGACACCTAGATGAGGCACACAAGGTTAAGTTCTTTGCTAATTTAAACCTTTAGAGAAATTATTGTTACACTTTTTGGTAAACTTTAGAACATAAAAATTGAATGTTTATTAATTAGCATTTTCATAACAACAATAATTATACTTAAAAACTATATTATAAAGTGAATGCCTCGCGTAATCATAATGTTGTGTTTTGGAAAGAATTATAAAAGGAGAGATATAAAGGAAATAGTTAAATGTTTATGTAATCACATTGGGATGATTTGCATACACGAATATTTATAGACATTGCAATATCTCTTAGAGAATCACACATAAGCGTTATGTGCAGGTGGAATAAAATCTAATAAATGAGATAGTAGAGTAAGATCCGTTGCAATCTCTAATGCATTAAAACAAACTTAGGGTGCGTTTGTTTTTAAAAAAAATGTCTTATTAGCCGTCTTACTCTTACCAAGAAGAGTGCAGACGCTTTACTTGTTTGTTTTTACTCACCGTCGTATACAGTAAAAGCTAATATGTCTAACTTCGGTAAGAGCATGAAAGATCTTACTACCTCTTATTAACACCCCTTCAACTCATTTATCTTCAAAACCCTTCAACCCATTCATCTTCAAGTTATGCAAAACTATGTTTTAAATTATTTGATATTAGTTGAGTTACTTTGTTTCATAGCGTTAAGCTTATGTTTTATTTTAAGACGATTTATGTAATAGTTTTATTATGTTAAATTTTGGATGTGTATTAAGATAATTTATTTAATGATTTATAATTATGTTAAATCTGTGATAAAAATGTTTCGTTTCAAGTTTACATTATCTACTTATTAATCGTATTTGCAATAGTTTAATATATACTTTGAAAAGTGAAAATTAAAACCATTCAGACTATTATAAAAAAACAAACAACATTTTTTCAGACTATTATAAAAAAACAAACAACATTTTTTCATTTAAATTCAGATATTATAACCACATCTTACTAGCAAGATGTGATAGTCAGATTCAGATGCGAAACATCTTAATCAAACAAACACACCTTTAATTTAGTGTTAAAAAAACATTCAAATCAAAATGCATACCGAATTACATCATGTTTTTCTAAATCACAACCAGTTATAAAGAAAAGCCTCTCATATGAACTTCATGTACTTACACAAATATTCGATACCAAACTAGTAGGCTAGTTCAAAGATATCGAAGTGACCGATAATACTGTTCTCGAGTTTTATTTTACAAGAAATGAAAAAAAAAAAAAAAAAAAAAAAAAGAAGAAAAAGTTTGTTAGAGCACCGCATAAGGGTCGTTGGCTTGAGCCATCACCCTCGGCACCACCCTATGGCACGAGACATCACACCGGACTGGGTGGTGGATCTTGGTGCCAGGCCACCAAATCACCAAGCAAATTTTCTTTCTTTCTTTTTTTTTTTTTGGGTTTCTTTCTTTTGTGTTTGTGTGTTGTGGTTGTGTTTGTGATGATTTTGTCCTTGCGTTTCTTTTTTCTTTTTTGGTTGGTTGCAGGTATGCGATGGACTGATGGAGTAGTGTGAACTTTGAAGAAGAAGATAAGATGTAAGTATATTTTTAACTTTTCATTTTACACCCAAATATGGACATATTTCTACGGTGTAAAGTATAGCTGAGTTTTTTACCATCCTATAGGGATTTTAAAAAGTATTTCCCAAACCAAAGGAGTTTAAAACTTATTATCCAAACCAATTTAATTGTTTATTTAGGAAAGCATTAATTAACTAAATCATTGGGCCATACCAGATGCAGCATGTGATACTTACAGAATACATCCTAACATTAGTAGCAAATAAATTAATGATTACACAAAGAAGCAAAGTAGCAATATAATTGATTTATCCTTAATGAGTAGCATAGCTAGAAACCAGTTCTTCCATAGAAGTAAACAAAAGAATCCATTCAAAAAGAAACAAAAAATCCACCAGGTGACCGGTGTCTGAATAACAATAAACATAAAACCACTAGTTGGGAAGTCGTTTAGGCTTAGAAGGACATGTTTTCTTATTATGGCCACCATTTTTGCATATTCCACAAAGGTTTCTTTTTTTCCCTTCTTTGATGTCCATTCCATTTCGTATCCTAGTTGAACGAGGACGACCACTTGCCTTCCGTTTTAAGTCTGGATTTGGAAGCAGTTGTGATATAGATGATTCTGGCCAATACGCTTCATGAGGAAGTGGAGAAAACTCAGATGCCCAAGTAGCGGAATACTCTACAATTGAGTAACATCTATGAACATATTGCCAACTATTCAAAGAAAGATTAGCGCATACACTTAAGACGTGAGAGCAAGGATATTTAAATACTTCCCACTTACCACATGTGCATGTTCTGTTTTCTAAATTAACTACTTGCACATTTCGTTTTCTGTGAGTTATAACCTCAAATATCCCTTTCTCTCTATTAAAAGATCTCAAGGAATGTGCACTAGCTTTTGACGTTGACGCTGCTAATTTTGCAACAAAATGAGGAGTGTAAGGATATCCGTTTACTTTAGCACCAGATCCAAGAGGACGCCTCACATTAAAATAGTGCACTAATCGATAAAATGTAAGTTGGACACATGCTGTAATTGGTAAAAAGCGAGCACCTTTTAGCACACTGTTGAAAATCTCTGATAAATTTGTAGTTAGCAACCCATATCGCCTTCCACCGTCATGTGCAAGAGTCCATTTAGCAAGTGAATGCCCCTCAAGCCATTGACGAGCTTGTGGGTTTAATCTCCCAATTTCTTCCATAATTGAGTTGAACTTGCGAACTTGATTCTGACTGCCGGCACGGTAAGCTAAAGCTTTTAATTGTGCACTACGAAACTTATCGTTAAAGTTGTTTATAAAATGTCGCAAACAATACCTGTAAAATGCTTTTAAATGTTACTTTAAGAAAAATTTATACCTTTAATAAATAAACGTAGTAACAATACCTGTGAAAAGCATGTGGCTCCAACCAGGGAGATCCTTGCTCATTAACTACCTTTAGGATTCCACCATGACGATCTGATATTAAACAAATTCCTTCACGCTCTTTCACCACATGTTTTTTAACATTAGAGAGAAACCAAAACCAACTAGCATAAGATTCATTTTCAGCAATACCAAATGCAAGTGGCAATATCTGATTGTTACCATCAACTCCCATGGCAATCATCATTTTTCCGTTGTATTTACCATACAAATGTGTCGCATCAATGCTAATCACAGGCCGACAATGCCTAAATCCCATGATGGAGGGAGCAAAAGCCCAAAAAACACGCCTGAATTCTACCTGACCCATATCATTTGGTCTCGAAATGCTCCATTCAACTATAGTCCCCGGATTAAAAGATTGAAGTGCAGCTAGAAATTTTGGTAAAGCCATATAAGATTCATCCTAGTTCCCAAAGACGCGTTCAATTGCCTTGTCCTTTCCTACCCAAACCTTCTTGTACGACGGAGTATAACCCAATTTATTAACTATTTCAGCTGTCAACGCAGGAATACTAATAGAAGGTTGCTCTTTTACGAGGTGTTGGGTTTCTTGAGCGATCAAGTTCGCATCTAAGTTTGGATGGTCTTGAGTGATCTTGGAGTGCAAACAAGTATGTGGACCAATATACTTTGTGATTTCAAAAAATCCACTACGCTTACGCTTACATGCACGGGCTTGCCATTTGCAACCAGAATGTTGATGATGCTTGCATCTTACTCTCCAAGTAGTTGTAGATGTTTCGACCACTTCGTAGTGTTTATGTGCCTTGATGGTATGCAACTTGATAGCTCTAATAAGCTCTTCTTTGTCCTTGAAACAATCTTTCTCTAACTCTCGAGTAAAATCATTTTTACTCTTTGCATATGTCACCGTCCAATTGTCAACAGTAGCCAATTCTATTCCATCAAAACTTGTAAAATTTGAAGATACTTAATAGTTATCAAGCGGTTCATCATCTTCTTCAGTTCCTTCTTCTAATGTATCATTCAGATTAACTTCATTCACATCAACTTCTAATGTATCGTTACACATCTCGTTGTTCACAACAGCAGATTTATATATTTCATTGAAGTTCTCATTTAGAATCATGTCTTCCACGACATTAATATGTCTCACATCATTGCTCCTTTCTTCGTCAACCAAAACTGAATTTTGAGTTATGCAATTACTGTAATACCCGGGTGCCATCTCTTCAAGGCGTGGTTCAATGTCTTCAAGCTCTATGTATAAATCAATGTTACTTAGTTTCTTATGGCGAGTAAGCACATCAAACATGATTCCAACATCATTATTATCACTGATATGAAGTGAAATATATTTCATCACTTTTCCAGCAACTGTTGGATATCTACATATTACTTTAATGCGATGTTGTTTCTTATCAATAGGTATGGCACTATGAATCTGATCGATTAGTTCATCGTATCGTATTCCACATTGGACCTTTATAGCCTTGCTCGGGGACTTGTTATAGAATATACCTTCTGGCCCATCACAAATTGCACCATCCCAATAGCATAATAGTGTAACAAACTTTGGTGCCATGTTGATAAAGGTCTCCGATAGTGGTGTCGTGGTGGTAAGGAGGTGGCGCGTGGGGTGGTTTAAAATGGGTGAAAAGGTGTGTTCGGGCGCGTGTTGTAGCGGATCAGGAACAGGAGATGGAGAGAAACGTTTTGGTGTAGGCGGTGAGGTGAGATGGTCAAGGTGAAGCGGCGGTGGGTGGTTTTCCGATCCCAAGCGGTAGGGTATGGAGAGAGAGAACCAACTGTGTGAATGTGTTTCTTTAATTTGCGATCCAAAGAAATAGGATATATCGATGATTACAACGATTGTAAGAATTCCAAATTATTGTTGTTGAATAAATAGATATTGAAATTAAACAAAATACCTTATATTGATTGAGATGAACAAGTGGGTGAATGATCAGCGTGAGTGTGACGGAAATACTTTAGACATTATTCAATTAGTGAGTGGGGAAATACTTTAGATATTATTTTTAATAGTCTTTGGGTTTGGGAAATACTTTTTTAAAGACAGTGGGTTTGGTAAAAAACTCAAGTATAGCTTGTGTGTGCCTTTGACTTTGAGCACTTCTTATGGTAATAATTCACTCCATCTATTTTTAATACAATTTCACATTCACAATATCACACATTCAAGTGGCAACAGTATATTTTTTTTCTATTTGTAAAGAATATATGATGATGGGTTCAAAAAGACGTGGCTATCATCGAAATGAAAAAAAGCAATTCGGCCTAATATTGTTCCTAAGAACTAATTTACTTTTATTTTTATGTCAAATTTTTGTTTTACGAAGTTTTTCATTTAATGTACTTTTTTAATTTCATATCTTTTTTCATTTATGTAATGTGTGTTTTTTATTAGTGAAATTAAATTTTAGTCATATACATTTTAGTTAAAAAAAAAAAAAAAAAAAAAAAATCCAACCGCAACGTCACCACAAAAGCTAGTGTTATACTAGGAAGAGGTTATGGTGTTATAGAGCAAAAGTGGTCTTGTAAAAAAAATGATGAGCCAAGAACACTTTTCCTATTAAGACCACCAACCAAGACCAAACGATACTGTATTTCTTAGAAAGTTGAGGTCCTCTCTATAAAATTTATTATTTCGCCCAAAATTTGACAAAAAGACAAAAAAAAATCACAAAATCACATGGAGTAATAAAAAGGGGTCCGTTTGCTTAAATCACACAACAACATCATCATAACTGATTCATCATTCATTACAATTACAACATAACCGTTTCATCTACAGCGATCAATCGAAGGCTGATGGCGCGTGCAGGTGGAATAACGAATGCAGTGAACGTAGGGATAGCAGTACAAGCAGATTGGGAGAATCGTGAGTTCATTTCACACATCTCGCTCAACGTCCGTCAACTCTTCGATTTCCTCGTTCAATTCGGTATATATATATTTTCCAAACACTGTATTTTAACTATTTTACTTAATTAATTTGTGATTTATGCGATCAATTTGTATTCGTTTATTCGGATTTCTGTTATCATTATCTTTATTATAGTTATAATTTTGTGATATTAATAATGAATGTGAAATTTATGAGTTAATCAATTGTAGAATGACATAAGATAGTTTTCGTGAGATGTGTTACGGATTGATGATAGCGTTGGTTGGTAGTGGATGCGTTTATAGAAAGTGAAGTTGTTTGTAGTAAGGAGATATGATCGGTCGTTTGCGAGAATGACTTGTTTACGTTTTGGTTGTTGCGGTGTTTGGATCATATGAGGAGTGTTTAGGCGTTATGCGTAGTTTCCGTAAAGTGATTCATGTAAAGATGGTAGTGTTAATCGAGCTGCAATCTGATTAGATTACGGTCACTCTTTGTTGTTACATGGGTTAAATGAGTGTTAGCTTGTTGGCTGTAATAAGTTAGGGTTAAAAAGTGTGTTTATGATTTTGTAATATAAATTACGATCTAACAAAATTAAATTAGCATAGAATGACATAATGTGGATTCGGTATTTTCGTTAGGTGTGTTACAGATTGATGATATTGTGGATTGGTAGTTACCAAAGGGCTTGTGTCCCAATGGTACCCCTCCCCGACCAAAAAGTCCTAGGACATGTGAGATAGTTTGTGGTTGTATATTGTGAGATAGATAGTTGCCGTTCTAAAAAAATTGTGGATTGGTAGTTGATGCAGTTATAGGAACAGGAAATGGAGTTGTTTGTGGTATGGACTAATGACTAATGAAGTAATGAGTGATGTTTCTGTGTAAGGAGATATGTGTATGTATGGATTGACGAGTGGTCGTTTGCGAGAACGACCTTATTTTTGTGTTTCGGTTGTTGTGGTGTTTGGAAGATACGAGGATTGTTGAGGTGTTATGAGTAGTTTATGTAAAGAGATCCATGTAAAGATGATAGGCGTTTGTTGAGCTAGTGGAAATCTGAGTTAATTATGCATACTGTGTGTGCTTACATGAGTTGACAGAGTGTTAGTTTATATGAGGAGTGTTGAGTTCTTGTGATTAGATTTTGTAAAGAGATTTATGTGAAGACGATAGTGTTTATCGAATTGCTGACAATTTGGAGTAAATTTTTATACTTTGTGTAGTTACATGAGTTAAACGAGTGTTAGTTCGTTGGCTGTAATAAGTTAGGGTTCCTCTTCTTTTTAGGCTTGGAAACGAGCCGAGCCAAGCCTGAGACCCACCAAAGCTCGAGCTCGGCTCAATGATATATATAAAGCTCGAGGTCGGCTCGATTATACATATAAAGCTCGAGTCCGAACTCGAGCTCGTTTTGAGCCTCATATTTTGAGGTCGAGCTCAGCTAATTTTCACAAGCTTGAGCTCGGCTCGGGCTCGACTAATTTATATGACGTGTTGAAGAAAATAAAGCTCAAATGAAACTTGGCTCGTTAATCACACTAGGCTCGAGCTCGTTTATTTTTTAAGCTCGTTTATACATAGTTTTACGTATAGACAATATATATACATATATATTTCTAGGGCTCGTTAGGCTCGCTAGCCTAATCAATCTCTATATATAAAGCTTGGGCTCGAGCTTGATAATTAAATGAGCCCAAACTTAGGTTCGAGCTCGCTCTAGTCTCGGCTCGCTCGAGCTTTTACCGATCCGATTTCCGAGCTTTTAATGAGCGGCTTGGCTCGCTTCCACTCCTACTTCTTTTATGGCTATGATTCTGTTTAGTGTAGCTTGCATCGACTATGTTCTGCAGCAACATATTAGAAGATCTGACACTCTCAATGGAATTTATGACGAATGATACCGCCATCTGATCTGTTTACAGCACCAAGTTTAGGCATTCTGTTGTTTTGTAAATGAGTATTGTAGAATCATTATGTTTCGTGCTTCACATTTTGTAGGATATTTTAGAACTGTAAATTTAATTGCTCATGTGTATTTACAAAGATATTTCTTTCAGAGGCTACAACAAAGAGCAAACTGGCATCCTTGAATGAGAAACTTGATACGCTAGAGCGTCGTCTAGAACTGCTTGAAGTGCAAGTCAATACGGCTACAGCTAATCCGAATTTGTTCAAGACTTGATTCTATTATACTATGTCATTTTAGAGAAAAAGATACGTCCTATGTACGAGAGCCTGTGTTCCAGAGTGTGAGCTGATTAGCATGTTTAAGATTCAGTGTGATACGTATGAAGATTGTTTGCTTACCTTTCGCTTATGTATTTATGTAGCTGATCTGTGCATGATGTAATTCAAGAATTCCATTTTCTTTGCTTTCATATCACCTTTTGTTTTGTGGAGATTTGACTTCAGTTTGTTTCCTGCATATCACTGACCGAAATAACTCTCAGAAATATGAAAATATAATTCTAAGTCTACAATTTTAGTGGCATGATTATTTTATTCAAATCATTTATACGTTATGTTAAGTTTAATCTTACTGCTTTAATGAGCTATTATATTTTCCTGAAGTCATAGTGGCAAGGATGTCTCTAAAGTTAAAAACATGGCATGTTCATTATCTGTGTTGAGCAACTTCAGAATCAGGTACAAGCTCTTTCTTAAAGTTCTATCTAATATTTGTATATGGAAGTGGCAGTTATGGAATCTCGATAGTGCTCGTGGATGCTCTCTGCGGTGCACAAGCCCTTTCTAGGATTACCAAGTGATACCTACTTGTTAAGTGTTATGATAAAGCTTCCAGCCTTAACAAGCACTAATATCACGAGTTGAGTAGATCATTATTTTTTTGCATAGACAGTTGTCATGTGAAATGCATGATCGTTGGAACAGACAAAGGTTTTAGGATCTCTAGGTAGAAAATAAGGCCCTGCATGTAAGCAATGGTGAATCCTTCTGCAATATATCTGAAAATTATAGATGCATCTATCTGGACACTAGCATCAGCTTGAGATACCTCAAGTAGAAATTGAGAATTATCAGTTGCTGAGCTCTGACCTGTCTAGGAAAGACAATATATAGCGTTCGAAACTGGAAAATACATGGAGAAAATGGAGTATTTAGTTGATGTGACATCACTGACACGATACTGTTATTTCCTTGTAATTGTCTGCTGTTGAACTATTATAGAAATTCAGCATGATGGGAGTAGAGTCAGTAGACTTGGTACTTGTTTATATAGTAACTATTGGTTAGTAAGTTACTGCTGATCTTACATCAGCCCAGGAATTTATGAAGTTCGTTATCTTATGCGCCAGTAATGGCCAATTAATAAGTTCATTTTTATCTGCTTGTATGTTTGTCTACTTTGAGCTCTTATAGTCTTATGAGAAAATGATGTTTGGGACTTCTAACCTCAATGTATTTGTCATACTGATTTTGTCATGTTCTTGGTCGGAGAGAGGCACTTTTAAATAGCTCAACTCTTGCCAATTGTAATTAACTTGTCCTAGCTCCTGTCTTTGGCTTTCATTTATCTGGTTTATTTATACTTCTCTTATTTCATATTCATAAACAGTTTAGTCAGTGTCACTTTGCTAGTTCTTTTGACTTTAGTTTTAATTTTGCATTTCCCTTTTGGCCATCATATATTCACATCCAGATTTGACGTCTTGCAACATGATTATCTAATATATTAACAAAACATACCCATCCTGCGGAGCGGTATGGGATTATTTAATATATTAACAAAAGACATATACTATGAGAATCTTTAGCTATGCACATGTGGCATCCTTGGGTTGGGAGATAGAACTTATGTTATAGACTGATGCTTTTCCCTCTGTATGTCATAGTTATGATAAATTCAAGGAACCTTATAAAGGAGATCTGGTGTACAAGTAGTCTATGAATATGGGGGCATATGGTAGAATAGTCTTCACCAACAACTAAAAAGGAGATCTTGCTTGTAGTGCAGTGTACAGTAGCTGATATTTATGCAGTACATGCTCATGACATCATAGCACTATTCTAAAGTCTTCGATCTATCATCTGATAAAAATTTACTAGATTGGAATCAACTGAGATTTGGTAGTTGTCAAAAGAAAATAAAGAATTAAACATATTTACTCGGTATTATTATATGTCATCTGCTACATTTAAACAGCAGCTCTCCCACAGGTTTATCTTGGTTGCGGGGGAGCAGGCTGTGAAAGGAGAGATGATGATCCTGATGAAGCCGAAGGTGGTACAGGTAAAGGTAAAATAACAATTGGTCTCTCAATGGAAAAGCGATTTGATCCTCCAAAGCTATCCAATGATCTCATGTATTCAGAGGCATTATTTTCAATGATTAAAGCATCTTCTAACTCACGAACAATGTCTATCATGGATGGTCTGTAAGCTGAAAAAGGCTCGACACATGCTAGTGCTACCTCAACGACTCTCCACATTGCCTCTGTGTGATATCCTCCTTTTATGCTTGGATCCACTATTTCCTCGATTCTTGAGTTCCTTATATAAGGTTTTGCCTGCACAGAAATATATGGTCCTGGGTTTAGGTTAACGCTGGGAACATGAAATTCAATAAGCTATGAAAG
Source organism: Chrysanthemum lavandulifolium (assembly GCA_022545495.1). Taxonomy (NCBI): domain Eukaryota; kingdom Viridiplantae; phylum Streptophyta; class Magnoliopsida; order Asterales; family Asteraceae; genus Chrysanthemum; species Chrysanthemum lavandulifolium. Next base: position 177,870,206 of record CM040244.1, on the reverse strand, counting down.
TCAATATGCTTTATGGTATAGATTCTGACATAAGGAAAGATAGCTATACTGACTTTTAGATTAACATTTACAAGTAAGAGTATACATTTTTACTCTGATTTAAGTGGGTAGATATTGCACTACCTAAAAACACATTTTTTAGTCTCTTCAGCAACACTAACAAGCTAGATTTGTCATATGTGCATATTAAATGCACCCGTGTTTTTTCTTAATTGATTACCGTGTTAAAGTTTTCATTCATATATGTGCTTATTCATATTGGAACATTCTATTCTAGTTAAAGTCGTATCTTGATTGTACAACTCTAATTGTTTCTAAGTAAGGGTGCAGACTTAGCTATAGGTGATGTGTCTTGCGTCAAGAATTACTATGGGTATGGGTGGAATGGGAATGGGAATGGAATCAGTTTCTGAACCCACCCCATTTGTCAGGTATGGAATATTCTCTATTTAGTGGATATGATTCCTGAACTTTATATTTATACACTCGAACCAAACACCTCTCTATCATTTCCATTTCTATTCCCATTCCCTCATTCTTAAACCTTTAATCCAAACTTTCCCGTAATCATTGTTTAATTGATTTTGGAACTTTTAAATATTGGAAATCTATGATGTCAAGCCTACTGCCTTGGACATAGTGGTAGAAGAGAAGTATATATCTGCTGGTAAGGCATCTAGTTAGTTTTAGATTCAAGCGCACCCATTCAACTAAGCTCCACCTGCTTCGTGGCCTGTGTATATTAAGAGGCTCCCGACCGTTATTATTTCAAGAAGCACAACTCCATAGCTAAAGACATCACTTTTGTCAGACAAATGCTGTGTTGAATAATACCTGAAAAAGCCAGAGTTTTAGTTTGTAACCATTCAAAAAGATGGCAAAGTCATCAGAGGTTGGAAGATTTAATAACCAGTAGAGATGTAGAAGTGTGTTATTTCTATGCTCACGGTAATTATTTGCGATAATGGTCCAATGATGTATTATTTGTCCTTTCAGCTCATTGTCAGTAAGTATCTTGACATTGGAACGTTAAAACTTATACTTACTCGGGATCCAAGTATCCAGCCGTTCCCCTTACTTCTAGGGAGGCATTGCTATCCCCTTCTTGAGGTGCGTACTTTGAAAAGCCAAAGTCTGCAACCTTCGCACACATACTTTGATCTAGGAGTATGTTACTTGATTTAACATCTCTGTGTATGACAGAACGTCCAGAAAATGTATGAAGATAAGTCAAACCTGTAGGAAGAAAATTAGTGTCATACCCAACAAACAGACAAGGGCCATATATAACAAAACATCTGAGTCAAAGACTCGCCCTCCCCGGGTAACGGAAAAACCTCATCCGTTTACCCGTTTTGATGGAAAAGATAATAAATTAATAATAGGTGTCAAATTTTGTGATTTTGGGTTAGAACATAAATTTTAAGTGAACATACTTCTTAGTGGTAGCCTAGGTGGCGAGTTCAATAATTTTTGCATGATTGTTATCATCATACTTTAAGGGCACGTTCTCATCGAATGACCCTTATATTTGGTTGCTTTGATTAGTTTGTGCTCTATTTGGGTACATAGTAGCTAAGGATAGTAATATTTAGTGCAGACTGTGCAATGATATATTAGTGTCATGATACATTATGCTATTGTAGGATTTGATATACTCTTTAAGTGCGCCACTTCTTCTTTTGTCCTGTATCTGTAGCTGCTTTTCCGCACTCTCTTTATCCCATCAAGGTCCCCTTACGTAATAGGGGTTAAGTAAGTTAAACACTACTACTTTGGCATACTTCGTTCTCTATTATAGGAAGATCTATCTTAATTATGCTCAAATACTGTCTAGGCCGTAGTTGATGATAATGTTAAAATTATTGCGGCCAGTTCTCTAAATGCTAAAGAATGTAAGTTACCTCGAGCAGATCCTAAAGCTATAGAAAGTCTGGCGGGCCAGTCTAGAGCTCGGCGTTTAGATGCCTCACCTGTTAAGATACAATAATGTACATAAGAATTGTATTATATAGTCAATATGAACAGCAAGGAACTTCCCGTTTAAAGAGACATACCATAAAGCCGATCCTGTAGGGATCCATTAGACATAAATGGATAAACAAGAATTTGTTGATCGTTTTCATTGCAGTAACCAAGGAGTGGGACCAAATTTTCATGCCGAATAGCCGATAGAAGGGTCAACTGTAGACAACATTCTCAGTAGTTACGTTTAGTCAACAATGTCATATTTTTTCTCGCGGTAATGTTTAGTCAACAATATCATATTTTTGCCCGCTTTTCATTTTCATGCTTAAATGAGTATTTTACTAAAAATAATTGGTCAAAATGATCAGTAAAGTGTAAGGTTATTTTACCTCATTGTTAAATTCGCGTGTTCCCTGCGTTGAAGTTGCTGACCGGACTTTTACAGCTACTTCTTGACCATCTGGTAAAGTACCACGGTAAACTGATCCAAAGCCTCCTTCACCAATTAAAGTTTTATATTGTTCAATTGCACTTTCTATCTGGTGAAGAGTAAAGCTCTTTATGGATATCTCCTTCAAAGTGATATCATCCTCCTTGCTGATTGGCATTGCATATATGGCGTCTGCAGTTTAGGTAACATTTTCATGTTAATTTATAAAGTTAGGCTTAATTTTTTTGATAGAGTTCGAAATACTTAAATCAAATTCTTTTGGTTTCGTAGTTTATATAAATTCTTGAAAGAAAACATTGTACTCACTCTTGGTCATTGTGTGTCTTTTCTCTTCTGATTTCTTGTTGGGCCTCTTTCTTTTCTTGTAACAGCATATTAGGCAAGAAAATACGCCAGTAACTAATAGGGCTGCTCCTGCCATTGCGGCTACAAAAATGCGGTGTGGTGGATGTGAAGATTTTTGTCCCTTGCACATTCCATTGCTGAAACCAGAAGTTGTAAGAAGAGATCTGTCATCTACTCCCTCTATTCAGTTTTATTTTGTGTATGACATGTATGCGCTTTTAATGTGGCAAGATGGATGTCTTATGTGGGTTGGGTAACCGGTCAAAACAGGTTCGTGTGGAAACAGCTTATTTCTTAGTTTACGGGTTAAAAGGGGCTGGGTTGACATGCAAGCACTTTCTTGTCCTTTCTTTTAAAATGTGATTGTTATGGTTACAAAACAATATTATTACAAAAATTATCTACATATCTGAATAAAATAATTTAGAAGGTTGTGTTGTTCAAAGTAGACTTTGGGCGACTTTCACCGTGGGTTACCCCATTCTCCATTTAGCTCAAATAATTTCCATTTTCATGTAAATGATTTGTAATTGTCACATCATTCAAATCCTTGATGATTTAATCATTCTTAAATGTCAAAGTTAGAGTCCTTACTCTGTAGTGAGCCTGGAAGAATTTTGACTTGTAGGAAGCTCTTTGTTGAGATATACATTGCAGTCATAGTATCTAGATGAAGAAACAACAGTTATATTAGTTGGATTCATCAATGCTTTACTAATAAGTAATATCTTTCAAACTGCATTAAACTGGTTAGGGAACTCACAACTGTGTTAAGTGTGGAAGGAGGCAAGCGAGTCTGGAATCATTCCCATGAAATCGTTGTTCCGTAAGTCCCTAACATATTGAAATTTTTAATTATGTCAAAATAAAAATAATAATATCTAACTGGTAAATATTGATTTTGAGAGGAAAGATCAAAGATAGATACACTGAGGTGAGAACAGAAGAGGATGGAAACATTGGAATATTGTCCGTGAAACGATTATTGCTAGCATTCCTGTAATTCAGAGTAAAAGAGGTAAGCAATTTTGGCTTCTGGTAGTTATATTATCTCGTTAAAATACACATATCTTACAATTCCATAAGACGAGTCAGCATAGTGATACTCTGTGGAAGTGGTCCTTGAAATTTGCCTTCAGATAGATCCCTGCAGGATATCAAATATTTTAATTTAGTATCTACACATTGTGCATGCTAATATGAACTAGATATAATCTAAAAACCTACAGCTTAGTGATGACTGTCGCTCCATTGGATTGGTTGCACTTTACCCCATGCCAATTATAAGGTAGACACGGGTCACCTGTCCAGCTTTCTAAGACCTCGTGATCCTGATTGTTCACCAACAGCTCGTTCTTTATGTTCATAATGACATCCACTGAAAGAGGTTAAGTTAATTAATGAATTCATGTTAAGGGCATATGGTCTATTTTAGGACTTAATCATAAGTAGCCACTTAAGTTATTAATATTACCGTCTTCTTGATCAGTAGCTTGAAGCAATGGGCGGACTTGCAAAATTTCATAACCATTGCAAATTGGACCGAACTGAGATCCGTTAGCTTTTAATATGGTTAAATTAAGAAACTTGGTTGCTGTGAAGTACATAGCAGTCTCATTATAGTTAGAACCACCAGATACTATATCAATCTGCTGCCTTTTACATTATTGATATAGATGTCAAACACCCGCTGCCCAGTTTTCACAGAGTCATCAAGTTCAAGAAAATGGAGGTAGAGTATATAATTATTGTACCCTGAATATAAATTATGCAGAAATTGTAAACGGTCTGAATGGATTTGAGCTGTTTGTAGCACTTTAATAGGAGGTAATGTTTTTGTGCCATTTGGAACAGTGATATTGGCAGTTTCTAGTGATGTGGAATTCCTGTTTTGGTTGAAATATGAATCGGGTTTCCAGATTCTATCATATGGGTCTTCTGGGAACCTGAAATACCATATTCAAATATGAAATTATGAGTTTCATAGGTCTGAAGTATATGTTTATTCTCCTTTTAGTTGTATATATATAGCTGACTACATAATATGTTTAGCCCTCGGTTAAAATTTGAGTATATAATTATATATAAAGGGAGCGGAATTTATGTTATTATGACATATTAAAAAAGAGTATCAACTACAAAAACACTAAATTTTTGACATACTAGATATATAATTTTTGAATAGACATACCTGATTTCAGCTCCTGTGTTTCCGACATCAACTCTATGCACAACTTTAAGAACACTCAAAGGCTCTCCATAATCTAAATTCAAAGGTCTTAATTCGATCTTAGAGACATAAGGATTCCCCTGTTTCTGTAATAAACAGAAGTTGATGTAATCATTAGTTGCTCTTACAATCCCTTCAACCTCAGCTTTTTGTGATGAGTTAACTCGCCTATTGGTGTAATTCCAATTGAAACATCAAAAATGTCCCTGTAGGCGACTCATTTACATCTTCTAAAGGAATGTGCCCTTATTAGATAATTCTGACCCTTTTTGTTGGCAAATCATAACACCATTTCTCGCCGTATTTTGTGTTGAAGAATCGAGCATGATCATATGTCGTACCATTCTGTACTGGTGTCACAATATCTTGGCATTGTTGGTTGTTAGAGAACCATTTGTCATCTGGGATCCATGTTATATTGTTATTCGGATCGGTGTAATTTGAATCAGCACAGCAATGTACACTTACAAAATCTGCAATAATTCAAGAAAATTTACTTAAAACTACGGAATTAAAGCATAATGTATGTGAACAGTATCTTTATACTTGATTCTTAGACTTGTTGATCAAGATTATTAGTCTTCATAGCTACTTTAATATGAGCATAATACCCTTCTTTTAGCAAGTACATGTATTAATTAGTATACTTGATCAATCTTATTACATACATAATCTGCATAATGTTAATGAAATATTGGGAGTTATGAACATGACTATCCTACCTTGGGGTTTCCTCTGATTAGCTGAATTAACAAGAATTACATGCATATACTACAATGAAAATGAATGATTGACCAAAGTTTCTCTTAGCTTCTTGGCTCTAAATTGTTTAACTGATTTTAAGATAACTGATCTTACCTTGTTGTGAACAGGTTGGTTGGATCGCTATGAAGATGCATAGTATAATACAACAACAAACCAAACTTAAATTCTGGTAAGTCGATCCTTCCATCATCATCTTATTATCAATTTAAGTTTCGCCATCTGGTGATCATCATCCGTTAAAAACCAAAAATCTTTCTTTTATTTCATAAATCCGATCCATTTTTGTCTCTTAAAATTCTTACAAAGTGTTGACCAGCTGGGATTCCTTCAGCGTCTTATCTTATCAGATAAAAAGCCTAAAAAAAATTCCAAAAAAAAAAAAAGGTACCGTAATAAGCCCTTTTACTTAGTTACAAAATGATTACTTTTGATGATTTTGAGAACAAATTAGCATGAACAATAGGGTTCTTCGAAGGGAAAAGTTGTTGGTAGAACGAGGGTTTGACTTGAAAGATGAAGTATTGCAGATGCCTTGAAAGGAAGTTGAGAGGGAAATGCTTGATTAATAATAATTAAACATAAATTTCTTAGTCCGTTGGCTAGATAATTCCAATAATTAATATATATTCAATTGGTATTTGTTAGTTCTAGTGATGAAGGTGGGGCATTGTTTATATTAAACAAATGTTTAATGTTTAAAAAATAAAGTTAAGGCTAAGGCGGAGCAATCGTTCATCTTGGTGCATCTTCGTCTCTCCCCTTGTCTGCTACCTTAGAATCCAACATCATTAAAGATTTTTTTATACCAAAATGCTCATCGACTGTGACCTTTAGCCACCAATCATGTCTCTCCAACTAGATACCATAACCACCAATAGCTATTCGGTATTCTTGAAAACTGGGACCTACTTGTGTGTTAGAGCCATTGAATTTGACTTGGCCAACTATCCTGGGATGGTTTGAAAGCATACTTTCATAATTTTTTAGGTTTGGTCGTGTGGGGACCTGCTTGAGTTTTATAGCCAAGTATATAAAATGAGCTTGAATCGATTACAATAGAATGAATAGTTATATTTCGAGCCTAATTACTTCGTAAGTTTGTTTATTCTTAAGGCCAATAACAGTAGTTTGGGTACAACATGAGGGTTAACACACTCTAGTATATTGTGGTAAGAGGTTTAAACGAGTCGAATTGAATCAGATTTTTGCAAGGCTGGACTCGACAATATTATATTTGGCAGGGCTCGAGCTTGGCTCGATAGCTCGGCAAGCCTTCGTGAGGAAAGTTCAAGCTCGGTTCCAGAAAGCTTGAATTTGGCTCATGCTCAACTCAGAAAGCTCAATTTATTGTATTAGTGTGTTTTTTAAACCAACTAAAATTGAAATATAAGATAAGAGATTTAAATTCGATTGTTACTATTTCCAAAAGTCTCTTGAATGGTCATTTTGCTTTATGTCAAACTGCCCACATTTGTTGTCTTTTACGAAGTATCTTATATTTCTGGTTATATGAAACATAATCTTCAAATTAGCTAGATTTACCCCATTATTAATAGCCTTGAGCTACCTACTTAAGGTTCAATTTTTTTTTTTTTTTTTTTTTTTTTTTTTAAATATCCAAACCACGCATGCAAAATGTCATTTGCATTATCTGAACCAAATTTTATTGTAACATTTGCTATATAACATCTATGATTGGCGCTATAGTTTATGCGTGTTCATTAGGCAGGTTTATTTGAATGATGAAATTGTGTTGCAATAAATAGAAGGTTTTGCTAACTATAACCCTACGAGTTATTTGTTAAACAATCTTTAATTATAAAAGTTAGCGTTTAATGAACTAATATATTTAATAATTATACATATTTATTCGTTTTAAACATGAAATGTGATATTAAACAAGGGTTTAGTGTTCACTGATTGTTATTTTTATTTAAGAAATGCTTAACAATAACATAGGATTGTGGTTAGAAAAAACCATGAAGAAAAGCGTATTTGAAAAGAGTTGAGATCATATATAAGCTCAATTTGTTATAGAACCAATTAACCGTCACATCAATCCATTTTTTTATCTAAATTAATAAAAATTATTTTTCACCTTTTTAAAACAACATATTCGCAACCAGAATCTTGCTCTGAAAAATACACTGATCGTTAATCGAAATTAAATTATCTTTACATAGATACGCATTGTTATATACTTTCGACGAACTTTTTTAAAAACTCGTCAAAAAATCACATGTTCAAATCACATATGATTTTAAGAAATCGCACGTGATTTTTACAAATCACATGATTTTTCCTGACTAATTTTTAAAAAAATCATCGAAAGTATATAACAACGATATCTATAAAAATAATTTAATTCCGTCGAATTGTATGATTTTTTTTAACAGAACGATTAACGGTTTGTGAGATATTAATTTAAAAAAATGGTGAAAGTTTATCTTTATATTTTAATTAAAAATGAATGGTTATGATTGGCTCATCGATTTTACGACAAATATGAGCTTATATATCAACTTTTCTATTGAAAGTTGAAACTTCTTTTTAAACATGTTTTATTAAACAAATTGAAATTGGTATACATACCAATTGCCAACCAAGCTACATAAATATTATTCGGTGATGGAAATTAAGAAAGATGCTCCTAAAGTTGCATCCAATCGTAAGAAGTAAATAAATAATATGTATACATATATATATTTTGTTTGTTTTCTATTATTAGCTAATAAATATTATCATTGTGAACTGTGAGCAATTAAAATCAATGACATGCCCTTGAGATTACTTTAATTGGTAATATTCTAAATTGGTCATAGAATATTCTGTTTTGCTAGAAGCTAAGTTGTGGGATAAAAGTCATCAATCTCCATCCGTCCCTGTATTGATATCCACTTTGAATTTTCAGGTCTTTCATTTCTAACTTTGACCTTAAATATTTAATTGTGTTATAGAATCTTGATCTGAAAATATATGAATAGATTGAGTTTTAAATATATTTTTATTGGTATGATTTTATTAAATATTATATAACACAAATAAAAATATTTAAGGTCAAAGTTAAGAAAGAAAGACTTAAAAAGTCAAAACAGGATAATTAATATGGGACGGAGGTAGTACTTTTTAAAAGGAATAGTTTACTATATGTAAGAAAAACATTTTTGACAAAAGTTGATTATCACGGACAAATGAGTATTGTTTACTTTAGCTTATTTAATGGAGTTATGAAATTATTGAGAAATAACTTAATGGAGTTATGAAATTATTGAGAAATAACGAGTCTATCAAATTAAATAAGTAAACTAGGGGTGCATTGGTTTTACACCGGACTGGACCGACAAAGACTGAGATTGAAATAGTCCAAAAACCTAGACGAGGATCGGATCAAATGTGTTTGGTCCGGTCTGAGTTGATTCGGTCCGGTTCGGTCCAAAAAGGCAAAATGATCGATTTATCACCTGGACCGGACCGGACCAAATAAGAAAAAATGTTGGGCAAACCGGACCGTTGGTTCTTGATTCGGTCGGTTTTCAATTAGTCCGACCGGTTCAGCCGATTTGCTCAGACCTAAACTAAACATCATCTATTCTCAATGTGTTTCTTAAAAGCTTGTTGAGTGGTTTCATTTGTGTTCTTAGATGAACTTAGTATGTCTCAGCATGTGATCCTAGGAGCCATAACAAACTTATTTTTAATGTTTTGGCTTACTCTCTCTCTCTCTCTCTCTCTCTCTCTCTCTCTCTCTCTCTCTTTTTTTGAAATTGCACTTAAAATTTGTATATATTTTAGAGGAAATTTGTTAAACGAACTCTTCTACTAAGATTTCTGAATATAAACCTGCTTATACATTTTTCTAAAATGAACTTTCAATATTACGTGTTAGATTCTTACCATAATAGTTTTTAAACCGTATACGCAGATAACGAATTCCTGGGCATGGGCATGGGCGAGGGCGTGGTACAGACTAGTAACAAGTGAAGGCCTGTACAACTAGTTCTGGGCGTGGGCACAGGCGAGCCTGGGCGAGATTGGTGCTCGGGCGATAGGCTAGGCGTGGGCCTGGGCGAGATTGCGTGGCTAGGCGTGGAAAGGTGGGCTAAGGCGAGGGTTTGGGGCGTGGGCCTGGGCGAGATTGAGTGTCTGGGCGTGGAAAGGAAGGTCTAGGCGAGTAAGCAAAAGGTCTAGGCGAGATTGAGTGTTGGGCGTGGAAAGGAAGGTCTAGGCGAGGGTAATTTTAATTGTGGGGTTTGCTTTGGTCTAGGCGAGGGTAATCTTAAAAGTGATATGGTTATTGCTTTGGTTCTTAGATATAGTAGTACTGCCATTGTAATAGTATCATGGCACTTTTTTTGATTTGTAATAGTATCATATTTCATGGCACTGGAATCAACAAGATCACAACATTTCACATGTATATACTTTTGACAAGTAACATCACACTTGCTATGTACAGTGTAGGTGGAAATTACCTTGGTATGTGGGCATGTGAGAGAATGGAAAAGCAAAATTGTATTGTGATATCTTTTGGTCACTTTGGTAAAGTATATGAAAAAAGTTTAGTTTGGTAATATGACTTTGAATATGGATTATTTTGGTAATTTGCTTTATATTTTATCTATTTATTATTACTTTTTTTAATAATTACAATCCAAAGGTTCAACAACTTAAAATAAATTAAAGATGGTAATTCAAACATCTTATTTTCGGATAATTTACAATTTAATAATTTAACAACTTAAAAATTGTAGGATCGATATATTTATTGTGTTGATGATTCGGGTGGTCTTGGATGATCAAAATACATGTTTGTCATAGTTAGAGTTAGTAGAGAGAGAGTGTTCTTGCTAGAGGTTTACACAAAGGGAATATTAGATTAATGAAGAAGCACCACCTCTTCCATGAATGGAAGGGGTATTTATACTTACACAATACACGACCTCCTATCGGCCTGTGGATCAGGGATACAGTGGTTAAAGACCCGTCCTTCCTCCACGGTGTTGCACTAAACTATTCTACGCTACTAATTAACCATTTAACTACTAAATAACGTAAATAACTACAAATCTGAGCTAACATATGCTAGACTATAATTGGGGTGACCGACACTTTAACATGGAATTTCCAATTCTAACAATCTCCCAAGGAGGTCACCCCATGAAATACATTTTGCATCCTAGCATTCTTTCTTTGACATTGTTCTTGAGCTCGTAGACTTGAATTCTTCACTTTCGCAATCTTTGTGCTTTGTAGCGATTCTTCAAAGTCCGCATAGATTTGTACTTTTAGTGGAGGTCTTTGGTCCGATCCACATCTTTGATGATCTTCGAGCTTTCATTGAGATCATCACCAAAGTAAATCTCGGATCACCCTTTATTGTGTTGCCATCATGTGAAGTCGTGACTTTCGGACCGACATGCTCACACTTTTGAATCATGACATCTTTCCATCGAGTAGCGAAGCCTTCATCGGTTCATGATATTTGCAAGCGAAGCATAAGCATAGTATGAAATATCGGAGCCGGGTTATGTAGATATGCACCGTCATGATTTCTTCAAATTAAGTGTGGATGTTGTGAGCATGCGGCTTTGATTGACTCCTCAATTCGATCACCGCAACCGTCAAATGTACCGCAAACAACAATTAGCAATAAAACACACGAAAGTGTCTTTGATCACTTCATTGAATTGAGGTACACGGCCCACGGTTCCCGTTGATCAAGATAAATACCGCTTGTGATCGGTGGGATTCCTAAGAATCTCCTTGACAGGGTTTCGCAATGTTCTAGTTGTTCTCAAACCGGAACGCTCAAAGAAGACAACACGGAGTGAGTGAACCAATGAATTGAGATTCACCGATTGAAAAAATGATTTGAAAACAATCGCGTATTGCTTGAAGAAAGAGTTATGCAATACAACGAAGGTTTTATGAGAAAGATCAATTTTCAAACAAAATACTTTTTGTATTAGAGAATGAGTACACATTCGACGTGCTAGTGAAAAGAAGAGATTCGCACATCGAACGGTTTTTAAAAGTATTTTTCAATCGAGATACTTTTGAATTTTGAAAACATAAGTACACATTCGACGTGCTAGAGAAAAGAAAATTTGCACATCGAACGGTTTTCCAAAAGTATTCGTCAATTCCATTCTGGACCAAGGTTGATTCAAGACCAATCGCCCCATTGTTTCTATCCGGTTGTCACAAGTTTGATCTTACGAGAAGATCTCACATGTCACCCACCAAGAGCTTGTTTGATGTTGGCTCTGAAGGATTTCCATCTTCATCGTGAATACTTTTACATACCACTCGGATGTTCCGCAATACCACAAGGATAATGCGTGGGACTCTTAATATATAATCTTACTTTCCACATTGTGTGAAACAACAAGTCTTCATTAATATAGTGTCCTAACGAGATATTGTGGATGATCTCTGGCTCTAGACTCAATCAGGCATATTTGGTTCCGTGTTCGAGACTAGGGAGAGGTCTCTTTCAATATCAACTATCTCTAAGAGAAAGTCGATAGATTATGTCGGTTCCCGTGAGAATGAAACAAGCCCTTTAAGAGGAACTTGAGTAGCTTGGGAAGTTTAGTGCGGTGCATCATCGGGTCCATGATGTCTTGTCTTCAATACCAGGTGTTACCTTAGTAAACACCAAGAGCATATGTATTGAACCCTTCTTGCCTCTAAGGTTGAATTATTGGAGGCTATTTCTTTTCACCCTTTTCATATTCATTTCTTTTCATTCTTCAACCCTTCATGCTTACCGAGACTTCATTACTAGAACCTTGTTGGGTTTATTCCAAGACTAGCTCTGCTCATCCGCACTCTTTCCATATTCTCATTTTCTCCTTTTTCATCATACCTAAGGACTTCTACACTATCTAGTGGATTGTCCTCGGTAGATCCCTCCTGCTCGGCAGATCGTGGGAACTAATACCTAACCTAACCATCCTTATAACGCCATGCATAAAGTAAATTGGTCGGTCTTTTGGTACAGTTCATTCTTCCTTAAACCAATTGAAAAATCATTTGAAAACAATCAAGGTACTTGTGATACGAGATCAAAGCATTTTGTACCTTAATAGTTTTGATCATTTAGAAAACCTCCCCCTCAACATGTGCGTATGATTTAGAAATTGTTCAGCACAAGGAGGCAAGAGGACTTTGAAATATTTTCTTTGATCACAATTTTCATAGAAAAAGCCATTTGATTTTCTTGGTAAATTCTCCCCCTCAATATGTGCGTAGGATATTTGAAATCATTTTATCACATAGAGGCAAGAGTTCTTTTCAAGCACATTTACGATCACACAAAGCCATTAAGAAACCATTTAAAACTCAATCAAGGTCCTTTATGTTAAAACATAAAAGTATTTGCACCTCGATAGTTTCCTTTCTTTTAAAAATGCTCCCACTCAATATATGCTTCGAGATTCGAAAGCGTTTAGCACATATGAGAGAGCAGCCTGCACAACTGAATCAAAACGATCAACTTTTATCAAATTTCATTATTAAATCACAAATTCTCCCCCGATCAAAAATATCAAATCCTTTGAGATTTTGGATCCCAAGTGATTTAATAAGGTTTATAAAACATGGGAGAAAATGTGGCCTTATTTAAATACTCATCTTGTTTTTGGATAAATCCTCCTCCTCAACATGTGCATTGTGTATTTGAAATCGTTTGGCACATGGAGGCAGGAGTGCCTATAAAGGACTAAAATTGATTCCATTAAAACAGATTTGAGATTTAAATCACGATCTCTCCCCCGATCAAACCATTTGAGATTTGTGATCCCATCCGATTTAAATCATTTAGAAAGTTTGGGGAAAGACGTGGCAAGATTTAATTTTGAAAATGATGGATAAGGACCAATTTAAGACGTTAAAGATTGTTAGTGTCGTATGATTGTTTTAAGAGATCTTTAAGTAAAATACAACAATTTCACAATCAAACAAGAATGTAAAAAATTTCATTTTGAAAGACCTTGATTCTAAAGAAAAATCATACCATGACATAACATTAAATCTTTAGATCACCACTTATATTGTACAAAGCGGAACTTTTGTGAAGAAATATCGTTTGAAAATATTTTATTTTAAATCACTCTCCCTCAATCCATGACCGTAGTCGATAATCGAGTGACTCAAGTTTTGATAAATGAAGTCCGTGATTTTCAAAATTAAGTCCAATTAATTTTCAAAACAATATTTTCCATTTTCAAAACAATTTAATCAAATTATTCAAAATTGTTTAAAATGGTATCCTGCACAAAGATATATTAAGTGGTTGAGAAGCTTCATTGTTGCCGTAGGGCTTGGAAGAAAACCGTCAGATATGCAAGTGAGACTTCTTCTTATGTTGCATTTGAATGCCAACCGAGGTCCAATTAAGCTCCATTTCTTCAATCACTTAAGAAAACCATCTGGCGATGCGGTGAGACCTCTTACGTTGCATTTATGCCAACTCTCCATAGAAGTCCAATTAAGCTCCGCTTTCTTCATTTGTCAACCCAAGATATAGTTACCCTTTCCTTCGCATCCAATCATATTCAATTGTGGGATCCGGATCGGGAACATTCTTTTAAACCAATATACCGCATACGTTAGTGTACACACATACATATATATGGTAGTCGACATCACCCAAACAAAGAATCGACTAATAAAAGTCAATTCAACATATCAATCGGATCATTCAAATATATGGGAATAATGTGTTTATCAAACTCTAATCATCTAAACCTAACAATCATATCCTAGGCACCTAGTCCTTCAACGTAGGTTAACATCATTTTCGCCAAGCATTTAGGATAGTTAGATAATCTCGTTAGATGATATAGATTTGAAAACATTCTCCCTCAATCAATAACTTATTTTCCGAAAAGTTTAAAAGCGGCAAGTCATTGATTGAGTTTTCAATTTTACAAAAACTCGAACCGATTGATTCGCAAGCAACTCATTTACCACCATTTTGAAAACACCAAATATTTTTCTCAAGAATTTTAGACGGAAAAACATTTGTGTAGGAACAATGCATCCTTCGACATACTTTCCTCATTTTGATTTAGGATAAGTGCACGAAATATTTTGAAAATTGATTTAGCGCAAGACTTTCCTTTCTTAGAAAAACGGTTGCTATCGGAAATAATAGCAAGCCATTGATTTAGCGCTGGTTACAAATCAAATAATCAAGCCATTTTTTTTTTTTTTTAGACATGTTTAGAAAGAATATTTACACCTCCTGCTCGAACTTCATCTAAAGTCCCGTGCCATTATTGAATGACATTTCTAAGACCGTAGATGTTATCGATATCAGAAGACATGTCATTTTTGGAAATTTTCAAATATTCTGATTTTTATGGGTTTTTTGAAGGTTTTATATTTTTCTATTTTATTTTTGTTGGTTTTATATTTTTGTATTTTGCTTTTAGAAAAAATATATACAAGGATAGAGTAGATGATATAATTTAAGAGGATGGTGATACGAGTACCTAGATAAGGATATCAAGCAGCACGTCGTAGAAGATAGAATACGTCATCTCTTAAATTTCCACCACCAAAGCTTCCAAGGGCTCTTGAATTGAAAGAAATAGAACCATCTGAAAGTGAGACTTTGGCAGCTTCCCCCAAACCGAAAATCCTTTAGGCGAAAGCAGATTCAAGCTCTATTTCAAGCTTGCCTTAGCGGTGCATGAAAAAGCACACCATTACCATAAATCCATTGCCCATTTAAGAACGATAATCGAGGATCTCCATTCGGGTTATATCATCAAGAAGAAGAACAACAACGTTTCATCCCACTCTTTAAATTTCTTCTCGAATTTCATTACCATCAAGTCTCAAGCAATCCATTCCAAAGGTGTCAAGAGACCACTTCCCCACGTAGTTGAATTGATGCGCCGGTCTCTTTGTATAATGCTCAAGAACTCTCCCAAATACACATCATGAGGGAATGAAAACACCTTCCCATGTTCACATTTTCTTCCTGATGATCGTGTATGAAGCTCAAGAACCCGAAGTACACCAATACCCAAGAGATCTCCGAATACACATCATGAGGGAATGAAAACACCTCCCCATGTTCACATTTTTCTTCCACGATGATCGTGTATGAAGCTCAAGTATCCAAGTATACCAATACCCAAGGAAGGAATAATCGATAACATTGAAGAAGCAAGCCAAGTCACCGATTATCTCTCGGATGACAATCTCTGGATGTCAACTCCGAATAAGTGATTATATCTCGAATCACCGATTAAGCCTCAAGTGAAACAATGGCGCCTCAATGTACACAATTCTCTCTCTCCGATGATTGTGATAACATCGAGATCATCACGCACTTGTGTACCTCTTTTATCTTCGAAACTAACTCTTCCATCGCTTCCCCACATAGTTGGAATAAGAATACTAAACGCCTTGATGAGTAAAACCTTGAGTTTCTCTCACGGTAATAACATTTGTCTTCCCGGATATCTTCAATTTCTTAGAAGTATTAAGTACATCAAGTTTACTCGCGTTTAGATGCTTGTCTCCTTCCTCTTTCTCGGTTTTGATACTTGATTCAACAACTCTTTGAATGCCCAAATACTTGAAATTTGTTGAGAAGATCGCTTGAAGTCTTTGTGAGAATCAACATCTTTGAATAATGTGAGCAAGTCTAATTGGGATTAAATTTGACATATCACATTCCCCAATTAGTGCTCTCCCTAGACCGACAATCTTTTGATAAATGCCCGTTAAGAAGAAGTCTTTAGATCATTAAATGCAACTCGTCTTTGGTCTTCTAACATATAGCAAGAAATGTAGAATGGATCAGACTCGACCTTCTTCAAGATTGTCCATTGGGAATAGATAGTTAACATCTTCAACTCACACCAAAAAGCATCCCACCAAAAGCATCACAATTAACTTACATCTTGCAAATCCCTTAACTAAAATCCTCCCAATCAAACAAGAACGAAAGATGTTCATCAAGGAAATCGGCAATCGGGCCGCAACGAACACACAAGATGGTAACACCAAACTACCAATCACATCAAACAAGAACGTAGAGATTGTTCGAATCATCATGTTGATGTATACGTGAAGCATTAACCGGAAGCACTTTGTCGATAAACTCATCAATCCGAGTGAAGATGTCAACCAACGGCTCTTAGAAGAGAAAACTCCATGTGAAGATGACCCGATAAGAAGAAGCTCGGTTCTTACATGAGTTTAGAGCCGTATGATCATTTATTTTCTCAAATATCAATCAACAATGCAAAAATTCACACTTCTTCTCCCTCAAGAATTGCATACGGAGATGCCATTCTTGATTAAACAAGTGAACATTATCCAAATGTAGTCTATTCACACTTCTCCCCATAAAATTAGCACGGGATGTCGCCATCGTCATTATAGTTGAGAAAGTGGAATCGAAAACAATCAACGATAGCCCACCACTTGATGACCAAGCGCATGGAAAAGTATGAAGCATGTTGATGAGAATGGTCATTAGTGAGAAGATTTCTCTTCTTGGAAGATAAAACGCACCGACACGTACACTTTTCTTTTCTTTAGGGACGAGGCATGAACCGATGTGTTCATACGTCATAATGTTGAAGCACGAGGCTGGAATCGATGTGAGCAGGGCGTCATAAGAAGATTTCTCTTCTTTCAAAGATAATCGCATCAAACGCATACATTTTTTTTCATTAGAGTACGAGGCATGAACTGTTGTGTTCATACGTCATAATCTCTCTCTTTTCAACATCTCTTTTGGCAAAACATGTACTCAACCCATTATCATTCAGTAGGCTCTTTGTTGTGACAGCTGATGGAGAAAACCCAATATGATGAATTTGACCGTGAAGTAAACTAACCCGAACTCGTGACTTAAACTTGCACATATGTAACAAAGAGCGGTGTCGATTTCCATTAGCATCTCTAAGTACTCTCTATGTACTCTATACTCTTCAACCAACCAACCATCAAGTATAAGACGTACATTACCTCTTGAAAATCCACAATTGAATGTGACATTGAGCACTACAACGTAACTCCTTAAAGTGATAGTTATTTTGAGGTGGTATGAGCCCAATTCCCCGAGGGGTAAAAGAAAGGTAAGAGACACCCAACAATAACTAGATTTCCAAGTCTTCGTTTATGATAATAAGCTCGAACAAGGATCATGAAGAATCTTCATCCAACCATCCCCGATACCTTCAGATACTAAGTACACTCGCCCGTGATATTTCACTTCAACCTCAAATAAATAATAGTGAATTAACTCCGTTGTCACATCTTCTGATTAAAAGCTCAATTCTAGCCTCTTTTGACGTTTAAAGTGAACTATGATAATGGTTTTCATCCCAACCATGGTTAAAAACACACAACCCCGTAAAACCAAGTAATAACCATACTGCCATGACGAATATCCAAACACACATCCAATTTATGAAGTACACCCTTTTATCCCTTCTTCGAAACAGAACCCGTAACACCATCATCAGAAGACCTCGAGATACGCTTTCCTTTCTCCAAGATGGTTCTATTATGTAACACCCTCAAATTTACGAAGCGGAATGGTATTGAGGAGCGTTACATATGTAGCACACAGCACAAGATGATAAAGAACGTACTCTATATGAGACGTTTTGAAAACAGTACATTCAGGTTTTTTTGAAATAAAATGGTTCAACATAGTCAAGTTACACTTCATAAACTAAAGCATTTATTTTAGTAGTTCCACTGAATGTACTCGAACATAATAAAGTCTTGAAAGGAGTTGCCATGCAAGTGATCACCGTGGGTGGTGCTACATATACTTCCATCTTAGTTACCTGAGAATACATGCTAAAATTTGTCAACAAATATGTTGGTGAGATCATAGGTTTAAAGTAAATTATTGAACCACAAGATTTGCAAGGTGTGACCAATGTAACCCAATGGCACGAAATAAAGTATTATACGGTCTAAGCTCATGACACCGAAGCGTTAACGTAGTAATGAATGCCCGAATACAAGTGCATAACCCACACACTTGTGACTTACTCAAATAATATGCGTCCGTCCGACTCGTACTAATGGTCAGTAGAGCTTATCCTACTATGGACGGGGGTGTCAACCCCAACAGATCTATTCATAGCATTTGCGCTTACTCACAAAAGAGTAACTAACGGTTCATGATAATGGGCATAGTAATAGTAATTGGGTTATCGGGACTTAGACCAGTATGCAACAGTAATTTTGTACTTGCGTTCAATCGTAAAAATAAGCATGTATTCTCCCCCAAAAGCATTTAAAAACAAGTAAAATATGGGCTATGAAACTCACCTTAGTTAAGTAGCCTGCAATTATGTAAAGTCAACTAGTAGTAGAGTGGAGTACCGACACGCGACCTATAATGACATGGCAAGTCTTAGCTAGTAATTATTGAGTTTAGAGTATTTATTTTATCTTCGCTTGTGTGGCATAATTTAAGTTGAAATAGGTATGTATTGGCTATTATTGGCTTTCGGAAGTGATTAAGTATATATGTACATATAATAAAAGTATCACAAACGATAAGTCTTTGGTTCGTCGGTAACCGGAAGACGATGTACGGAAAACATCACATATAAATAGTAAACATATTTAAATTACAGAAATGTCGCTTAAGGTATATATATTCATATATAACTAATATTAATTAATCAGAAAATTATAAAAGTAATAGTTTTATTAAAAAAAAAGTTTAAATAAAAATAAATTATGTTTATAAGTTATAATAGTTTTTAGAAAATTGGGTATGACCCGTATATACGTTTAATTTATATGTAATGACTAAGTGTTATCAATATCAATACGTTGATATACAAAATGAGTTCCCACTTGGTTTATTATGTATATAAAGTATAGACTAATGATTTTTAAGAAAATTGAGCTTCGATTATATTTATAGTTTATAGCGTGTTAATGAATATGATTAGTACTTTTAATATATGATATGTTTTATGTCGGAGTTATGAGCGAGTTGAGTATGAAACGCGAGATGGACCGAGGGAACAAGTAGCATAACTTGATTGAAATGACGATTTGTGAATATATTATACTCCTCATTTTACTTGATTCACCTCCGTATGTTATTTTATTTGTTACACCTTTGCTAGTTTTAGTTTGAGAAAGAGAACATGTAACTGTTTTGGTATACTCTAACTTAAGCTCACACTTTATATGAGATGGGCTTGTGGCCCGAGTTGTAATTAACCCAACCCATCCTTAATGATGACTCGTTGGGCTCGTCATACCCACCCAAGTCCAACGAGATACTACTCTTTGAAATTGTGAAAATAGTTTTTACTAAAGATGTTTTATGCATTTTTCTGTTTGTGACAAGTAAGAAAGTTATTATGGGTTGCCTAGTGATTTCAATTGACCAAAACAAAAACAAAACATGGGAAGGGAGTTCGGCCATGTTGTGGTTCGAACTCAAGACCTTGTAGTGCGGACTGTTGCAAAAACGGCAAGTAGTCGACGTGAGACCAAATCATGTTTCAAGCAGTTTTACTAACTTAGTATACCAACTGATCCAATAACACTCTAAGACACACTATCTACTTGTATTATTAAAATTTCTTCTATCTTTCTAATAACCAGGTTTAAGGTTTACAAAAAAAAAAGTTATATTTTTCTGCTAGTGTCATAGCAGCCAAAGGAAAAGAAGGACGCAAGCGTTGCCCGGTATGCTAAGGCTATCAATAGGAAACACCAACAATTAAGACTAAACTTGGCTATACCGAGGCTCGAACTCGAGACCTCTCGGTGTGGGGTGTTGCGAAGGGTGTAACTGAAAGTTGTAGATCTTGTGTTCTGTGGGGTTTTCGAACATGGGTAAAAAAAAAACAAGAGCTAAAGCAAAACATCCAATAGCAGGTTCATCACTACTACTATCCAAATGCTTATCACCATTAACTCTTATAACGATAGGGTAAAAAAAAAACATGATACTGATTCAAACTCAAAAACAAAGAAATTAATCTACACTTCCATAGCCAATATCTCATTAATATTCATTACCCGAGTTTTAAAAAAAAGACATGGATCGATCGGAATAAATTCATATCATATCATATTCAATTTTCTTATAACCACATCTCCAACTCTTAACAATAATAACATAAAAATAAAAAAAATAAAAGTATCAAATGAAACCTTACAAAAAGAAGAAGGATAGATCGGTGAAGAAAACAAATCAAAACGAATCCCACCAAGCCGAATCCAACAGGAACCACCGATACTCCAATACCCTCTTGATTTTTCGATATGTGTTAAGGAAGATGTAGTAGTACCTGTGGATCGGAGGTGGGTATAAAAGAAACAAAAACGAATGCTTTGACTCCTTCTTTCCAAGTGTCGATTGTAGTGTCTTCCATCTTGGGGAAAGGTAGCTATCCATCCTCCTCTTCATATTGATCTCGTGACCCTCGTGGAAAGAAACAGACTGAGATGAAAGGGACAGGTCGACTTTCTTGTCTCTTGATTGACCAAAGATGATAGTGATGGATGAGGTTGAAAGTTGTTTATCATCAAAATGGATGTGGGAGGTTTTTGGAGAGGAGGGAGGCGTGGTTTGTTTACCAGAAGAAGAAGAAACAGAGAGAGAAGAAAAGGGGCGGCTAATATTAGAGGATAGGGTAGGTTAGGAGCTTTTATGTTTATTAGTAATATTATTATTAGTGTATTATGTGTATCCCGTGTTCCGCTGTAACATAATATAAATACTGTATTTTATCTCGAACAAATGCCCGAATTATATTTTTGGAACCGTTCTATTAAACGTTAGATAGTATAAAAATAATTACTCGCCTTAATAATTATTCGACTTAAATCATATATAATGCCATGTCGGTACGCGTGTGGACTCAATTATCGAGATAACCTCTCGTTGTTGGGTTTTGTTTATCAGTAAATATCAGTAATTGAATAACTTGCATTATTTGTAAAAATAAATATTTTAGCTACGAGTATTGACCTGGAAATTACGGGTTGCGATAGTCTGCCATCCTTAAAAGAATTCCGTCCTCGGAATTCAATCTGAGTTAGATGTAGGAGTGGTATCGGTGAAAAGATGTGGGTACTTGGAACGAAATTGGTCTTCACGTTCCCAAGTAAACTCTGGCCCTCTCTGAGAGTTCCATTTAACTTTGACGATAGGAACGCGACTTCGCCTTAATTGTTTAACTTCATGATCCATGATTTCAATTGGTTCCTCGATGAATTTTAACTTGTCGTCGATTTTTTTCTCGTTTAGCGGAATGACTTGAGTTTCGTCCGATAGACACTTCTTTAAGTTTGAGACATGGAACGTACTGTGTACACTACTGAGCTCTGGCGGTAGCTCAAGCTTGTAAGCTACAGGACCAACCCTAGCAAGAATCTTGAATGGTCCAATGTACATCGGGTTTAGTTTTCCTCGTTTTCCAAAACGAACAACACCTTTCCATGGCGATACTTTCAGCAATACTTTATCTCCAACTTGAAATTCCATAGGTTTACGCCTTACATCTGCGTAACTCTTCTGACGATCTCTTGCGCCTTGTAAACGTTGCTTGATTTGGACGATCTTATCGGTTGTCTCCTGGATGATTTCCGGTCCAGTAAGTTGAGCTTCTCCAACTTCCGCCCAACAAACGGGTGATCGACACTTTCGTCCATAAAGTGCCTCGAATGGTGCGGCTTTAATGCTTGAGTGATAACTATTGTTATATGTGAATTCTACCAAAGGTAGGTGTCTATCCCATGCCTTACCAAAGTCAATCACACATGCTCGCAACATGTCTTCCAAAGTCTGTATGGTTCTCTCACTTTGACCGTCGGTTTGAGGGTGATATGCGGTACTCATGTCTAGGCGTGTTCCCAAGGCGTCCTGAAGCGATTGCCAAAATCTAGAAGTAAATCGACCGTCTCGGTCAGAAATAATCGAGACTGGCACTCCGTGTCTCGTAACTATTTCCTTGAGGTAGATTTCGGTCAACTTATCCATCTTGTCGGTCTCTTTGATTGGCAGGAAGTGAGCAGATTTAGTAAGCCGGTCAACGATTACCCAAATCATATCGTGACCTTTTGATGTCTTGGGTAGCTTAGTGATAAAGTCCATGGTGATTCTTTCCCATTTCCATTGAGGTAGTTTGGGTTGTACCAATAGTCCCGATGGCTTCTGGTTCTCAGCTTTAACCTTCGCACAGGTTAAACACTTGCTGACATAGGTGGCAATGTCGGCCTTCATATTCGGCCACCAATAAAGTTTCTTGAGATCTTGGTACATCTTGTCAGAGCCTGGAGAATGGAGTACTTCGACTTGTGCGACTCGTGCATGATCAAGTCTCGTAATCCTCCACAAAGTGGAATCCATCTTTTGTCCTTGAAGCATAATATCCCATCCGATCTCTTTACAAAACCGTTTTCACTTTCAGGCATACCGTAGAGGTTTTCGCTCGGCCGGTTCTCTTCTTTAAGTGCTTCTACCTGAGCTTCAACGATTTTAGACGGGAGGGGTGAGCGAATAGTCATTCCCAATGATCTGACTCTTAGCGGTTTAATTCGCTCTTTTCTGCTGAGAGCATCTGCTACTACGTTTGCTTTTCCAGGGTGATAGCGAATCTCACAATCGTAATCACTTAGCAACTCAATCCATCGTCGTTGCCTCATGTTCAACTCTTTTGATCAAGAATGTGTTGAAGACTCTTGTGATCCGTGTATACTGTACATTTCGTACCGTATAGATAGTGTCTCCAAATCTTAAGAGCAAATACTACTGCTCCTAATTCTAGATCATGGGTCGTATAATTCTTCTCGTGAACCTTCAGTTGTCGAGAAGCGTAGGCGATGGCTTTCTCTCGTTGCATCAACACAGCACCTAAACCCTTGTGTGATGCATCACAGTAGACTACAAAGTCATTGCTCCCATATGGCAATGCCAAAATTGGAGCGTCGCAGAGTTTCTGTTTCAAGAGTTGAAATGCGGTTTCTTGATCTTCTCCCCATACGAACTTCTTTTTCTTCTGGGTTAACTCAGTTAAAGACTTAGCAATCTTTGAGAAACCTTCAATAAATCGGCGATAATACCCGGCAAGACCTAAGAATTGCCGAATCTCGGTAGCTGAATTAGGAGCGGCCCAATCCTTGATGGCCTCGATTTTTGCAGGGTCAACATGAATGCCTTGACTATCAATCACGTGCCCGAGAAATTGCACAGTCTGAATCCAGAAATCACATTTGGAGAATTTTGCATACAATTCCTCCTTCTTAAGTAACTCCAGGATAGTTCTTAAGTGCTTCTCGTGTTCTTCTTTGTTGCGGGAGTAGATGAGAATATCATCTATGAACACGATCACGAATTTGTCCAAGTATGGCTTACACACGCGGTTCATGAGATCCATAAACACAGCAGGTGCATTGGTTAGACCAAAAGGCATCACTTGGAACTCATAGTGACCGTAACGGGTTCTAAAAGCTGTCTTGGGGATATCTTCTTCCCTAACTCGTAGTTGATGATAACCCGACCTCAAGTCAATCTTCGAGTACACACTCGATCCTTGCAATTGATCAAACAAGTCGTCGATTCTAGGTAGTGGGTATCGATTCTTCACCGTAAGTTTGTTCAACTCGCGATAATCGATACACATTCTGAAGGACCCATCTTTCTTCTTGACAAACAAGACCGGAGCTCCCCAAGGTGAGGAACTTGGTCTAACAAATCCTTTGGCCAGAAGTTCCTTCAATTGGTCGGATAATTCTTTCATCTCCGCCGGTGCTAACCTATAAGGCGCTCGTGCAACTGGTGCAGCTCCAGGCACCAATTCGATTTGGAATTCTACTTGACGAGGTGGTGGTAGTCCTGGCAAGTCTTCGGGAAAGACTTCCGGGAATTCTCTCACGACTGGTACATCTTCGAGTAGCTTTTCTTCTGACTTCTTCTCCGTTACTTGGATTAAGAATACAGGACATCCCTTATCTATGTACTTCTGGGTTTTGATACACGAGATTAGATCCAATTTTGACGTAACTCTGTCTCCTTGGATCATTAAGGTTTTGTTTCCATAGGAATTCGGACGAGTTTCTGATGACATACAATCTCCGCTCGATGCTTTGCCAACCAATCCATTCCAATTATGACGTCGAAGCTTCCGAGTTCGAAAGGCATTAGGTCGATGTTGAAAGGATGGTTTTGTAGGTTTAGAGTACAACCTTGTAATATGGTATTAGTGATTTCAGTTTTTCCGTTGGCTAACTCAACATTGTATTTGGTATCGAGGGTAATAGGTGTGATATTAAGAAGAGCACTAAAGGCATGCGAAGCAAAACTCCTATCGGCACCCGAATCAAACAAAACTGAAGCATAATGGTTATTGATGAGGAACGTACCCGTGACAACATTGTGATCCTGCATAGCTTCCTCAGCATTCAGGGCATACACTCTGGCTCGTGCTCCGTTACCATCCTGGTTATTTCCTCCATTGTTGTTTCCTCCGCCTTGGTTACCATGGTTCTGGTTTCCTCGATTCTGATTTCCTCGGATCTGGTTACCACGACCTTGATTTCCCTGATTTTGATTCCCAGCCTTAGGACATCTGTTCTTATAATGTCCTTTCTCTCCACAACCAAAACAAGTAGGAGTGTAGTCCTGGTTGTTCCGATTCACTTGGTTGTTTTGATGGTTCTGGGATCTCTGGTTAACTCCTCGAGTGGGGGCTCTACAATCCTTGGCAAGATGGCCAAGTTTGTTGCAGTTCTTGCAAGTAGGTGGACAAGCTCCATAATGGTGTCAGTTACACTTGTCGCAGAGAGGAAGATCTCCAGCATACTTGCTCTTGTCACTGGGACCAGCAGTGTAAACTTTTTCCACTTCTTGGCGTTTGTTTTGAGTGAAGTTATTGTTTCCTTGGTTACCGTCCCATTTCCTCTTGTTATCCACAGCCTTTTTCTTCATATCCAATACCACTTGATCCATGAGACCATGGGACATCCGAATAGTCTCATGAATGTTAGTTGGCTTAGAAGCAGTTACATTTCCCTTGATGTTCAGAGGCAATCCCCCTACATAGCGCTCGATCATTCGAGATTCCGGGGTGACCATCTCCGGACATAGCAATGCTAACTCCTGGAATCTTTGGGTGTAAGCAGCAATCTCAACACCTTTCACTTCCAGATTCCACAATTCTGTTTCCATCTTCTGCACTTCGTTGCGAGGCGAAATCATTGATCAGCAACCTTTTGAACTCAACCCAAGGCATCGCATAAGCTACATTCGTCCCCGCTGATCGGAGATAAGCATTCCACCAAGTTAAAGCTCCTTCCTTTAGCGTGTAAGACGCATACTTGACCTTACTGCCTTCTTCACATTCACAAATGCAAAAGATTGTTTCCAACTTCTCAATCCAGTGCATGAGTCCAACTGCTCCTTCTTTTCCGCTGAAACTTTCAGGCCCACAGTTTTTGAATTCCTTGTATGTGCAGCCACGAACTGTGCTCCTAGGCCTGTTAGTATCGTCATTGGAACTTGACACAGTCACATCGGTGACAAGTGGGTCGACCACTGCTTGAGCCACGAGTTGTTCAAGAAGAGTCCTCGGCGAGGCGGCATTTTCAACAGTGTTCTTTGGTTGTCTTTGGGGTAGCTTGTCGGGCAGGTGCAACTCGGCGGGCTGATGGGGCCCGTTGAACAGGTGCAACTCGTGAATCGGTTCGGTTGGGCGACCATTGCAATGACGGTTGGATGCGGCTCTTCGTGGAGGCATGTTCTAAAATACAAACAGAAATGAGCCCGTAAGATTTTGTAACAATACTCCACAACGTGTATAGATAGAATGGATCAGGACAGAATTAACCAAGATAAGATATGAATAGGGGCGTTGGGAAAGGTGATACTAGAGGTGCTAATGGCGAGATAGTCTGGTGATAGGTGGATGAAGGTGATGGTAGGACAGTAGCAGAGGATAAAGAATTCTCGATCTCGGAATTAGAGGTAATGATGATAAGGTATATGGATGAAGACGTATCTTTGTAATAACCCGATATAAAATAAAGGTTAATAACTCATATAAGCTAAGTAAGTGAAAGTGCCTAATAATTGTGTCATGGTATAGTGGTTATAGTCTAGGCCTAAAATGCAACCTAGTTCTCTATAACCTTGGCTCTGATGCCAATCTGTAACACCCTCAAATTTACGCAGCGGAATGGTATTGAGGAGCGTTACATATGTAGCACACAGCACAAGATGATAAAGAACGTACTCTATATGAGACGTTTTGAAAACAGTACATTCAGGTTTTTGAAATAAAATGGTTCAACATAGTCAAGTTACACTTCATAAACTAAAGCATTTATTTTAGTAGTTCCACTGAATGTACTCGAACTTAATAAAGTCTTGAAAGGAGTTGCCATGCAAGTGATCACCGTGAGTGGTGCTACATAAACTTCCATCTTAGTTACCTGAGAATACATGCTAAAATTTGTCAACAAATATGTTGGTGAGATCATAGGTTTAAAGTAAATTATTGAACCACAAGATTTGCAAGGTGTGACCAATGTAACCCAATGGCACGAAATAAAGTATTATACGGTCTAAGCTCATGACACCGAAGCGTTAACGTAGTAATGAATGCCCGAATACAAGTGCATAACCCACACACTTGTGACTTACTCAAATAATATCGTCCGTCAGACTCGTACTAATGGTCGATGAGAGCTTATCCTACTATGGACGGGGTGTCAACCCAACAGATCTATTCATAGCATTTAGCTTACTCACAAAAGAGTAACTAACGGTTCATGATAATGGGCATAGTAATAGTAATTGGGTTATCGGGACTTAGACCAAGATGCAACATAATTTTGTACTTGCGTTCAATCGTAAAAATAAGCATGTATTCTCCCCCAAAATCATTTAAAAACAAGTAAAATAGGGGCTATGAAACTCACCTTAGTTAAGTAGCCTGCAATTATGTAAAGTCAACTAGTAGTAGAGTGGAGTACCGACACGCGACCTATAATGACATGGCAAGTCTTAGCTAGTAATTATTGAGTTTAGAGTATTTATTTTATCTTCGCTTGTGTGGCATAATTTAAGTTGAAATAGGTATGTATTGGCTATTATTGGCTTTCGGAGTGATTAAGTATATATGTACATATAATAAAAGTATCACAAACGATAAGTCTTTGGTTCGTCGATAACGGAAGGCGATGTCTGGAAAACATCACATATAAATAGTAAACATATTTAAATTACGAAATGTCGCTTAAGGTATATATATTCATATATAACTAATATTAATTAATCGAAAATTATAAAAGTAATAGTTTTATTAAAAAGTTTAAATAAAAATAAATTATGTTTATAAGTTATAATAGTTTTAGAAAATTGGGTATGACCCGTATATATCGTTTAATTTATATGTAATGACTAAGTGTTATCAATATCAATACGTTGATATACAAAATGAGTTCCCACTTGGTTTATTATGTATATAAAGTATAGACTAATAATTTTAAGAAAATAGAGCTTGATTATATTTATAGTTTATAGCGTGTTAATGAATATGATTAGTACTTTTAATATATGATATGTTTTATGTCGGGAGTAATGAGCGAGTTGAGTATGAAACGCGAGATGGACCGAGGGAACAAGTAGCATAACTTGATTGAAATGACGATTTGTGAATATATTATACTACCTCATTTTACTTGATTCACACTCTGTATGTTATTTTATTTGTTACACCTTTGCTAGTTTTTAGTTTGAGAAAGAGAACATGTAATCTGTTTTTGGTATACTCTAACTTAAGCTCACACTTTATATGAAATGGGCTTGTGGCCCGAGTTGTAATTAACCCAACCCATCCTTAATGATGACTCGTTGGGCTCGTCATACCCACCCAAGTCCAACGAGATACTACTCTTTGAAATTGTGAAAATAGTTTTTACTAAAGATGTTTTATGCATTTTTCTGTTTGTGACCAGTAAGAAAGTTATTATGGGTTGCCTAGTGATTTCAATTGACCAAAACAAAAACAAAACATGGGAAGGGAGTTCGGCCATGTTGTGGTTCGAACTCAAGACCTTGTAGTGCTGTTTGTTGCAAAAGCGGCAAGTAGTCGGCGTGAGACCAAATCATGTTTCAAGCGGTTTACTAACTTAGTATACCAACCGATCCAATAACACTCTAAGACACACTATCTACTTGTATTATTAAAATTTCTTCTATCTTTCTAATAACCGGGTTTAAGGTTTACAAAAAAAAAAGTTATATTTTTCTGCTAGTGTCATAGCAGCCAAAGGAAAAGAAGGACGCAAGCGTTGCCCGGTATGCTAAGGCTATCAATAGGAAACACCAACAATGAAGACTAAACTTGGCTATACCGAGGCTCGAACTCGAACCTCTCGGTGTGGGGTGTTGCGAAGGGTGTAACTGAAAGTTGTAGATCTTGTGTTCTGTGGGGTTTTCGAACATGGGTAAAAAAAAAGAAACAAGAGCTAAAGCAAAACATCCAATAGCGGGTTCATCACTACTACTATCCAAATGCTTATCATCATTAACTCTTATAACGATAGGGTAAAAAACATAATCTTGATTCAAACTCAAAAACAAAGAAATTAATCTACACTTCCATAGCCAATATCTCATTAATATTCATTACCCGAGTTTTAAAAAAGACATGGATCGATCGGAATAAATTCATATCATATCATATTCAATTTTCTTATAACCACATCTCCAACTCTTAACAATAATAACATAAAAATAAAAAAAAATAAAAGTGTCAAATGAAACCTTACAAAAAGAAGAAGGATAGATCGGTGAAGAAAACAAATCAAAACGAATCCCACCAAGCTGAATCCAACAGGAACCACCAATACTCCAATACCCTCTTGATTTTTCGATATGTGTTAAGGAAGATGTAGTAGTACCTGTGGATCGGAGGTGGGTATAAAAGAAACAAAAACAAATGCTTTGACTCATTCTTTCCAAGTGTCGATTGTAGTGTCTTCCATCTTGGGGAAAGGTAGCTATCCATCCTCCTCTTCATATTGATCTCGTGACCCTCGTGGAAAGAAACAGACTGAGATGAAAGGGACAGGTCGACTTTCTTGTCTCTTGATTGACCAAAGATGATAGTGATGGATGAGGTTGAAAGTTGTTTATCATCAAAATGGATGTGGGAGGTTTTTGGAGAGGAGGGTGGCGTGGTCTGTTTACCAGAAGAAGAAGAAACAAAGAGGGAAGAAAAGGGGCGGCTAATATTAGAGGATAGGGTAGGTTAGGAGCTTTTATGTTTATTAGTAATATTATTATTAGTGTATTATGTGTATCCCGTGTTCCGCTGTAACATAATATAAATACTGTATTTTATCTCGAACAAATGCCCGAATTATATTTTTGGAACCGTTTTATTAAACGTTTGATAGTATAAAAATAATTACTCGCATTAATAATTATTCGACTTAAATCATATATAATGCCATGTCGGTACGCGTGTGGACTCAATTATCGAGATAACCTCTCGTTGTTGGGTTTTGTTTATCAGTAAATATCAGTAATTGAATAACTTGCATTATTTGTAAAAATAAATATTTTAGCTACGAGTATTGACACGGAAATTACGGGTTGCGATATATTATCACGGATTTTACAATTCTATAGTTTAAACCGAGAAATAGTTTCTTTCGCGGGATTTTACAAAACCAAGAATAAACCGTATGATAGTTCGGAAATGCACTTTACAATTACCGGGATGTTTCCATTGTCACGGATTTTCTGGTCTATGATTTAAACAGAAATAGGTTCTTCGGGATTTTACAAAATCAAGACAAAACCGTAAACAATGTCGACTTGAATGTGTTATGGCAACATTGGTTTCAAATGAGTATCATTTTAGGGAACATGCGTTGGTTCATCAACGGATCAATATCCAACATCATCAATATCATCAATCATCCAATTAATACTTTGGTAAACACATCATCCACATATTACGTCTTTTATTCTTTGTGACCACATGGTGAAGTAAACCCGATATGCCAAACTTGATCATGAAGTAAAATTCCCATTTGTTACTTAAACTTGTACTAATCCTCGTGAAAAGAAGCGATTGTACAATGTACAAAACCTCTTGACGTATCCTCAACAAAATAGCCAAGTCTTTATCACACTCTATAAATGCCCAAACAAGTCATCTTCTCGGAAGGGTAGAAAGAACGAAGGCGAAATAAGTAAACGCGCTGAAAAACCTCACTTCAAATCCAAATAAGAAATATCATCCAAACAACCCTTAGTTAACTTTTACAATAAACACTTCAAACCGTGACATAATAATATTTTGTGAAGATGTATAAGCAAAGTACAAATCGGCATAACCCAATGAATCTCATAATCACATCAAACCACATCATCAAAACTCATAACCAATCAAAACTCTTGAGAAGCCAATTAGTCCATCATTTTCATTGACTTGCTTGAACAACTCATTTTGTCACCAATTCGTTCAAGCCGTAAATTTGTCTCCTCTATGAAAATTTGTGACCAGTACCCATTTAACGAATGCTATCAAAAGAATTATATCCAAATACATTGTGTACGAAAATCATCCGGTAATAATTAATGAACATGTTATACCGTGTCTCATTATGCTGTCCAATATGCATATATGTAAAAAAAATCATACGAGAATTCAACTATCCAAATTCAGTTCCAACGGTTTGGTCCATTGACATTATCAAGATCCTATCATATATTTGAAGACACATATCACAAGTACCAGATGCAACCCTCCTCTAATGCACGGCCCAAGACTCAAATAACCTTTACATGAGGCCCAACCAGCTGAAATGACACTCGAACCAAAATGACGTTTCCAAGCCCATCATTCATATATCCAAACCCGATCCAACCTCTCACATATGTTAGTAACGGTTATAAATAATATGATTCCTAAATATTAGGTCATATTATATCACAACCCTAATCACTCTAAACTCTCCGCCTCTCCAATATCTTCTCAAGAAAAACCTAAGATATCTCATCAGTTAAGCAACCCTCATCTTACAACGATTCACTCCAAACGAAATAATAAGGCGCCACTTACTACATCCTGTAACCTCAATCTTATTTAAAGTATTTTCATTAAGAACACAAGCACCACGAGCCTCGTATTTTCATCATATTTTGAATTGGTTAATGCAAATCTTAGCGAGGGATGGCTTTAAGGTTAGAGACAAGAGTGACAATTATTCGCCACGGGGATGGCACAGTCGATAAGAGCCACGAGGATGGTATTGTCACGGCATGAGGTCACCCAAGGTTTCAGGTAAGTAATCTTTGTGTAGTCTTGACTTAAACGAACATGAGACTCGAATGAAAACCGAATGGTTTTTGTAAGATCTTAAAAGGTTCGAACATAAAAATGAAGCTATGCTTCAAAATGGATCAGTGAGGAGTTCTGAGTATAATAACGAAACAAT
This sequence comes from Chrysanthemum lavandulifolium, assembly GCA_022545495.1. NCBI lineage: Eukaryota > Viridiplantae > Streptophyta > Magnoliopsida > Asterales > Asteraceae > Chrysanthemum > Chrysanthemum lavandulifolium. Next base: position 177,837,960 of record CM040244.1, on the reverse strand, counting down.
AAACTGATTTTATCAATCTTGATAAACATCAATTTAAATAAGTTTCGAACAAAAATGAAGAGGCAAAGCTTCAGATAAACATATAGATCGATGATGATTTTCTATTTCGTGTAATAGACCTTTGGTCTTGATGAATCTTTTAAGTTCCACGAGATTAGAAATAACTGAGATCCTTTGAACTTTTCATGTTGTTTCGATTTGATGGTGAATGATGCTTGTGATGAAGTAGTGATAGACATTAAACCTAAGATGAGAGTTTGTTGTAGTTGTATCAATCTAATGTTCTTGCATCGAAAATGAGGTCAAGAGTAACTATGTTTGGTATTTGAGTTGAGGTCAAGTGGTTTAAGTCTTTAGTGGTTGTCTTGGTTCATCACTCTTCTTCATCATTTCGTAAAGTTTTGGTCAAGTTGCTAGGTATAGTAGAGTCAAGTTGCTATGGCTTTTATCAAAGTAAGTCGCTAGGGTCATGAGTCAACTCGCTAGATAAGTCAGTCGCTAGCCACTCGTTCTGATTGTTGACTCAATAGTCAACAACTCGCTACCTATTATGAGTCACAAGTCGCTAGCGAAAGTCTTTAGCCAAGTCGCTAGCACAAGTTGCTCGACTTGTAAAGACAAGTCGCTAGGTCGACCCAGTTGCTATAACTTTACTCAGTCGCTACAATTTATTTCGGTTAACAAGTCGCTAGCATATTTTATGTTAACTCAAGTCGCCAACTTATAAATATAAGTCGCTAGCAAGAAAATGGTTAACAACTCGCTACCAAAATGAGACAACAAACTCACCAAGAATGCCAAACATACAAACCCAGAAAACAAACCCAAACCCAGAAAACTGTATATGAAGGATACACTTTTATTTGACCCATTTGACCCTTTGTTTGGACTTGAAAATCGACCATATGACTATCAAATCTTGTTTGGACAATAATACTTATCTTCAAATCTTGTTTGACCATAAATATGACTCTGTTTGACCATAAAGTATGACACATAAATCTTCAAAAGTCATGTAGTAATAATCTTGTTTGGACAAACAAGACACAAGACAAGCATGTATGGACCAAAACATTTAAACAGTTATACCAAACTAATAAACCAAAGTGATTTATTGGCCAATAAACGTGCAAAACAGATTTACCCATGTACAAAACAAAAAAAACCACAACAAATCAACACAACACAATAACCTTGGCTCTTGATACCAATTGTAGGATCGATATATTTATTGTGTTGATGATTCGGGTGGTCTTGGATGATCAAAATACATGTTTGCCATAGTTAGAGAGTTAGTAGAGAGAGAGGGTGTTCTTGCTAGAGGTTTACACAAAGGGAATATTAGATTAATGAAGAAGCACCACCCTTCCATGAATGGAAGGGTATTTATCTACACAATACACGACCTCCTATCGGCTGTGGATCGGGGATACGGTGGGTAAAGACCCGTCCTTCCTCCACGGTGTTGCACTAAACTATTCTACGCTACTAATTAACTATTTAACTACTAAATAACGTAAATAACTACAAATCTACGAGCTAACATATGCTAGATTATAATTAGGGTGACCGACACTTTAACATGGAATTTCCAATTCCTAACAAAAATAAATCAATGGTGGTAATTTAGTTTATGTCTTTGTTATTGACTATTGTGTTAACAGCTTGGAATGGATCGATAATTCTCTATTTTTTTAGTCTAATATTAATTATGTTGGTGGGTTGTGATTTGTGAACCTGTTGGCCTCGTCAAACCAAACACTACTTGTTAATACAAATCCGGGCACTTCCTCACAAAGGCTAGTTTATGCTATCTTTGAGGGAATGGATATTGAATTAAGTGAGGATCTTGGCTTGTGACTGCTAAGAAAGTAAAACACCGTTAGTCTCACCGCGGAAAGGACTTTCGCGGTCAACCTCCGGCGTAAGAGTAAGTATTGGTTTAGAGAGATAATATGTTCTAGAGAGAGAGTGTGTGTGTGTGTGTTAGTTACCGTTTGAATGTCGGCGAGGGTCCCTATTTATATGTTGGACCCTCTTGTCGTGTTCTCATGGTCACGGGTCATGAGAGCGACAACTTGTGAGAGGGGAATGACGTAAGTCAACCCAGGGGTTGTCTTATTGTTGTGACAACGATAGTTTTGGGCGGAAATCAACCGCGCTTTCCCTTTTTAGGTACTGTGGATGACAGTACCTCGTTCTCATGTAAGATTCCTCACTCTTTAGTTGGGTCGCGGTTGGGATCTCTTCCGGATGCATCGTTCATCCGCGGTTTGGCATCCCCGTCTGGGTGATGTGCTGATGGGTAGCGTCCGGATAAGTCTAGACCAATGGTTCATGTTCCTGGGCTGGGTCCAATTCCTCTGTATGTCCGGGGGTACTATACACGATCAAGTCCCCCCAGTCTAGTATACTTGTTAGCTAGGAACAAGCGTTCTAGACTAGGTCATGCTTATCTTTCGCGGTTGTGTATGCCGCGGGTTATCCTCGCTGGTGCTGACTGTGCATTCCACTACCTAGTGGATAGGCATTACAGCTGTTCCCTTGGAACTCGTGAGTCGTTTTTTGACCGCGCTTTTTCTGACTGACGTGACGTTTTGGTTGCTCTCATCTCCTCCGTTGATCCATATGATTTTGAGCCGTTGGATACAGATCAGGGACGTGGCTTCCTCTCGTTCGTCCGATGGGCGGTTATCTTTCTTTTGGAAGGGTATAAATACCCCTCACTTTTTACCTCTTTGACTATTGTTGCTTCTTCATCCTTGAGAGTAAAAGATAATATCACCTTTTTTCCTGCTCTTCTTTCCTTCAGGTTAGGTTTTCCTCCCCCTTTTTTCTGAGATGGCTAAAAAATTCCTTAGTGATTTCACATGTGAGTTAGACCAACAAGATTTAAATGCCTTTTGTTCAAAATATATTGTAAAACCCGAAAATCTAAAACTTATATAAAGACTAAAATGCCCTTGGAACCAAGAATAATAAAATACGTAAAACTCGTTTAAAATAAAGTACAGAAATTAAGAGCCTAATAAATAAAAACTTAACGAATATAATTTCGTGGATGTCTTTGGTATGACGAAGGACGTATATGTTTCGCTAATAAGTTGGGCCGTTTGTTTGTTTATTGGACTCGTTTCCTTTTTCTTTTGTTTTGCGCCAAGCCTAAACCCAAGAGGGTGTTTGTTGTGTTCGTGTGAGCCAAGGAGGAGGGGGGCCGAAGCCCATTTTGTTTGTGTGTGTGTTCGGTTGGACCCAAGCCAACCCAAACCCAATCACTTTCCTAATCTAACTCAAATACTATAACTATAAATACAACACATAATCATTAAATTGAAACCCTAGTTTTGCTTTGCCTTTTCTTTTCCTTTTGCTCGGCCGAGAGTCTCACACACACCCTTGGTGTCGATTTTTTCTTATTCAAGTGAAGGTATATCGTTTATTCATCTTCCTTTTAACGTATTATGCATGTATATGTCGAGATATACTTTGTTTCGCCGCGTTTCTTTTCTTTTTGTTTTGGCCGAGAGGTGGTAACCAAGGAACAAGGAAACCCTAATTTATTTTTAACCTTGTAATTAATAAGGAACGTGTAAGTGATAAGTAATATTGAATCGGGTCATGTATATGTTGAGTTGATGTAAGTCGAGACATGCATGAGTTGGACGAGGCATGCATGAGCTTCGAATGGGGTTTAAAACATATTAACTTGTATACGAAACATGTTTAGATGAGCTAGGTCTTGTGTAAAACATGCTAGCCGAAACCCTAGGTGAACCGAGAATATGTATACATGAGATTTAGACGTGTAATAAATAAGTAAGGGTACGTAAACATAAACCCTAGTTTTAAAATATGTAAAGAGTGTAAGTATACTAAAACCCTAATAACTTATGGTCACATGAAATCATAAACGTGCATGATAAAGAGTAAAAGTAAAGAAGGTTATTAATTACGTATTAGGTTAAGTAGCAAGTCATTAAGACGTAACATATAAAGTAAATGCATATTAATGAGATATTAAAGAGTAAGAAACCCTAGAATGTAAATAAGAGTACATTAGGGTTTGAGCTAAATATAGTAAGTGTTATTTCATGTGTGAGTTATAATTTATAAAACTATTTTCTCATTTAACTTAGACTTTAATAAATGATATAACGAACCTAATCTACAACATTGATTATAAAATACTTAAGACTCATTAATAAAACCCTAAAGTATAAAGATCATTTTGACGATTATGGAATCATTAATAACTTGGGCGACCGTTAATGTCTATAGGTTACGTGAAGAGGAGTAATCCTTTGTTTCGTCTTTACGCTTTTCGATCTTTGCGTTGGAATAAGGTACGAGATATTCGACCTTTTCGATAAAGGTTTCTCTTAATGTTTTCTTTAAGTATTAGGTTTTCCTAAGCCTTTGCTATGAATCCCAAATCGATTTGTTTGAGCTATTGCTTATCCGAACTTTGATTTACGAATTATGAAACATCGATTTTTGAACTATCGATATGAAAACTATGATTTTGGAAATATGAATGATTTTCGATAAATATGATGCATATCGATTATGACATTACGATTTGACCTAAGATAGTTTGACACCCGAGCCAAATATTTAACTAGTCATGGGGTTCCATGTCCGTATCGATGATGCGCCTCGATATGACTCTAGGGCGATGAGTGATGTTCGCCACGTCTCTCGGATGGTGAAGCATATTTGTGAATATGTAGGAAGGGGCGTATGGATGCATCCTAGATCCGTTATCCGTTATAAGTTATATGTTATCGATGATTGATCTTTGCGTGCGTCGCCCTTCATAACTCGGGTAGGTCTCCCTACAAAATGTTGCCTTGTGTGAATATGAATGTGATCGATATAAGTTACGGGCTCGTGGTAGTTGACTATAAATATCTTTTGAAATTACGATTTATGCTTTGAAAATGATTAAGATTTTGTATTGCTCATTCACTTTATTTCATATCCGTTATCGTTTAGTTTTAGCTTTTGCTTTCATGTCATTCTCACCTGGCTTTTGAAGCTCACCGACTTTTCTTTTCTTCCGCGGTGTATCTAAGCATTGGGTCGGTTGCTTTAGGATGAGTGCTTGAGTGGACTTACCTTAGAGATTTTAGCTTTGATTTCTTATGATGCCACTTTAGACTTATTTATTTGGATATTATGTTTGAAGTTTATTATGCTTCCACTGGGACCTATGTATTGAAGTCGGTTTGACTTGGATTATTTTCCGCATTTATGTTAAGACTTTCTTTTGGTTATGAATGTTTTGCTTTGATATGACACCATTATTTGTGATTCCTTTACCCTTGGCGGGTCGGGGCGTTACATATAATATCCCTGATAGAGTGCACCCTCTTCTTCCTGGTCCTAATGACACCATTAGGGATACTCCCCAGGGTAAAATAGGTGTATATACCAGATTTTTTGAATTCTGAAACTTTAGGATTCCTCTTCCGAAATTCCTCTGCTCCGTCCTAGAATATTTCAGATTCATTTGTCACAATTATCCGTTTTAGCCGCGGCCAGAATCAGCCACTTCGAGGTTCTGTGCCGACCGTAGCATTGTTTAGGAAATTTTATTATTCTGGAATGAATAACGGATGGTTGACCGATAAAAGGAAGGGTCCCAAGTCCTTAGTTGTCCCGGTGTGTCACATAGCTCCCCTTGATTCCGTTAAGAACTGGAAGGAGTATTTCTTCTGGGTTGATTCCACCATTTTTCCGTTGTCTATCCCTTTGAATGACAACGTCTCCGTTGACCGTGATCCACCCCCGTCAGATGACGACGTGGATCTTGACTTATTTTCCGCTCTTTATACAAAGCACGCTCCATTCAAAAAATATCCGGAGCCGTTCTTGTGTTTAGTAGGCCTGGGCAGCGCCTGGGATGATGTGACGGCGCGTCATACTTTTATGGTTTCGGAAAACGAGGGTGGGTTTTCTTTTTAGGGTTTATCGTGTCTGTCTTTAGATTTTATGTATCCATTATTGAATTTGACCGGTTGTCCTGTCCGCTTGTAGAGATGGATTTGTTTGCTTTCATAAATCAACCGGACCCGTTTACTGTGGAGTCCGGGGAGAGGATCTTGCGACCGGGTGAGAAGACCTTGCAAGAGGAGACGGCTGGGCGCGTTATATAGTCGTCGGAGAACCTTATCACCTTGGTCCAGGAGACCATCGTTGACTCTGTTGAGGCTGCCAAGGCTAACAAGGCTGCTGGGAAGAAAAGGGTTAGGCTACATGTACCTACCAAGCAGCCAGAGAAAAAGAGGGTTGTTCCTGTGCCGGAGCAGGACTCAGGAGCTGCCATTGGTAAGCCGCGTCCTATTGTGATTGTGTTCCTATGTTTCTTGTTCTTTTTTTATTAACATAAGTGTCTTGATTACGCAGGGAGTACTGCCTCAGGGGCCATCTCAGTCGTGGAGCTTCACGACGAGTCCGATTCCGGCCCTAAGCATCTGGAGCCCGTGAATCCTTCTTCTGAAGCTTCTCCCCTTCAGCACCCGAATCTGGATACTGCCTCCAAGACTTCCACTAGTGTTCCTTTGGAGAACTTGGATGTTGACATGTCCGGACCATCTCCAGCCACCACTAGTGCACCAGGAAAGTGGCTTTGAGGCGGAGTCGCCTCCACCAGAGTTTTCTGCTCACCGCCCCGCGGCATCTGACGAGGACTTCTACCAGTCAATTTCTGTGGATACCGCGGAGGCGAAGAATATTTATGTTCCGAGGTGGCTCCCAACCAATGAGTTCCGCATGGATGATCCTCGGATCTGTCGGAGTTTGATGGACAATCTTTCTACTCCCGGTTACCTATCTGTGCTGCGGAATATGCCTAACACTGAGTTGCTGGACCAATACAATGTTATTACTGCGCAACATGCTTGTATGTCCTCGGAGGTGCGCTTGAGGCTTGAGTTTGAGTTGAACCAAACTTTGAAGTTGAACAAGAAGTTGGAAAGGAGGGAGAAGCGGATAGCTAGTTTGAAGGAAAGAGTACAGGAGCTGGAGGTGGAAGCTACGGAGGCAAAGGGCCTTCGCGAGCGTGTTGGGGTACTAGAGTCTGAATCCGCGGAGGTACAGAGGCTCCGCAACCGTGTGGCCCAGCTGGAGTGCATGATTGCCCCCAAGGATCAACAACTGGCTACATTAACCGTTGAGAATGCGGAGCTCAAGGGTCAAGTTGTTGGTTTGTCCGCGGTTTGCGATGGGTTGAAGGTGCAGGTTAAGGAGGTAGGGTTGTTTGGTGAAAAGTTGAAGGAATGTGAGGAGGAGGTCCGGAGGACATATGACGGTCAGTTGGAGAGGTTAGATCAGAGGTTGGTGGATTTGAACCGCGATTTTGATGAAGAGTTGTTCCCGAGCACTCTGCTTGCTGTCGAGGGTAAGAGGTGGGTTGTTGGTCACGATTTCCGCAAGGCATAGATGACATTTAAATAGTCCGAGGAGTTACAGACTCGCCTAGGTGTCTGCATCAGTAAGGCTATACCGGAGGGACTGAGGCAGGGTTTGGAGGCGGGGTTGTGCATGGGGTGCGGGGAACCAAGTTAGAAAAGATCAAGGCCTATGATCCCGAGGCTAAGGCATGTTACCGCGAGTCTGTCGTGAGACTGAGTGATGTTCCTTTTCCCTTGCTTGATTCACTTGAAGCTTGCAAGGACGCTCCCCTTGAGTATCTGATGGCTAAACTGGTTTTGCAGGAGGAGCGGCCTAGTGGATCAAGGGAGTTTGTGTTCAGCTGCCCTACCGCGGAGGAGGTTATACTTCCCAATTCTCTACTCCAAGCTGTCACAAGGCGACCGCGGGCTATTGCGGCGTACAGGGAGAGGAAAAGTCACCTCCACGGCAAGAAGTTTGGTTCTCGGAACCCGGACTTGACAGTTTCTACCGTTGTTCATCAGATCAACTCGTCCGGGGAGCCTTCCTGGTCATAGTTCCCCCTGGGCCAACTCCGTCTGCTCTTCTTACGGGTCCAACCGGGGAAGAAGAACAAACTCATGATGATATGTTTGATACAGAGATATTGGATCGCGTCGGGGATGCTTAGGGTGTCTCGAAAGCCCACAGGCGGCATTTAGACTATGCCCTATAAACCTTTATGAAGCTTGTGATTACTTGTTCTTTGGTCGTGCCCTCGTTGCACATTGTTAGGTCGGATTTGGGGCTATGGTCCCTTAGTGTTATTTTTTTTGTAATCCGGGGTATGCCTCGCAGATATGTAAATACTTTTGACTTAATGATAATATATGTTTTATGCTTGGATTACATACATATGTTTGGTTGATTACTGTAGTTGGATAATCCGGGCTTTGTTTTGTACCCTTTTGTGTCCGTACTTTGTAATTTGGGGGTAATATAAGTTGGTCAATGGGTTTGCAATACCTCTTACATGCCTGAGTCAATTATGAGGTTGCTCGTCCTTGTTTTGGGTGTGCGACATATGTGTCACGGATGCGCAATAATATTATGAAATCATAAAAAGACTTGTTTTGGAAAATTTGTGAAGCGGGCCAGGCTCCACATTTCATTAATAACTAAAGACGATACAAGAAAAATTAAAGACAAAAATTTAAACTACTTTTCCCGTTGTTCGGATCTGATCCGTGATCAACTACAAAAGGCGGGGATGACATGTTTGCACTTACACACTTTTTCAAGTTGCGGACATTCCACGTCCGCGGAAGCGATTCTCCGTTTGGTCCTCTGAGCTTGTATGCTCCGTTCCCTAGTGCCTCTACTACTTCATACGGTCCTTCACACTTAGGACCCAGCTTTCCTGTGTCTTTCACCCGACTAGCTTCGTTACTGCGGTAGACGAATTCTCCGGGCCTAAACGCCGTGCCTCGGACTTTGGCGTTGTAATACTTCTCAATCCTAGCCTTGCTGCATGCCTCTTCAATTGCCGCGACTTCCCTCTTTTCTTCCAAGAGGTCAAGGTTCAGGCGGAGGTCCTGGTCGTTGGAGACTTGGTTCACGGCTGTGCATCGGATGCTTGGCATTCCGATTTCTACTAGGATGACCGATTATGTGTCGTATGTGAGGGAAAACGGGGTTTCCCCGTTACTAGTCTTGATCATGGTTCTGTGAGCCCATCGCACATGTGGCACCTCTTCTATCCAATCCTTACTGCCTCTCTCCAACCTTGCTTTGATGCCATCCCCAAGCTCTTGTTCGCACTTTCCACCAATCCACTTGCTTGCGGATGTTTGACAGATGCGAAACGTTGTTTGATATTGAGCTTCTCACACTAGTCCTTAAACGGATTGTCACTGAACTGTTTTCCGTTGTCCGATACTATTTCCCCCGGCAGACCAAAGCGACACACAATGTTGTCCCAGACGAACTTCTTAACTTGTCTACCAGTGATGGTAGCTAGAGGTTTAGCTTCGATCCACTTTGTGAAGTAGTCAATTCCCACGATCATGAACTTGACCTTGCCTGGCCCTTCTGGGAAAGGGCCGCAGATGTCCAGACCCCACTTGTAAAAGGGCCAAGGAGATGTGATCGGGTCGTTTTTTCTGGGTTTTTGGCACCGACGATGAACTTGGCAATCTTCACATTTCGTATAAGTTCCTGGCGTCTTTGTGCATTGTTGGCCAATAATACCGGATCGGATTGCCTTGGCTACAAGCGCCCTAGGTCCCGAGTGCATCTTGCATGAGCCCTCGTGAATCTCCGCATCACATAGTTGGCTTGGACGGGCCCACACATCAGAGCCATGGTTCTAGGAATGATTTTCGAAACAGAATGTCATCTCTTAGCGCATACTGCCGCGCCTTGATTCTCAATTTCCTAGCTTTCTTGTCGTCCACCGGCAATGCTTCATCCTTCAAATAGTCGATCAGAGGGGTCATCCACGTGTCTCCTTCCTCTTCGACCACAGCTAGGACTTCCTTTTCCTCGATCGAATTTTCCTTCAAGACTTCCACAAGCACCTGTTTTGTTAGGTGGGCAAAACTGGTAAATGCTATTTTACTTAATGCGTCTGCCTGCTTGTTTTGGCTTCGCGGGATCTGCTTGATAGAGAATGTCCGGAAGCCTTCTATTAGAGCCTTGACTTTGGCTAGGTAACGCGCCATGCTTGCTTCCTTTACCTAATATGAGCCATTGATTTGGTTTGCCACGACTCGGGAATCAACCTTTGCTGAAGGTCTTTTACCTTCATTTGCTCTGCAATCCGCATACCTGCTATCAACGCCTCGTACTCAGCTTCGTTATTGGATGCTCCGAATTCAAAGCACAGAGCATACATTAATTCTTTCCCTTCTGGACTTGTCAAGATTAAGAAAGCTCCAGACCCTTCCTGGCATGCAGATCCGTCCGTGAATAAGTTCCATGGTTCTGAGTATGTCTGCTTATCTGTTGACTTGTAGGGGAACCCTTCCTCCGGAACTTCGGCGATGAAGTCTGCCAACACTTGTCCTTTGATGGCTATCCTGGGCCTGAAGCTGATATCATGTTCGTCCAGCTCTATCGCCCATCCGGCCATTCTTCCACTTTTCTCTGTTTTGGTCAACACCTGCTTCAAGGGTTGATCTGTGATAACTGCCACCGGATGTGCTTGGAAGTATCGCCACAGTCTGCGGGATGCATATACCAATGCCAGCACCAGATTCTCAATTGGGCTATAATTCATCTCCGGCCCCTTCAAAGCGCGGCTAACAAAATATACCGGCTCCTGTCGTGACTCCCTTTGTGCTAGCAAGACTGCGCTCACTGCTTCGTGTGCCGCGGCTAGATACATGATTAGTTCCTCTTTTGGGTGTGGTGTGGTTACCATTTGTAAATTGGCAATGTGCTGCTTCATTTCTTTGAATGTCTGCTCCGCCTCTGTCGTCCAATGAAAGTCGCTCTTCTTGATGCACTTCTTCAGTGTTTTGAAGAATGGTAGGGACTTTTTCGCGGACTTGGACATGAAACGGCTAAGGCTTGCCAGTTTTCCTGTCAGACTTTGCACTTCCTTCTTGGTTGTTGGGGACGAGAGTGTGGTCACGGCTTCGGATTTATCCGAGCAGGCTCTAATGCCTTCTTTACTTATGACGTGGCCCAAGAACATCCCCTGCTCCGCCCCAAATGTGCACTTCTTAGGGTTTAGTTTCATGTTAATCCTTCGCAATGTTCCAAAGGTTTCTTCTATGTCCCTAAGTACTTCTGCTTCTGAGTGGCTCTTGATGACTAAGTCATCAACATATACCTCCAAGTTTCTTCCGATCTGTTTTCAAAGGCTTTATCCACTAATCTTTGGTACGTGGCTCCGACATTTTTAAAACCAAAGAGCATCTTTGTATAGCAAAAAATGCCTTGGTTTGTGTGAAATGCCGTCTTCTCCTCATCCCTGGCCGCCATCTGTATTTGGTGATATCCTTTGTAGGCATCGAGAAAGCATTTAAAGGAATAGCCGCAGAGGGATTCGATCTTCCAATCGATCTCCGTCAGGGGATAGCAATCCTTTGGACAGGCTTTGTTCAGATCCTTGAAGTCCACACACATTCTCCAGCTCCCATCACTCTTTTTTACTAGGACCGGGTTAGATAACCAATCATGGTAATGAACTTCCTTCATGATTCCTGCTACGACCAGTTTACTAATATCCTTTGTAGATATCCTGTACGAGCACTACCATTTTACTGATATCCTGTACGAGCACTACCTCTTTATTAAACGTTGAAGTGGTTAGAATCAAATGGGGCCAACCTGTGTAGATCTAGTCCAAAACCAATTAGCATTCGTGTGTTGTGTTAGACTAGCAGGGTACCACGCGATGCGACGACGGGCGGTGAGCAAGATTGTATTTACGGTCTCGAGTAGGCACTATTTAAAGATCTATTCTTGTAACAAAACCCGAGGTCTTTTGTATTTTCTTCTTTGCTTCGAATCTTGTAGCTGCTTTTGTTTTGTATATACTAGTAAATGAGTGTTTTAAATTATGTACTAAATGTATATAAGAAATAGTGTTTTTGTAGTTTGATTTGTGCTTTACATACTTGTAAATTAGATTTTTTTTTTTTTTATTTGCTTAAAATCTATTTTAAAAAATCTTAAAAATTAAATATGAGAGAAATGTTTAAATGCTTTATAAGTAGTATTGATATTGTTACACTTAGCATGTTTAATAGCCTAATTACAAATTAAAACTTATGATAGTACGGGAAAGATTAATTAAACATCACAATAAATTGCCAATGTTTACTATTCTTTTCGTCTCAAAATCATTGTCAGGAGACAAAAATTAAAAAGTTTAATAAAAGTGAGACCTCTATAATTTTTAACCATTGATAAAGAATATTCCTCTATTTTTTTTATTTTTATTTTTTTTTTAAATAGAAAGTGGATAATTTTTTAAGACATTTCAAAGAAATAGGGAATATGAACGATTAATTTGAGACGGGAAAATATTTAAGTAGTTTGTAATGTTGGAGTATAAACCCCCAGAACAGGGTTAGATAATCAATGTCAGTAGAAACAAACAACAAGTCAGCAGAAATAATACCACTAGGTGGTTACCGGATATCACTTGGAATCGTGTGATCACTTTCCAAAGTAAACTGTTCGACCCTAATGCCTGGGTATCACGAATATCTATTCGGGATAAGACCAAATGTATGTTATTGAATTAGGCACAAATCAATAACCCTTGCGCTTATAATTGTTAATTGTTTTCTGTATATCTTTCATGCATAATCAGATCTCCTATTTATAGGAGTTTACTCTAAGCTAATCAAATGGAATTATGAGTATTAATCGGCCCATTAATAGCCTCATAATTATCCCCATTATAGCCGTTAGTGGTTACATGACCAATTAAACATGGTCATTAAACGCTTGAAACCGCCACTGAATAGGTCAAAGCCGTTACAAGCAAGATTTTTCATAGCGCTAGCGATGGATACACCGCTTGATGGAAACACTTGCTTGATGGAAACCACAAGCAATACTTTCCATCGCCAGCATTTCTACTAAGCGATACTTTCCACTAGCACTACCAATACAAACCACTATTAGAGTCGTGGTGTTCGGGGACCTTATGGGTGTACACTCCGCACCTCCTAACCCATTACAAGGTGTGAACTAATCCCACAAGTGCACTAAAATTTCCAACAATCCTCCCCAAATTTAGTTCACTTCCTTTGCATGAAAACAACCATTAAACAAAACATGTGCATAAACGTCCTGAGGATTGAATTTCCATCTTAGTAAATTACACGTTCAAATATTCGAGAATCAGGGTGTTCTAAGAATTGAACCCTTCAACCCATTTGAATACCTGAAGATAAAATACACACAAGTTTTCAAACACTTATCAGCTCTTGACACTATACAAGCCATGTGTCCATATCCAAATTAATAAATGTTGTAAAAGCTAAAAGTCCAAAAGCTCCTCAGAGCGGAAAAACTTCAACATTTACATAGGTGGTTCCTCTTTATTCATGCTCTGTCAAGCACTTTTTCAAAGAAAATCAACCATTAAGAAGTAAAGACTTCATCCTCCTTTCAGGCGAGTTCTCGAGCACAACCTTGGGATGTAAATAAAACATGTGCTCCAGTCCATCGAATGTTCACTTTCCAAATTGAACTCGGCTCCCAAGTTTCCTCGGGAGGAGTTAGGTGTCCTAGCATTCGGTGAATAAGTTGGACTTAAACCCATCCCTTTAGCAGACTTTATAACCAAGTCTCTAGCCGAACCTTCGTCAGTGATCGCCTAAGTTACATGAGATCTAACAAACTCTATAGATACCACCTCATTCATGATAAGCTCACGAATCATGATATGTCCGACACCCAGTGTCTAGACTTACCATTGTACATCCGGCTATAAGCCTTAGCCAATGTAGTTGCACTATCACAACAGATAGAAATAGGTGCTATAGGTTTAGGCCACAATGAAATCTCAAAGCAAGTTTTCAACCATTCGACTTCTTTACCGGTAATGCTAAGGCCACAAATTCGATTCCATTGTTGAACGGTGATGCAAGTTTGCTTCTTGGATGCCCAAGAAATTGCACCTCCACCAAGTAGAAATACCCACCATCGGTAGGCAATTGTCTTCGCAGTCTTCGATCCAACTTGCATCGGTGTAACCTTCCAACATCGATGGGTAACCATTATATGAGAGACTATAATCCATAGTTCTCTTCAAATACTTCATACCCTCTCGAATCGCTTGCGATGATGAGCACTAGGATTACTAGTATACCGCTCAATTTTCCCACTACAAAACCAATATCGGGCCTTGTACAAGTCATGGCATACATCAGGCACCAATTACCCTAGAATACTCAAGTTGAGATACAACTTTGCCATTATTAGGCATCGACTTCTCACAGTATCCATAGGTGTACTCACAGAGTACAATCAAAATAATTAATTTCCTCAACACCTTCTCAATATAGTGAGACCAGAGATAGAAATTCTTTTACTTTCATGTTTAATCCTTATACCAAGAATAACATCGCCTCCCCATGTCCTTCATGGAGAACCTTGATGAGAAAAATTCCTTTGTCGTCAACTGATTTTGGTCGATGCCAAAGATCAACATGTCATCAACATATAGACAAATGATGACTCCTTTACAGATTCATCAAATTTGATATATACACATTTGTCGACTTGGTTAAGAACATAACCACTAGACAAAACCACTTCATCAAATTTTGATGCCATTGCTTAGGTGCCCGCTTCATTCCATAAAGAGACTTAATCGGTTTACACCTTGTTTTCATTGCGTGCATGATGAAGCCACGAGGTTGGTTCATATAAACCTCCTCTTCCAATTCACCATTCAAGAAAGTCGTCTTCACATCCATCGATGAATAACCGATTGTGAATATATGCCAAAGCAATCGCCAGCCTTATGGTAATCGACACGAGCCACGGGGCATAAGTATCAAAGTAGTCTATCAACGACTTTTGTTTAAAGCCCTGAATGACTAGTCTAGCCTTGAACTTTTCAATAGTTCCATCTACCTTCATTTTCCTTTTGAAAATCCATTTGCAACCCAATGGTTTGCAACCAGGTGGTAGATCAACCAACACCCAAGTGTTTTTGCCCATGATGGAATCCATCTCATCATTGATTGCTTCTTTCCAGAAAGCAATATCCTAGGACTTCATTGCTTCTTCAAATGTCTTGGGATCATCCTCAACAATGAAGCAATAGGAATATTGGTCAGACCTCATTCCTTATTCCTTCAACTAAGTATAGTTGAAACTCAGGTCCAAATGACTTTGGAGTCCTGGCCCTTTGCTCTTCCCGAGCACGAGTTCGGTTGTTGAACCACAACCTCATCCGGACCACCGATGGTTCATCATCGTGGACCTCTGATACACCAAAGTCATGAGTTCCATTAGGAATCCTCGACTTGGTCTAGGGACCGATGAGAATCTATTCTTATCAAAGTCTCCATCCATGATTCGATTATTGAGTTAATTGAAATATATTCATTAGGTTCAATAACATAAAACCTAAAAGCCTTGGAATGCTCATCATATCCAACAAAGATGCAATCATACCTCTTTCACCCAAAGTCTTTAGCTTTGGATCGTGAGTCTTACAATGACCTACAACCCCAAACCTTGAGATAATTCAGTTGGGTTTCCTTTTAGTCCGAGTTCATAAGGGTAACCTTGTTCCTTTTGTTGGGAACCCTATTTAATAAATAGCAAGTCGTTAACATAGCTTCACTCGAACCCTTGACTCGATCCCGAATAGGACAACATGGAATTAACCATCTCCTTGACCCTGTTTTCCTTTCGAAATACCATTTCTTTGAGGAGTATAAGGGCGATCGTTTCATGGATTATACCAACAGATCGAAAATCTGAGTATCCATGTACTCACCTCCCTATCGGTCCTTAATCTTTGATCGGGACCCAAGAGTTTTAAACACTTTGAATTTATCTAATGCTTCATCCTTGGTATGTAACAAATAGACATAACAAAGTCTAGAAGCATCATCAATAAATGTCACAAAGTACTTCTTATTCCCCAAAGAAGGAGTGCCATGCAAATCACATGTGTCATCGTGTATTAGCTCAAGATCTTAGTCTCACGACTAACACCACGAAAAGGTTTCTTGGTTATCTTGGTCAACATGCAAGTTTACACTTTTCGGTGTCCATGTCAAATCTTTGGGATTAAACCATCCCTAGACATATCTTGCATCCTTTTATAGTGTACATGGCCAAGTCTTGCATGCCATAGGGTAGAGTCGATGTCGATGGTGGTCACAAATGATGAATTAACACTATCGTTGGAAATATTAAGCTGAACATTTGATTACATAAATAACCAAAACCAATAAAATACCATGCTTAAAAGCACAAATTTATCGACTCAATAACTTGTTTATATCCATGATTATTCAAAACACTACTTGAAACCAAGTTTTCCTTATATCGTGAACATGAATAACATTAAAAAGTTACAATCTTTCCAACTAAACCTAAGGTCTACACAACCACGACCATGCACCAAGGTCGTTGACTCATTTCTCATGTGAAGAATAGAACCATCATTCAAGAACTCATAAGTCTTGAACCGCTTCTATCTTTGCACACATGAACTGTTGCACCGTAGTCAACCCACCACGCAACATCATCATCTTGCACATAATGAGATTCGATACATATGTAACATAATAAATCGAAAAGACTTATTAACCATATTCGACCTTTCGGTGAGTTGGAAGAACCACCACCCCGAACCATTAGTGCACGATCTATTGGCTTTACCACCAACTTTAACACCCTTGCGGTCCCTTTTAATGTGACCGGTTTGTTACATTTCTAACAAGTAGGTGTTGCCTTCTTGTTAGGATATGCCTGTGTTGTCATGATATTTGCGTTTGCCTTTGTTGTCGTTGTACTGGTGGAGTTTATGCTCTACCATATTGACAACAGATGGTCCAGCTGACATTGCTACGCTTTGGCTTGTCATTATCCCGCACCTTGATAGATTCCTCAATGTGCAGGATGACCGCCTAACTCAACCGAGTTAATTCCTCTTTCTTATGTTTCAAGGTATGCTTGAAATCTTTTCAAGAAGGAGGAAGTTTATCAATAATACAAGAGACTTGAATAGCCTCATCCATGTGCATATTGTGTTGTGTAAACCTTCCAAGTATTTCAAAGTTCATTGTATTGTTCCATGACCGGTCTTGAATCACCATTTTGTAATTTGTGAAATTACTTACAAGAAACTTCTTACTTGATGCATCCTCACCATATATTTGGCATCCAGGAATCCCACTCTTTGGAAGATTCAAAGTTCGATAAATATCAAACAAAGCATCGGACATACCATTGAGAATAAGACCTCTGCATATGTAGCCATCATTCTCCCATTTGCTCCTCCTTTGATCCGCTCCACGGTAGCATCATCCCCATCATCGTGAATAGGAGTGGTTAGCACATACACCACACTCATGCTTGACAAGTAGAAGTGCATCTTCTTACGCCATCTCCTGAAGTCCACCCCTTCAAACTTTACTTTGATTGTCACAAAATAGTTTACTTTGATTGTTGGAGTATAACCCCCAGAACAGGGTTAGATAATCAATGTCAGCAGAAACAAACAACAAGTCAGCAGAAATAAATACCACTAGGTGGTTACCGGATATCACTTGGAATCGTGTGATCACTTTCCAAAGTAAACTATTCGACCCTAATGCCTGGGTATCACGAATATCTACTTGGGAGAAAACCAAATGTATGTTATTGAATTAGGCACAAATCAATAACCCTTACGCTTATAAGTGTTAATCGTTTTACAGATATCTTTCATGCATAATCAGATCTCCTATTTATAGGAGTTTACTCTAAGCTAATCAAATGGAATTATGAGTATTAATCGCCCATTAATAGCCTCATAATTATCCCCATTATAATACTTAGTGGTTACATGACCAATTAAACGTGGTCATTAAGCGGTTAAACCGCCACTGAATAGGTCAAAAGTTTATAAGCGGTACTTTCATCAAGATTTCATACCGCTAGCGATGGATACACCGCTTAGTGGAAACCACAAGAAACTTTCCATCGCCAGATTTTCTACTAAGGAGTACTTTCCACTAGCACTACCGATACAAACCACTATTAGTCGGGGTGTTCGGGGACCTTATGGGTGTACACTCCGTACCTCCTAACCCATTACAAGGTGTGAACTAATCCCACAAGTGTACTAAATTTTCCAAACATGTAATACATAGGCGCTTCGATTATATGAAATGAGCTGAATGTCATGTTATGTAATCGTTGAAAGAAGAGAATAAATCTAAATTTAGCTTGAGTGCTACATAGAACTTGACTCAAAGAATCAAACTGTCCTAAAATGGATAAATCAGCAATACAGAAAACAACAACTGGATCATATGAAATGGTTCACATTTCATAATCCATAACAAATGTGGTGACAAAATTGGGCACAAAACGTAACTAATCATAACTCACGTGTAGCATTTGAATTTACCACTATATATACCAAACTTTTCATAGTTTAAAAACAACCACCACCACCACAAGAACCACAGCCACCATCTACTACAGCAAAGGTACATCTTAAAGTTACATGCTCTCTATTTCAATTTATGCTTGTGATAATAAATATTTAGTAGTAATTAATCCTGTATTTGTTGAATCATATCATTTCTATTAGGAACATATAACCATGAAGATGTCAAGATTGCCAATGATCATTATAGTTTTCCTTAGCTCGTTTTCGACCCTTATATCGGCTAATAGCTTACGCTTCGATAAAACGAATGGCGAGTTTAGGATATTACAAGTAGCTGACATGCACTATGCTGATGGAATCAAAACACAATGTGAGGATGTCTTACCTGACCAGTTTGCACACTGTTCGGACTTAAACACGACGTTTTTCATTAAACGAATGATCGAGGCTGAGAAGCCTGACCTGGTTGTTTTCACTGGAGATAATATTTACGGGCCTGATGCGACGGACGCAGTGGCGTCCATGAATGCAGCTTTTGCACCTGCTGTGGAGGCAAGTATTCCTTGGGTAGCGGTTTTAGGGAATCATGATCAGGAGTCGACTTTGTCACGAGAAGGTGTTATGAAATATATTGTTGGAATGGAACGTACTATGTCTCTTTTGAATCCTCCTGGAATTAAAGTTATTGATGGTTTTGGGAATTATAATCTTGAAGTGCTTGGAGTTGAAGGGTCGGGTTTTGGGGATAAGTCAATACTTAATTTGTACTTTCTTGATAGTGGTGATTACTCTACGGTTCCTTCTGTACCGGGCTATGGATGGATTAAGCCGTCTCAGCAGTTTTGGTTTCAACAAACGTCTGCGGAGCTTAATAAAAAGTCAGAAGCGCCTGGGCTCGCTTACTTTCATATTCCATTACCTGAATACGCAAGCTTTGACTCAACAAACTTTACAGGTGTGAAGCAAGAAGGGATTAGTTCTGCTTCTATTAACTCGGGTTTCTTTTCGACATTGGTGGAAGCAGGGGATGTCAAGGCGGTTTTCACTGGTCATGATCATCTTAATGATTTTTGTGGGGAGCTTACCGGGGTTTATCTTTGTTATGCTGGAGGGTTCGGTTATCATGCATATGGAAAGGCGGGGTGGTCAAGAAGGGCGAGAGTGGTTGTTGTTTCCTTGGATAAAGAGTCCGATGGTAGTTGGGGAGCAGTTAAGTCCATTGAAACGTGGAAACGTCTTGATGATGAAAAGCTATCTGTTATCGATGACCAGGTACTGTGGAGCAAAACTCCGTCTAAGAATCATAGAAAGAAGGAAAAAAGTGTTGTTTGAAGCATTTGTAAAGCTTGATCAATACTTGTACTTTCCACAGTGACACATACCGGGAGAATATTTAGACGCTTTTATTCAGTTCGTGTTATTGTGTGTATTAGAGTGAGTCAATAAACAAAAATTCATACAAAAAGTTTATCATGCTTTGGATATGCAATGCATCATGTTATGGAAGCTGGTCTTTAGATGGCAGGATGTAAGCCATGTCACTATAGTCTTCATCATCGTCATTAAATCCTATCTTTTTGGTTAGTTCTCATGTTTTATCTATTACATAGCTAACTCTTTGTAACTTCATCTGCTTTCGGTGTTCTCTAATTTTGTTTTCCCAAGAAAAAGTTAAATGAAGACCTTGGTATCTATGGTATTGTTTTGTGTTGGAAAATCAGTAT
The DNA here is from genome assembly GCA_022545495.1 of Chrysanthemum lavandulifolium. Lineage (NCBI taxonomy): Eukaryota > Viridiplantae > Streptophyta > Magnoliopsida > Asterales > Asteraceae > Chrysanthemum > Chrysanthemum lavandulifolium. The sequence goes on along the minus strand of CM040244.1, from coordinate 177,817,767 downwards.
TATGTTTCCCTAATGATAAAGTTTAGCATCTTCCAAGAATAAAATTGTCGATCACATAGGCTTGGATGAAAAAGACAGAATATGATAAACAACTTTCTTGTTATTTCAGGACATATTCAATATATCTATCTGTCTAAGTGAATGTACAGTAGGCATCGATACACACTAAGTTCATATCATCATGCTGTTATGCGTGATATTGTTGCAATAGGCTTTCTTTTTTAAGACTAACCAATAAAACTGAACAAACTAGATACGTGGAACCATCCCACAAGCACCTGGTGCACCGTAGGCATTTATGGAAGTTACATTATTACTTGCCACTTATGAATCACTGGTACACGAGCTAAAAATTTTCTATCTTACATTAGGTCCAGCGAGATCACCAATATACTCAGCAACACCTGGTTTGGATTTCTAAAGGTTTTGGTTCTAATTGTCGAGTTCAAGCTTTCTAATACTTCTAATACAAACCACTTTTGAAAATTTGGAAATCTGCACATGGTTTTAACAATGAATTCACATCTCTGAGTAATTATAGTTCTATAGTAAGTTTTTGCACCATCTGTCTGTATTTTTTTGATATAGTACTTGTCTCCTTTGACACTGTTGTACACCTTGTTTGCTTGTTTCTGTTGTATGTCGCATGTGTGCCTCTTTTTTGTATGCATCTCTGTTATCTATCTTTCTAGAGCTTAATCAACTGTAACTCTCCTTCTGGTACATGGTTAAGTGTCTGTATGATATTTATTTGTAACCATGCATTAGTTAGTTTATAAAACCCTCCTTCCAGTCAGCTAGGCACCTAATAATACACACGTTCATGTGGAGCTATCTTGCCAATATTTAGTATGTTAATTTCTTTGTACTGTAAAAATCGATATCAATATAGCTAACACAACCCACACAGCCATAAGAATGATTGGAATAACAAAATGATTGGTAAATTAGTGTCAGTTCTGTTCTATTCTTTTTTTCTTCATATAAAGAGATACATGTATATGTCAACATAAACAAAGATTGAATTAATGTAAACCAGTATGAGTAAATGTGAAAGTTCCTGCTTGTAGAACAATTTCTTCTTATTATCATTCGAAAAGAATACTATTTCAAGATCCCTTTTCATCTTCACGTCCTCTGATTCTTAGAAGCAAAACGAAGGACTATGTAGAATAAGATCCTATATAAAACTGCCCATCCCAACATTACGTAAACCTTTGTCCATTTAGGATCTTTCTCATGAAAAATTTGCAGCGATTGCAGGATGTCAATTCCAGTCACATTCGTCCCATCAAGGTTCAGCCCAAAAACTTCGTTTCTCTGGTACTGATTTATCAAAAGCCCTTCATACGGATATGTCATAGTCGATATCTTATTCATCCATCTCCAATACGGTGGAATATCATGACTGTTCAAGAAATACCCACAAAACAAGAAGAATAACGCTGTGAAAGCAATGACAGCAGCATACCCCAGAATATAATTTGGGACCACCGAGCTCACAAACACCACAAACGAATTAGTGGAGAGAAGCGAAACATAGAGAACAATCAAAAAGTAAATAAACGGGCCTTCAAGTTTCAATGCAAACCACGTGATGAGTGCATAAACCCCTGCTTGAAGCAGTAGAAATGGGAGGTAAGTGATCAGACCAGCAATGGTGTAAGATGATGCTCTATAAGCATTATGAGAAGTCTCCCTCACAAATATAAATCTTTCCTGAATAAACGCCGGCACTGCATCATTGGATGAAAAGAAGAACAGACAGACTGTAAAGATGAAGAAACTTAGCCTATTTGTAATCCCTTGCATTGTTCTTTCAGGGTTTTTGAACATGGTAGCCATCATAAAACCCATGATGGTTAAGACCATGAGACGGGATAGAAACAGCTCAGGGGTTCGTCTGATGTTTATAAAGTTTCTTCGCATAAGAACCCATGTTTCTGCAAAGAATGAGTTTGAAAATTTAGGACCTAAACTGGAGTGACTTGCAGTATCCGCAACCATGGATGGGGTGTTGTAGTCGTCTTCATTGAGCGTGTAGTCACTGCTGTTTGGAGTCGGGGTTTCTACTAGGATATTGCTCGAGTTTGTGTAGTAGCCTGGGGATGCACTGTGGAAAAATCATATACAGAATATGAAGTTAGGTGTTCAAAGTTCAAGTAAAGGTTAGTTACTTAAATAGTAAATATCTGAATTTTGATTTAACGTACACTGGTGTTTGGGATTTGCATTTTGGAATGGATTATTTGATTATTGCGATTTCAAGTCGCACTTGTAAGTTTCTAATGTTTGGATACTCATTTTGACATCAACTATAACAAAATTGATTATTTGAATGAATTAAGATCACTTGGAGGGTGTTTGAGTTTGCTTATTTAAGTGATATCAGCTTAGTTTATGCAGATAATCAATCGCAAACACCCCCTTATCTATCTTTTTATCAAATCTGTACTGAAATAACTTTTACTCCTATTTCACAGAGCATCCATCATTCACAAAAATTGTTAATTCATTAAATAATTTCCCAAACACCCAAAAATATAAATATTTGACTGTCACACCTTCAAACATCACCAAATTTTTAATACACATATCCAAACACCCATGAAGTAATGATTTTATTTATTGGAGAGGATAAATACCTTGCTGGATTTGGTTTTCTGTGATCATTCCAATAACGAGTAGGCGTTTTTATTGCTTGCATGACTCCAGATTGACTCCATGAACTCGAATTATTCCACGGGCTTCTCACACTATGATCAAATCCGTGATCCTGATCATGGTGTCCCGCCATTTTTAACTGAAACTTCTTCCTGTTACTCCTATGGGTTGGTGGTGGTGTTGGGGTTGCAAACGACATCTCATCATCCGATAACTGTGGAGGTTTCATACCAGTAAGAACGAATTCAGCCAATGCATCCACTCCATATTCAGACTGATCATATCTTTGTATCACATCAATAAGGAACTCTATCGGGTTTTCACCTTTAGGAACTTTCCTGCCCATTCGGCCTAGATGAAGTCCCACGTCTTTCGGTGATCCTTGGTACATGAGTTGACCGCGAGCTAATATGATAAGGTGGTCAAGTAGAAGTTGGATACGTGATGAAGGCTGGTGAATGGTCAAAACCACAGTGCTTCCTGCTCGTGCAATGTCGTGAACCTTTTCAATCACACTCTGAGCACTGGTTGAGTCCAGACCTGAAGTCGGCTCGTCGAGAAAAAGCAATGACGGTCCATGAATAATGTCTACACCAATCGACACTCTCCGACGCTCACCACCCGAGACTCCTCGAGTGCCCTCATCGCCTATGTATGTGTTGCGTGCCGACTATATGAAAAAGTTCACAATAAGGTGATTAGTAATTTTTCTATTGCATGACCAATTTCCAAATTTTAATCAAACACAGGAACCATATATGTTATTTAGGTACTATACTTACCGATAAGCCGAGTTGCTCGATCAATGACTCAACACGCTTCCTCTTTTCAACTTTGCTGATAGAACCTAACCGGAAATCAGCAGCAAACATAAGTGTTTCATAAACAGTTAGCATCGGAAAGAGTCTATCATCTTGCATTATGTAAGCAGAAGTTCTCTTGATCAAACTCGGGCTCATATCATTTCCATCTAACACCACCCTACCCTTAAGGCTTCCACTCGCAATGCGCCCAGCTAGCCCATCAAGAAAAGTAGATTTCCCTGCACCACTAGGACCCATAACCGCAGTGATACACCCTTTTGGTGCGGACCCTGTGATCTTATTCAACAAGTCGGCTTCTTGAGTCACCCATTTTCCTTCATCATTCTTCTTTTTCTTCATCACAGTGTACGTTAAGTTCACAAACTCTAAACCGCCCGTGAAGCTTGTAGGCTTTGCTATATCTATCACCATCTCATCACGACGTGCACCCTTATTGTTACGACTCATTTGACAGGTTTGGTTTCGTTTCCTGGAGATTCTTATGTTCTAAAGTTTTAGAAATATGAAGTTTTTTTTGTATGTGTTGCATGTTTATTTATTAGTAGTGTGACAGTTGTAGTGGAGGCAATACCAAAGATGTTATGGTACAATCGTTCAAGTTGCATTGTGTCATGAGTTTTGGAGCTATAGAAACAAATGACAATAGTATTCTTGTTTTCTTCATCCTCTTTTTTTACTTTTCTTCTATTTTACTCTGCAATTTGTAAGTTTGTTTGACATTATCAACCTTTTTTTAGTAGAACTGATTGGTGATTGATGTTACAACTAGGGTTAAAATCGAGATACCACATTGTACTATATCGGGATATTTATAAATTATTGCTTTCACTGAATTGAAGTTTGATCAAGTTATTCTTTATAACTTCGAGCGAAACTTTTTTAATAAGGTAATCAACGGTAAGAAAACATGATTTTAAATTTGATGTTTGGATTTGATTATGTTGTTTGATATGTCAATAATTAAATAATCAGTTTTTTTGATGTTTGACATATCATATTATTTATTGGATTGATGGGTTAAATTACAAAAGTGGACATCATTATTACTTAAACTTGAAATAATAGTTTACTTTGTAACACAAATCTTTTTTTTTTCCTTCTTTTTTTTTTAACAATGTAAAAAAGATGTAAACATATCATAGGCTATTAATTTTTTGTAGTCCATGAAATACATATTATATTTAAAAAAAGGTTTTTAAATAGGCCTTAAAAATAACAGTGTAAACTATCATCGTGCTTAATATTCTGAAAGCTAGTGTATTTAGAGTCACTTATTTCATCTTTCACACATCAGCAACTACTCAACGACAATTATTTATTTATTTATTTATTTAATTTAATTTAATTTTTTTTACGAGTCTTTCACAGCAACAACAAAAATTTTGTTGATGAAAAAGAAAATTTAAAGCAACGAATATAAGAAATTTTCCGGCTAAAAAGATATAAAAATAAGGTATTTTTATGGGTCACCTATTTCATCTTCCACACATAACTCAATGACAATTTTTTCTTATTTTTATGAGTCTTTCACAGCCAACAACAAAAATTGCGTTGATGAAAATGAAAATCTAAAGCAACGAATATAAGAAATTTCCAACTAAAAAGATATAAAAATAAGATAAATTTTGGTGTGGGGTGTGGGGGAAGGGGGTGGGTGTATATGGGTAATTTGATACATAAAGAAAAATTGCGTTTGTGAAAAGCAAGTCACTACCTACTTCTTCATTTCTTCGTTTTGGAGCCAACAAAACGCAAATAATTGATATCGAGCTTACCTCATCGAAACACCTTTCTTTAGATAAATGCGGTTTAGAAACGTAATAAGTAGAAAATTTGTCCGAACAAAAACTGCCAAACACCCATTAAGAAAAGGAGTTGAAATATTACCTAGTCGACTTCTTTATAGTAACTTGATCGATTTGAAATGTTATTGATGGCCATAATACATGTAAACTAAGCTAGTACCCATGTATATCATCTAAATTTTATAGCAACAAACAGTTAGGTCCCGTTTGATTTGTTATAATCTGGAATAATTGGATGTAATTGTAATCTGGTTACATTACTTAGGCTGTTTGGTTTGCATAATGAATGTAATTGTAATTCATATTACATTATGTAGGTTGCTTGGTTGACAATGTAATTGTAATTCAATCATTCCCATTACAACAAGTGAAGGAATTTAGATTACATAGCAAGTTGTATGAAAAGTTTTGAATTACATTGTAATTCAAGATTTTATAATTTAAAGCATCATTATTATTATTATTATTATTATTATTATTATTATTATTATTATTATTATTATTATTATTATTATTATTATTATTATTATGTTTTACGAATTACATTACGTTGAATCAACCAAACACAATGATGACTTCATCAATTACAATTCCAATACATTACAATTTTAACCCATTCCAATTCTTTGAATTACAATTCATTCAAATTACAATTCCTTTAAAAGATTATAATTCATTCAAAAACATTATGCGAACCAAACGCACCTTATAGTTATGATATTGTAGTTATTCATTTTCATAAAATATGAACTAACACAATAACATTTTCATAAAATATGAACTAACACAATAATACAAAGAAGTTGTAATATGTTGTCCTATATAGTAGAGTTTGTTGGTGAATTTTAGAAATTACTAATGTTAGGAAGAAAAAAAAAACTCTTTTTTTTAGAAACTACATTCAAACTAAATTATCGTGCATTTTTTTGAAATTTTGGGTGAGAAGATTGTTAAGTAAACTATATCATTGAGGTAACAGTTTAATTTAGAAAAGTGTTTGGTATAATAAGTTTAGTTTAGAAAAGTGTTTGGTATAATAGTTGTAGTTGTAATTTTAATGTGTAAAATGACGTAATACTAAATGCTAAATGTTTATTCAAAGAGTATAAAGAAATGGGCGTTTTTATAATTGTATAAATGTTATATGCTTTCTACTAAACGAGTTTTTTAATAATAATGTTAAATGTTAAATGCTAATTGCTTTAAAATGCTCTCAAAACCTGTCTATCAAACACACCCTAAGACAACATTGTTTAAAATTTTTGTGTGGGAATTTAAGTTTTGAAGGGAAATTTTGAAGATTGAACATTACTTATTTTTAAGTTTTAAACAAATTTTTTTTTTGTTTTATATGTAGTAGAGCTATATGTATATGGTACTAGGTTTATAACTTAAAGGATTATGCCTAAATAAAAGAAGGAATAGTTAAATTATTAGGACCATGTACAAATGAACAATATATTTTATTTGGGTTTTCTTTGTGAAATCATTTTCCATGTTGGCTTTTTACTAGAATAAAATCTGTTTTTTGACATTATCCATTGAATAGTTAATTATACATATAAGTTTTGGCTTAATGGTCTGAAAAATACTTCAACTTGTCACTTTTTACTATTGTGACAATAAACTCTTAATTTTCCTATTAAAACAAAAAGTTTCTTAATGACCCTTATTATAACCAAATTTATTACGTGCATCGTTAATCCCTTTTTTGCTTGTTTTACTTAAGTGCTTCCCGTTTTACCAAATTGAGGGGGCTGTTTTGCAAAAATACCAAACTTATTACACATTTTTATAAACCAAGTTTTCCCCCAAACCCTTTCCCCCCAATTCCCCATCCGTTCCAATTAACTATAAACCCTAATCCATGAGTTCATCTTCTTCAGCACAATCAAGGTTAGTTGGTGGTAAGATTCAACACTTTTGTAACTGTAATCGTCTATTAAAAGTTCAAACTTCAACCACAAGGAGGAATCCGGGTAAGATATTTGTCAAATGTCCAGATTGTAAAGTGTATGAGTTTCTTGATGAAGATCTTCCTACTGAATACTACAAAGACTTGGTGTTTGGATTCTTTGAAAGGCATAAACAAATGAGTAACAATGTGTATACTGCACACAAGGTTGAGGGTCTTGCTATGGAAAAGTCATTGTTGGAAGATGAGTTGAAGGCTACAAAGTCCAAGTTGCAATTGTATGATAAGTTGTTTTACATTATGATAAGATGTTTGTGTTTAATTTGTGTTGTATTAGGTATGATAATTGCCAAGTAATAGACTGGATGTAATGGTGTTATCTCTTGTAATGAAAGTCTTATCTTTTATGTTTAATCTATGTTGTAATATGTTGTTTTTTTTAAGTTGTTAATTTTCTAGTTACATAATTTGCATACACATGAATGTTAGACCATGATTTGAAGACCCTTAACAGTTTACATAGCATGATTTGGAGACCCTTAACAGTTAACATAGCATTCATAATAGGGGATACAATAGGATTGTTTTAGGGCCTTTAAGAGACATACATAAGTAAATTGCAACCATTACTAAGCTTAGGTGGTTCTAAACCATCCTTTCTTTCCCTTCCCTTTTGGAGTTTCACATGCAGTTTTGGTAACAAAGGGTTTGACACCAAGTTCTTCACAAGTTACCTTGTTTGGCAATCCTAGAACTTGAACCCTAGCATTAAATTGAAGCTTTTCAATCTATTTAGAGGTTAGTGGCTCCTCATCTACCTCTTCAGTTTTGATAGCTTCAACAAAATGTGAGCTTGAACCCACTTTTGGTTGATAAAACTGTAGCTCCTCATAGCCTGAGTCAGAGCTTGAATCTTGTTTCTTTGGAAAATACTTTGACCATGGAGGTGGATATGATGAATCAGAACTTGTTATGTCATCTGTTGTATCACTGAAAATGCAAATTATTTCTGGAAAAAAAATAAACCTTAAGTATGTTTAACAGATAAGAGAAATTGAGACAATAAATGTATGGTTACCTGGTTTCTTGCTGGAACCCTTGTTTGGTTTCTTTCCTGAACTCATGTTTGCAAAAGAAGGATTAGATCAGGAGATGTTTGATATTGTTTTGCATGGTTTATAAGCCATTATATAGAGGTGTGGAATGTGAAGGTTATCAATTGTTCAACAAGATTTTAGTGTACATGTAGCATTGACTGCATATTTCAGCATTGACAAAAGTTTGCACAATTCATAATGCATTTGACAGCATTGACTGCAAAAGTTTCACAAAACCATTAAACTGCACATATCTACCTTACTGAACTTATGTAGCTTAATTCATTGACAGCATTGTATAGGTTACTGCTCAAAACATTGTATAGGGTACTTGATAAGGTTTTAAAATGTACCTTTTTGAGGGGTCGTTTAAGCCCTTATTTGATCACTTTCGTATCCGTTATTACTTAATATCGCTCCTTATTACTTTTAGGTATCTTTAAGGCAAAATGCGGGAATGACACTTATTCGGACGAAAAGGCGCGAATATCTGAAGAAAATGGCCAAAGTCAAGAATCAAGACACTCAGTCATTGAATCAAGGTGACGCGCCAGTACAAATTAGTGAGGCCGTCTTATGAGTGTCAAATACTCGTCATTTTGTACTATCTAGATCAGAAAACATCCGAAAACACTCGAAACACATCAAAATGATAAAAATATCACAAACAAGTGTTTTATATGTTTTAAATGCAAAACATCAAAACTGTGAAAACGTATTAAGTTTGCATAATTGGCGCTTTAGTCCCCAAGTTTCAAAAATTGTCAAATCTAGTCCTCGGTAATTCAAAAACTTGTAAAAAGTCATTTAAGATCCATAGGATTCAAAAGTTGTCAAAACAAACCCTTCCAAGTTTAAAAATCACAAATTGACAACTTTAGTCCTTCAACTTTGAAAAATGTCAAATATAGTCCTTGGTGAATTTTAAAAGTGAAAATAATCAAAAATAAACCTTGTACTATTATTAAATGACAAAATTGGTCCTTATGGTAAACTTTTGGAAAATTACAAGTTTGGTCCTAGAGTTTCTAAATTGGCGCTTTAGTCCTTGGACTTATAAAATGGAATTTTATGCAACATTTGTCCTTGTACTAACCAATAATTGCGTGTTTAACCTTGTGATAACTTTGGAAAGTTTACATGATCGGTCCCTTACTTTTCGTGAATTGCAAAGTTAGTCCTTGTGTTATTAACTTAAACCAAACGGACCACTTATATCAAAACTAAACCCACCGTGGCCCAAATACAACCCCAAGCCCAATCCAAGGTGTTTAAAATTTTAAAACCGCCAGCAATCGTAGCACCTCCTCTCCCACACTGTAATCGCAAAACCAAGTGGTTTCCCAACCTTTCCACCTCACCTAAGCTACTCCACCACCTGTCTAACCACTCCTTTAAACCTCCACATCCATCCAAAAGCTTTAATTGAAGAAAAACTGCCCAAGACTTTTTTGGCGCCAAAAGCAAAATCAAAGGCTGAGATAAGTTTCAGAGATCCAATGGTGGTGGGATTTACTCAGAAGCATGTGGGGAATCTAAAAAGTCTATAAAGAGAGAAGGAAAAGCAGAGGAGAAAGATAAGTAGTGTAGTTTAGCTTTAATTATGTCGTTTTAAATTTTTAAGTTTTTCAAATGTATGTCTAAGCTTTTAAGCTCTGTAATCCAGGTAATTAGTGTGTAATAAAGCCTTTGTTAAACATCAATTTCAGTTTTAAGTTCATTTAAAGATTATGCAATTTTCCAATTCAATTCTCAAAATATTTGAAGGTTGATATCGGTTGTTGTCGAGGCTTATAAGCTCATATCACTCTTATAAAAGCTTTTCTAAGTCTTTAAAATCCTTAAAACTCAGTTTATATTCAAAACTCAAAAATACAAAAAAATAGGATAAATAGGGTGAAAAATAAAAAATCAAAGACAAAGATTCAAGACAGATGTACCAGAGTTGAATATGGAATAAGAGTTGGTATAGAACCTCATGGGAGGTAGTAGGATGGTACTTGGTATCTAGTTCATGGTTTCTCAGCTTGAACTCATTTTGTAAGCAATCTCTCAAAAATTTACATTTCACAGTGTATGTGTTTAAAGCTTGTTAATACTAGTTCAATCCTGTCTTATTATATATAATTTCAGTTAATTAATAGATTATTTTGTTTAAAACTTGTTTTAGTATTTAAAGTCTCAAAAGTCTAGATAAGGGGTGTTTGGTTTCATTGTTAAAACTGCTTTTGAGGAGTTTGATGAGTTGTTATTGTTTGATTCATATTACTTGATCCCTATTAACTCATTACAAACATAAAATCCGACATTGTTGAATAAAAGTCAAAATGATGTAATCTCAATATAACGATTAAGCGATTAGGAGTTATAATGTAATTTCATCAAAGTAGTTAATATCTTGATACTTTAGCTTAAAATCATCTTATCATAGCTTATTATAACATGTGCGGTCCATAGAATCAAATCAAATCTCATAGAAGTCAAAATTCCATTTCATTTATAAAAGTCAAGATTTGGAAAATCCAGTTTTACAAAACTTTGTTGAAGTCTCATTGGTTCATTTCTTCATAAAAATCTATGAGACTTTGTGTCACACCCCAAATTACTGCTTTGCAATGAATGGAATTCACGGGATTGACTCATAGCATCACAATCACAGTTATATTGAACGACCTAAAGTGTCGTTTGAAAACACATCTCTTGATTTAATAAAACAATCGAGTTTACAAAGTATAGGTCCCAAAAGTTTACAAAGTTTGCGGAAATATAAATATATTACAAGTCCAAACGATGGTTTTGAAAGAAAGTGCCATAATGTACAATGATGTAAGTCGACGCCGCGACTCAAAAGGTGGTTCTTTAACCATGCCATGATGATAATGCCTTAGTTACCTGAAAATACATTGCTAAAACGGTCAACAATAATGTTGGTGAGAAATCATAGGTTTATGTAAATGTTTTATACGACTACGCAAGTATAGATCAGGCATGACAATCATGTCACGTAAAATGTTACAGTATGACAATCATGTCACATAAAATGTTACAATTGCTTAAGCGCATGATACCAAGCTCCGATGATGTATGCCCCAACAGAGTGTCTTGCCAAACAACTCTAATAATGTTTATGAATGAAATGCATCCGTATGACTAGTTGGGATTCACCAACCCGGATGGAGGTGTCACCCTCGATAGATCTATCCACTCACACACGCTTCTAGAAAATTAACTCATGCATTGAAGTGGGGACTTTTAATCGGCAACGTTGTAACTTAAGCAATGTAAATGAATTTAACATACTTGGTATCGTAATAAAATGTTGTGCAATGTATTCTCCCCCGTAGGTTTGAAATAATGAAAAAAACTTGTAAAACGGGGCTATGAAAACTCACTTGATAAACTGGTGTGATGACAAGAGTGAGTACACTGAGGTATATCGGGAAACTTTAACCGGGGCCTATTACGAATGATATGATATGTAATGAGTTGCAATGTAATGTTATGCATGCATTTCGTATGTTATTTATACCATTTGCGAGTTTTGAAAATAATACTTATCGTCGAAAAATACTCTTTTGACGTTTTGACCTTTCAAAATGACTTTACAAGTATTTACGTTAAAATGTCATCCTACAATGGTTTCGTAATGATTTATGGTGAAATTTTCACTTTTCGTCGTAAAATAAAGTCGTCGGAAATTTCTTGAAAGTGACAAAATAGCTTCAAAAACTAGTCGTAAAATAGTGTACGTCGAACGTTAGAGAACGAACTCGATGGTTTTGGAAAGTTTGTATCGAAATCTAGAAGTTTCATTCAGAGTTTTCGTCATAAAGGTCTCGAACATAAAGATAATAAGGGTTAAAGATGGTGATTTTGGCTAAAATGTTGGTTAAAAATGAGTTTCGCCAAGTTTAAACATCCATAAATAATTTATTACAACTCCGCTTATACAAACGGTTGATCGCTTTTAAAAATATGCTCGGTGATCTTGATTTTATTAGAAGACATTTCGCTCCAAAAGTTCTACATCATAGATAAAAACAGCCCTCAACATGGTCGTTTTAGTTACCGTAACACTTGTTTCGTAAAATAATATAGTTTTTCGAAAATAATAGTTACGGCAATTTTATGAAAACGTGCATATCTTTGTCGTTTCAAACCGCTTTCACGATAATACGTCCTTAGCTTCGTATCAAAGTATACTAATATAATTTTGATAAGTCGAAATAATTTGTAAAGCTTAGGACTCGTTTTGACTCGTACAAAATAAAAATAGTATCTTGAAATTTCGTAAAATATATATATATCGTCAAACTTGAAAAATTCATAACTTCTTCGTTATAACTCCGTTTTAATCCGCTCAAGCTGCCACGGATTCGTTTTAAAGTATATTTTCTAAATATCGAGGCCAAAAATTCTTGCCTACTGTCGGATTTTCCAAAAAATCAAAATAAGGACAGAACACTATATATACTTGTCGAAAATAGTTTTTCTCGTACTAAACCTATTCCAATCCCTTCAAATCAACTCCAAAGCTAATCTAATCCTACCATACACCTTCTTAGGGTGTCATGGGTTCCTAGACATCATCAAGACCAATATATACCAAGGGGATAATTATAGGATGACCTTTATATATATAACTCTAGAAATCATGTAAAAATGGTATAAATCAACATAAGTCTTGCATGCTTGCTCCAAAATGAAGAGATAAATATGAAATGAAAGTGAAAGAGGTAAATGAAATGATATGCTTACAAGTTACTATGATGAGGTGTAAAGAACAAAGGTTAGCCTAAACACTCTAGGTTTTTATTTCAAAACCTTAATAAGAGTATTATCTAGATTGTTATTACTTGCTTGAGAAATTTTGTGATGATCCCTTGAAAACCCTTGATGAACCGGTTTTTGATGGAGAAGAAACAAGAGAGAAAAGTTTGCTACTAACTATGTGAATAATTTGAATGAAATGAGAAAAAAAATGAAAGTGTAAGACTTTAAGAAATGTGTAAATCTCAACAATCAAGAAACCATACCATATTTAATGCCACCCTCCCATAGGGCCGGTTTTAGGGGGGTTATGTTTGTCTATTATATATTTTTTTTTTTCTTTTATTTGTGAAATGTTAAAAATGTGTAAGTGAAAAGTGTAGTTAAGTAGAAATTGTAGTAACTTGTACATAGTTGTGATATTAGAGTAGTATGGATTAAAATAAGTTTTAGGGGATCAAAGTAAAGTATATTGTAGTTATAAAAATTGTAAAAATACATTTCTTGTAAAATTTGAGTGATAAAATAATTATCGAGTAGTTTTTAAGAAAAACGTCGTAATAATATAAATTTAACGATTTATATACAAAATAAATTTAAAACACTAGGTAAACTCAAAATATAGTTTTTATAAACTAATGTAAGTATAAAAATATATCGGGATCATTTTTGAAAGTAACGGATTAAATGTTCAAAATAATAACTCACGCGATAACGTTTATTTAATATAAAATTCACGCGTTTAATATGAAATAAAATGTCATGAATGAACTAACGTGATGCAAATGATATTAATGAAATGTAGACTAAACTTAGTCCATATGAAATGTTCGTGATGATATGATCATGAATTCGCCGCTAAACCTTTAAGGTTACGCGAATTTGGAACACGTAAACCTAGTTTACGACAAATGTTGAAATAGTGAAGCATAAATTGTTTCGAGAAATGACCTGAAAGTACGGGTTGTCACATTCACCCATCCAAAAAGGAATTCAGTCCCTGAATTCAGTCGTTGTTAGGTCTATCGAATTTGAGTTTGTGATGAATATCGAGGAGAGAAGACATGGAGAAGTGTCGTTACGGTTATCGATGATTGAGAGTGTACAAAACATCGTAGTAAAGAAAATATCGGATGAATCTCTCATAAGTAACACTTTGACTTTGAAATATGTGAAGATTTTGCTTACACTAAGATTTATAATTAACGCTCCCAACATAACGTGATCCCTCCGCACTAGACATAGTTAGCTAGGCTATATATAATTAAGGAACGATGACGTGACGTTCGGTTTAGTTGTTATAACTCTCAATGTTTACAAGGATTTAAACCGTGTCGTTACAATGATAGTTAAAGTAAATCGGAAAGAAAATAAAGTACGATAGATGAGAATATTTGGGTCGAATTGGTTCGTCCAGTGTTTTTCTAAATCGTACCACGCCTTTCCAAGACGGGTCCTTGTGCATAATTTGTTGCCCACTTGAGATTCTAATGGTTTGCGACTTATGGAACATTCTTCCAATATTTTGCATCGATAACGATGTAGCTTATCTAGCTATATGTTGTTACTTGTAACTGATTCTTGATTTGTATGACTTCTTTGTTTGTTTCATGAATGAGTTATGGACTAATGAATCGGACTTTCCTGATTTTAATCCTTGAATAAGTGATTGATACCTCATCCTTACAGTGCCTCAAATGGTGTAGTCAATATGCTCCTGAACTAACTATTGTTGCAAAGAAACTTGTCGATGGAGAATGATTTACCTAACCATTTCTAAAAAGTCATACTGGCTTGAGCATATTATCTAATGTGGGAATTGCTCTCTAGCTCTAACCATTGAGCTGAGGATAGTAGGCGGTAATCATGTCCTAGTAGGTTTCATGGAAATCCTGAAATGATTGTCAGCAGTCTAAGGTGAATCGAATAGCTTATAATAGGTACAACTTGAATTGACACCACGTGTCTCACGTTAGATTTCAAAATGTTAAACTGGCTTGAAAGAACCTTATTGAAAAGAATAGTATTATAGGTAACAGTTGTGATTCCTCGCGTTTCTAGTCCTATCGAATGTCATGACCGAGTCTTACTTGCCTAATGTGCTTAGTATCTATGACTAAAATGTTTATTGTTTGATTATCAAGTGTTTCCATGCTCCATGTTGTAAAGTCACAAACCTTAAATATTTAAGTGAGGTGGTGTAGGGGTTGGTTTTCAAGATTTGTTCGATATTGAGTGCTTCCAAAAATAGTTCATCACTAATATTGTTATCATGCTAACAAGAAAATAGATATCGCCTTATACTATGTCGAAGAATGTCTGCTCTAGTTTCACTTGTAGATGGGGAGTCATTGATTGTCCGACATGTTCAAACCTGTGGCATCTCTTGATATGGAAGTGAGGTTACTTGGAATTTCTAGAGAACACAATGCCTTATAGGAAGTTTATATTGATAACCTTAATTTAACCATATTTTCCTTTAAGGGACACTCATTGTAGGAAAGTTCACCTATTGTTGAAGCTATGTTTAGTGAAATGTTCTGTAATCTCGATTAAAATATTTGGTTTATCCCTATAGTGTTGTTTAGTGTGTATTCGCTTCATACTAAATCTCGTAACTCGGTCTAACTAATACTTTTGGAATGATAGAGTTTGGATTCTAATCCAAAATAGTGGTTCGGAAGGTCTCGTGATGTCTTAAGATTTTTGTTGAGTTTTGAATCATCCTACCACCTAGTTCTAGTCCTTGTTGTTAATTCCAAAATCCTTCCATTGTTTTCTTGTATCGAGGAATCCTCCTCACAGATGGTATAGGAAGTCTTTCCTAAAAGGTCACTCGTCAAATCCTAACTTATCGGTTGAGTGAGAGATAAATGGCGTAAGCATCTATAGAGTGTTAAAAAAGAAATGTTTATGCACGATTTATCCGATTATAAACTTTGCTTTTAAATGAGAATTGTTTTAGGAGATTTGAAATGATGCTTGTTACTTTCATGACATAATTCTTCCGAATTATACATAGGTGATCGTGCCATGTATAATCAAGGACAAATGATGTGATGCTTGTTTTTTTTTTTTTTTTTTTTTGTTGAAATGGTATTATGTTCCTCCGAAGTTTTAGATGGTATTCAACGTTTTGTTTTGTAAGATAATGACTCAATGATTTTTCAGAGTAACATGAAAATCGTTTCGCATGAGGATATTAAATCATTGATAAAATGACTGAAAACCAATTGATAAGTTGGTAATAAAACAACTTGCGTTAAAACTTTATGAAACAACGTTTCTGAGATGGTGATAAAATAGTTCGAAATAAAATCAAGTGAAATAATTTCATGAAATAGTAGCAGGATAATTTGAAATAAAATTTGTTGGATGGTTTGTAGGATACATAGGAGAACCTTATCGAGTAGTAATAGTCTACTAATTGGTCGAGAATAAAGTTGGCCTAACCCCTAGTAAGATAGTGATGTATCGTCGTGGGATGATGGAAAATTGGGCAATTGGAGTAAGGAATGAAATAAACAAGGTGGTGATTATCGAGAGATAATAAATGATAAAGATTACATTAGCTAGAAAGGTACTTATTATCCGCTCTGCTGGTGGTCTAATCGTGTTTCAAGTGTAGGAGTAGTAGGCGGTCTAGCAACAATAGCCCTAGAACTCTCACAGTCCTCAAACCTATGAGATGGTGTAGTGTCTATAGTCTTAGTGGTAGATGGTAATGGTGTGTCAAATCATGCACGCTTCCCAAGCTGCAAGTCAGGTATATGAGTATCGTGTATGAGATGTGATGGTACGGATGGTGTTCGAAATAATAATGATGATGAAAATAATGACAATGATGATAATGGAATCCTTGTGGTGAGTTAAGAAAATAGGTTCATTAGGACTAAGCCTATAAATTCTACCCAATGATATGATCCGTCCAACCGAGTGATAAAATTTTTCCCGATTCTACAAAGGAATCAATAGTGATCGTGATGGTGTAGGTGCAACTTCGTCCTCCTAAAGGTCTCGTGTCATCATCCGATGTTATTGGTGTTGAGTCAATGATGTTAAAATTGTGATAGGGAATGACAAGGCATTCTCCATGTCAAAGTGATGCGAGTATAATGGGATGGGTATTTGAAGGCATCCATGTGACAATCGGGTTCGAAATGAAAGTAAATAACTCAGAAATGCGCGTATAAAACCGCATGTATAGTGACTATGTATTTATGATGAAATGATGAGATGCTATGATAATGTAGTTATAGTCTAGGGTCAATGATGCAACCTAGTTCTCTATAATCAAGCTCGATGCCAATCTGTCACACCCCAAATTACTGCTTTGCGGCCGAATGGAATTCTCGGGATTGACTCTCATAGCATCACAATCACAGTTATATTGAACGACCTAAAGTGTCGTTTGGAAAACACATCGCTTGATTTAATAAAACAATCGAGTCTACAAAGTATAGGTCCCAAAAGTTTACAAAGTTTGCGGAAATATAAATATATTACAAGTCCAAACGATGGTTTTGAAAGAAAGTGCCATAATGTACAATGATGTAAGTCGATCCCGCGACTCAAAAGGTGGTTCTTTAACCATGCCATGATGATAATGCCTTAGTTACCCGAAATACATTGCTAAACGGTCAACAATAATGTTGGTGAGAAATCATAGGTTTATGTAAATGTTTTATACGACTACGCAAGTATAGATCGTGCATGACAATCATGTCACGTAAAATGTTACGGTATGACAATCATGTCACATAAAATGTTACAATTGCTTAAGCGCATGATACCAAGTCTGATCGATGTATGCCCCAACAGAGTGTCTTGCCAAACAACTCTAATAATGTTTATGAATGAAATGCATCCGTATGACTAGTTGGGATTCACCAACCCGGATGGAGGTGTCACCCTCGATAGATCTATCCACTCACACACGCTTCTAGAAAATTAACGGCTCATGCATTGAAGTGGGACTTTAATCGGCAACGTTGTAACTTAAGCAATGTAAATGAATTTAACATACTTGGTATCGTAATAAAATGTTGTGCAATGTATTCTCCCCGTAGGTTTGAAATAATGAAAAAACTTGTAAACGGGCTATGAAAACTCACTTGATAAACTGGTGTGATGACAAGAGTGAGTACACCGAGGTATATCGGGAAACTTTAACCGGGCCTATTACGAATGATATGATATGTAATGAGTTGCAATGTAATGTTATGCATGCATTTCGTATGTTATTTATACCATTTGCGAGTTTTGAAAATAATACTTATCGTCGAAAAATACTCTTTTGACGTTTTGACCTTTCAAAATGACTTTACAAGTATTTACGTCAAAATGTCATCCTACAATGGTTTCGTAATGATTTATGGTGAAATTTTCACTTTTCGTCGTAAAATAAAGTCGTCGGAAATTTCTTGAAAGTGACAAAAATAGCTTCGAAAAACTAGTCGTAAAATAATGTACGTCGAACGTTAGAGAACGAACTCGACGGTTTTGGAAAGTTTGTATCGAAATCTAGAAGTTTCAGTTCAGGAGTTTTCGTCATAAAGGTCTCGAACATAAAGATAATAAGGGTTAAAGATGGTGATTTTGGCTAAAATGTTGGTTAAAAATGAGTTTCGGCCAAGTTTAAACATCCATAAATAATTTATTACAACTCCGCTATACAAACGGTTGATCGTTTTTAAAAATATGCTCGGTGATCTTGATTTTATTAGAAGACATTTCGTTCCAAAAAGTTCTACATCATAGATAAAAACAGCCCTCAACATGGTCGTTTTAGTTACCGTAACACTTGTTTCGTAAAAATAATATAGTTTTCGTAAAATAATAGTTACGGCAATTTTATGAAACGCATATCTTTGTCGCTTCAAACCGCTTTCACGATAATACGTCATTAGCTTCGTATCAAAGTATACTAATATAATTTTGATAAGTCGAAATAATTTGTAAAGCTTAGGACTCGTTTTGACTCGTACAAAATAAAAATAGTATGTGAAATTTCGTAAAATATATATATCGTCACAAACTTGAAAAATTCATAACTTCTTCGTTATAACTCCGCTTTTAATCCGTTCAAGCGCCACGGATTCGCTTTTAAAGTATAGTTTCTAAATATCAAGGCCAAAATTCGTTTACCGTCGGATTTTCCAGAAAATCAAAATAAGGACAGAACACTATATATACTTGTCGAAAATAGTTTTCTCGTACTAAACCTATTCCAATCCCTTCAAATCAACTCCAAAGCTAATCTAATCCTACCATACACCTTCTTAGGGTGTCATGGGTTCCTAGACATCATCAAGACCAATATATACCAAGGGGATAATTATAGGATGACCTTTATATATATAACTCTAGAAATCATGTAAAAATGGTATAAATCAACATAAGTCTTGCATGCTTGCTCCAAAAATGAAGAGATAAATATGAAATGAAAGTGAAAGAGGTAAAATGAAATGATATGCTTACAAGTTACTATGATGAGGTGTAAAGAACAAAGGTTAGCCTAAACACTCTAGGTTTTTATTTCAAAACCTTAATAAGAGTATTATCTAGATTGTTATTACTTGCTTGAGAAATTTTTGTGATGATCCCCTTGAAAACCCTTGATGAACCGGTTTTTGATGGAGAAGAAACAAGAGAGAAAAGTTTGCTACTAACTATGTGAATAATTTGAATGAAATGAGAAAAAAAATGAAAGTGTAAGACTTTAAGAAATGTGTAAATCTCAACAATCAAGAAACCATACCATATTTAATGCCACCCTCCCATAGGGCCGGTTTTAGGGGTTATGTTTGTCAATTATATATATATATTTTTTTCTTTTATTTGTGAAATGTTAAAATGTGTAAGTGAAAAGTGTAGTTAAGTAGAAATTGTAGTAACTTGTACATAGTTGTGATATTAGAGTAGTATGGATTAAAATAAGTTTTAGGGATCAAAGTAAAGTATATTGTAGTTATAAAATTGTAAAATACATTCCTTGTAAAATTTGAGTGATAAAATAATTATCGAGTAGTTTTTAAGAAAACGTCGTAATAATATAAATTTAACGATTTATATACAAAATAAATTTAAAACACTAGGTAAACTCAAAATATAGTTTTTATAAACTAATGTAAGTATAAAAATATATCGGGATCATTTTGAAAGTAACGGATTAAATGTTCAAAATAATAACTCACGCGATAACGCTTATTTAATATAAAATTCACGCTTTAATATGAAATGCAATGTCATGAATGAACTAACGTGATGCAAATGATATTAATGAAATGTAGACTAAACTTAGTCCATATGAAATGTTCGTGATGATATGATCATGAATTCGCCGCTAAACCTTTAAGGTTACGCGATTTGGAACACGTAAACCTAGTTTACGACAAATGTTGAAATAGTGAAGCATAAATTGTTTCAGAAATGACCGAAAGTACGGGTTGTCACACTTTGGGATTTGAAAGATCAGAGGTCTAGTTTAATAATATCGCTTTTGTTTTACATTTCTCAAGCTCCAATAAGCTTTGAACCGCCTTCCAAGAAGGCCTCAAATGCCTCAAGCACAATGAGTGTGCAGGCATATCTGTAGCTTCTTTCACAAGCTTTATTCAAGCTTGTGAGGAGCTGGTTTTTGGTTCTTGTGTAGTTAGCCAGGTCTACTTTAAGTCCCTATATCTGTTTTTCCATTTAGCTTATTTGTTTAGCTTATGCAATAGCTTAAAAGTGCCTACTGATCACTGTTTTTCATTAATAATCCAATAAGCTCAAAACTAGTTTAAGCTTATTTAATGATCTATAGTACTGTTAAATAGTTAGGATATACTTAATATAGCATTATTTAGCTTCGTGTTCACCGGTACTGTGGTGGCTTTTAGCTTATTTTGAATTGTTATTAATAAGCGCTTACATCGCAGCTTATTATTCCTCCACATAAGCATATGTTTTATATTTTTATAAACTTAGAATAATATTTTAGCATTTTCCTGAATTTTTCAGATTTTTCCATCACTGCTTAGTATTTTTCTTTATTTTAACTAGTTTTTAAGTCTTTTAAATAGCTTTTAATACTAATAAATCGTAAAAAGCTTAAAAAATATGTTTTCAATTTTCATAGATTAAGATAAATATAAAAGTCATAAAAATATTTTTTCATAATTTTCTTGGTTTAAATAGTATTTTCTAGCATTTTAATAAGTTTTAAATAGTATTAAATTAATAATAATTATATATAAAGTCTTAAAAATATATTTTCAGTTTTAAAATAAGTTTTATCATATTTTAGATTTTTCTAAGTTATAATTTTATTTTTCTAGGTTAATTTTGTATTTTCTTATATTTTAGTGCATTTTAAATACTTAATAAATAGTTTTAATTAATAATAAATAAATAAATAGTTGTAAAAATAATTTTATTTTTCTAATAATTTTATTTTATTATTAGGATTGTAAAATGTCATTTTCATATTTGTAGGCATTTTATTTCTTAAAACTCACGCTTTATTTTGTACATTTACGTAATTTTATTTAAACGACGTTTTAGGTTTTAAACGCTCATCACTTTAAAAATAGTGATAGCGTTTATTTAATATATTTTAACTTTTTAATTTCTTTTAATTTGCATTTAAGTCACTGTAATTTGTAAATCTTTTCTTTAGGTATAAATTTCTCAAAACCTTATCGATCACTATCCTTAGTGATTATTCGACATCTGAAGTTGTTTAACACCAATTCATCCTCCGTGGGACTTAACGACCCGTGAATCCATTATATTCCTCCGATCTTAAATTGCATTGGTGTGTGAACTGCTTTGAGTTTCTTACGGTTGGTCATTCACAAGTGGCTACCATGTGAGATAACTTGACGGTTTTGCACCGATCACCGCTCGGACCACTTTTGTGACTACCAAGAGCCAAATTGCTCATTTACAAGTGACGGCTTGTGTTTTAAAAGAGTAGGGCGTCACAACTCGAAGGCCTAGATTTGATCCGCATAACGTTAGAGATCGAAAGGGACGGCCACAAGACTAACGTGCCAAGACGAAACCCTAATGACGGCGAC
The DNA here is from genome assembly GCA_022545495.1 of Chrysanthemum lavandulifolium. Lineage (NCBI taxonomy): Eukaryota > Viridiplantae > Streptophyta > Magnoliopsida > Asterales > Asteraceae > Chrysanthemum > Chrysanthemum lavandulifolium. The sequence goes on along the minus strand of CM040244.1, from coordinate 177,795,627 downwards.
CACGGCTTCACAAATCATAAGGTGACGCCGTCGATTTGTAATCTTATATATAGAATCCGAATTTTTAGTTTTCGGTGTGTAGTCTTTTGAAGTAAAACCTAAACCGAACCAAGGCTGTCTTGTACAATATTTTAGGGTTCCATACCCTATCTTACATCAAGATAAGTGTTTTACTTCATTAATTCAATTATGTCTTCAATTAATTGTGTGTATGCTTGCATGTTTTCCATGTCCGCTAATTTACTTGTGTGTTTGCTTAGGAATATGAAACTTAATTATTGAATATTGATTGGTTGTCTCTTATCTTAATTGTTAATGATCTAGTATTGCGATAGATCATCCGTTGTGTAGTTAATGCTTGATTAATCTTTGTTGAACCTTAGCTTATAGTACCTAGAGTCATTGTAGGCTAAACCATCCGAAGAGTACCTTAGTGTTAAGTTTATAAATCCTAGAGATTTTGTAGGCGATAACCTTTGGTAGTTTCAAAGAGTTAGGGATAAACGCATACCCTACGACCTTAGACACACAAAGCGATTAAGAATAAGGACGTGACAATTCAACCATCAATAGGAGATAATTAAGGAGTAATAAAACCTAAGTAAACACATCTTTAAATCATCATACGAGCACACAATAATTAGACATAGACTACATACACCTTAGATTAGATAATTAGACGAATAGAGTAATCGCTAGAAATACCAACCCCCAAATCCAATACCCCGAGATTCGTACCTTTCCATTTCCTAAAAACATAAAAAGATAAAAATAATCTTCCTCAACCCCAACCTTAGCGTAGTAACTTCTCACTAGCATTCCTATTCCCTGAGAGAACGATATCAATACTCGTGGCTTACCCTAATACTACACTACAACGATTAGGTTCACCGCTTAGGGTGTTGAAAAACTTGCTCGACGAAAAGGAAGTTCCTTTGACCCGAACGACGCGTGTAGCGTTATCAGTACTGCACAAAAAATTCATATGCATTGACTGCATTGTATAGGTTACTGCACAAAAAGTTCATATTACATTGACTGCATTCTATTGGTTATTGCATTGTATAGGTTATTGCATTGACTGCACAAAAGTCAAAGCTGCAAAAGTGTTACTGCATTGACTGCACAAAAGTGTTAATGCATTGACAGCACGAAAGTCAAAACTGCAAAATATGGTTCATATGCATTTACTAACCATTAACTGCACATCTTTGCAAAATAATAACATTAATATAATACAAACTTCATAATACATATTTCATAAACTGTTAACATCATACATATCTAGTTGGTACTAAAGTAGTTTAATAATGACCATCTTATGCTCTCTGTGATGTACAAAATGGCTTATTTTGAGATGGTCATTCATAAACTGTTAACATACATACGTATCTACTTGGTACTATAATGTTTATACCTTTGTTAATATTCATCATTAATAAACAACATATAAAATTTGAATTTAAGTATGCTCAACATAATCACCTTTGGTTTCCTCAGTCTCTAGTGTGTACTTTCATCATACATGAGATACCTTTCAATACTTGTTTGAGCAGTAATGAAAGGGTCTTGAGTGTTTCCATTCACATCAGTAGCCTTAAGCCTTCTTAGTAGCTCATCCATGAACAAATCATGATCAGTCCTAATATCAGCAGAAGCAGAATTTAAAGCCATATTGTTTGCTTCATTTGGCTCTTCCATCTGCTCAACTGAATTAGCTACTTATCCCTATTAGCTTTGATCCTATTACTAAGCTCAATCAATTCCTCTTCACCAGGACTAAGATAATCAACTAACTTATCACTATCATACTCACAATCATAATCACTATCGTAATAATCGCCATCTTCATTTACCTTCTCTGCCCGAGTGCACCACTATCATCTTCAATACCTTCTCTTTGCCCTAGATGCACCACTAGTACTAGCTCTATGACGTTGCTCGTAAGATTCACCCAAATACCCACCTCCATATCATTGCCCTACCTACACCGCTAGTCCTAACTTGCTCATCTTGTGTTACATTAGGTCGCTTGAAGATTCACCTCGAGTTTCCTCGCACTCCATCTCACCCAAGCCTCCATCTCAACTAAGCTAAAATCATTGCAATACTGCTTTTTTAATCGACTTTATTTTTAGCAACACTAGCATCCATACCGCTTTATCTACTTTATATAAGTACTCGATAAGTCCATATCTAAGTGATTCAGATATACATCAAGCTCACCAAATACAACAAATGACATCAAACATATAGTTTAACTCACTATCATTAGTGACTCTAACTAAACCATCCTCCAACTCATGATTTAGGACTCGTAATACACCCTTCAATCTGTTTCAATTTTTCTTCTAGATACCGGGCAAACTCTATGTAAGGCATCCTTCTTATTGACATTGGACTGACAATACCATGAAAATACTTAAGGGGTGAATGGATGAAATACCCATCCCAGTGTATAACTAAGATGTGCTGAACTGTATGAGGTATCATTCTGAAACAAAGATCATACACTAAAATTAGGGCTTGCTGACTATATTATACATTTAGGATTAAAACACATATAACACATTCAAACATAATTACATACCTGAATTGTTACCACAAACATAAACAATTGAAAGGGGGCAAAGCTGTGTTTTCAATTTTGTGGATTAGGGTTTGTGAGGGGGTGGGTTTAATGATCGGTTTGTAATACTAATTTTTGTTTTTGGGGGAAAACATGTTTTATAATATTATGTAATAAGTTTGGTATTTTGGCAAAACAACCCCCTCAATTTGGTAAAACGGGCAAAAAAGGGATTAACAGTGCCATGTAATAAATTTGGTTATAATAAAGGTCATTAAGAAACTTTTTTGTTTTAATAGGAAAATTAAGAGTTTATTGTCACAATTGTAAAACATGACAAGTTGATGTACTTTTGAGACCATTAACCCATAAGTTTTCCCACATTTTGTAGGTTCAAGTTCAACAACAAATGAGTATGATCCGGACCATCCATACCACCTAGTCCATACTACTTTATTGTTAAACAAAACTTTGCATATGTAATACAATTATATTACTAAACTTTGAAGAAAAAATACGCCTAACCTAACGAACTTTCATTTTATTCATTTAAGTTACGACAGACTAATAAAACATGACATTTTGAGGTCTGCTAAACTTATAAAAGATACGTAAAATCATCGAACTCAGAAAACACGACATTTTTGTCACTTAAATATTCAAAATATGTGTTCAGTAACGCTTAAAATACCGAAAATAATCTAAATTACATTTACCTGTGATAAAAAAAGGGAAAATAAACGATATCTTCTTATGCAAACAATGTATTTAATTTTGTGATTTTTATTTTGAGAAAGGAATTTATTGACTTGGTCCAGGGGCAAGCGGGCAGCCCAAGCAAGTCAGTTCTTACATTGGTCAGTCGTATTGCTGCCCGGGGATTTGAAAATGTAAACCATAATTAACTAACCTCTTGTCCAAGCAAAATTTTATAAAAAATTTCTTACTAAAACCCTTGTTAAACCCTAAACCTTTTATATATGTGTTCATTCTTACAACCTCTCTGCATTTTCTTTCTAACATAATAATACTCAAAACAATGGCTGCTTCCATTTTCTTACGATCTGCGAGAAGCCGCCACTTTCATAAAGCTTCACTTTCTGCTTACAGATCGGTACGTACCTTATTTCTCCTTGCTATTTACTTTTTGTAAGAAAAACAACAAATGTATATGTTTTAATTTGTTTGAAGATCATTTTCATCGAATGTTAATCTAGTTTGAATGTTATATATGACTATATGTTGACATTGTACGTGTTGTTTATTTCTTTTTGTTTTTCGATTCATAGGAAAAGGAAAACGTACATATTGTATTGTTGCTTTGTATCATTTTACTCATTGCAAGCAATTCAAATAAAAAATGATGCATTGGACGGAATTGTGGTAGATAATATTGAGTTGCATTTCCTTCTGAAGTCATGAATTTATATAGAGAACGAGGAAAATTACAGATACATATGCTCTTCGTGATTTATGTGACAGATGACATGTAACGATTCATGAGTTTGTATCATATGTGTTTGCATGTGCACGGGTTCATGCCCTTCACTTTAAAACTTATAGTTTTCAATTTAAATTGATTAGAACAAAAATTTCTGATTTTACATATTATATGTAACTTTTATTTAGAGTTTTTGCAAGTTTAATGGTTTTTTAAAGCTAAAATCAAGTATATGGGTTACAAAAATTTGGTTGAAGTTTCCCGATTTTTATAAGTAGCTTCAAAACCTTTGTATTGTTTTTTTTTCCACTTTGTTATCCTCCAATTTGATGTCAGGATAAAGATTATGCCCCTGACATATACTACTGTTTAAATTTTGAGGATGTTTATCCTACGTTACATATTTTTACCATTTGTTGTATCCATGGATTAAATGCATGCTTCTTAATTGAATATACCATGTTATAGTCCAGTCTATTGTTGTACCCCATTGTGTTTGTGTTCGTTATCAGGTCTACGATCCAGTCTTTTGCTTGGACCATGGAATACTATTGAGGATTTGTGTCAAAACATTTTCTCAGTTTAACCTATCAAACAACTCTTTTTTTATGAACATTAATTGGATATTCTGTTTGTTTTATTCTTCTTTTAGTTAGCAGGAAATGCTAAACCATCCATTTCCTCATTTAAAGCGAACAAATGGTTGAACGCAGCTAGACCCTTCAGGTAGATACGCTTCTTTACAGCATTGTCTTCACACACATAATCATTGTGCTAAGCTAATGCATCTCTTGTTAAACAGCTCAAGAGCAATGGGAAGTGATGTTATTGGTGTAGATTTGGGTACCACTAACTCATGTGTTTCTGTTATGGAAGGAAAGGTTTACCTCTATCTCTAATCTCGTGTTTCTTTGTTTTAAAGGTTATTTAAAAATTTCATACTAAACCTGTGATTCATTTTGTAGACGGCTAAAGTTATTGAGAACGCTGAGGGTGCACGAACCACACCATCAGTTGTTGCTTTCAATCAAAAAGGGGACTTGCTTGTTGGAACAACAGCTAAACGTCAAGCAGTAACTAACCCTACAAATACTTTGTTTGGTACAAAACGTCTTATTGGCAGAGCATTTGATGACGCTCAAACAAAGAAGGAAATGGGTATGGTTCCTTATAAGATAGTCCCTTCACCCAAAGGTGATGCATGGGTTGAAATCAACGGACAGCAGTATTCACCAAGTCAAGTCGGGGCCTTTGTTCTTACTAAGATGAAAGAAACAGCTGAGTCGTATCTTAATAAAAAAGTTGATAAAGCTGTAATTACGGTTCCAGCTTATTTTAATGATGCGAGAGACAGGCTACAAAAGATGCAGGAGAATCGCTGGTTTAGATGTGTTGAGAATCATTAATGAACCAACTGCTGCTGCATTGTCTTATGGTGCAAATGATAAAGAAGGTGTTATTGCAGTCTTTGATCTTGGTGGAGGAACTTTTGATGTTTCTATTCTCGAGATATCTGGTGGTGTCTTTGAGGTATTCCTTCATTTTTTTTTAAGTGTTTAAGCAAAATTTACGACTTGAAGGGTGTATGTTAGGGGTACATAATTGGGCTAGTTGTACAGTTTGGTAAACAGCTCAATATGGGTTCAGGTTAAAACATAATTTTTTTTTTAGTATGGGTCACAATGGACGGGTCGGCTATGGACGACCTGCGAACACTTCTTTTTCCCTTCATATTGAATAGTGTGGATTATGAAATCCAATTGTTTTGTTGGATGTTGATTTGTTGCTACAATCTTTTATCAACAGGTTAAAGCAACAAATGGTGATACGTTTTTGGGAGGAGAGGATTTTGATAATACATTATTGGATCATTTACTGGACGAGTACAAGAGTGCTGAGGGCATTGATCTAGCAAAAGATAAGCTAGCTTTGCAGAGGCTTCGAGAAGCTGCAGAAAAAGCCAAAATTGAACTATCATCAACTAATCAGACTGACATTAACATTCCATTTGTTACAGCAGATGCTTCTGGTCCCAAACATTTTAATATGACCTTAACAAGATCAAAGTTTGAAACATTAGTTGGTAAACTGATTGAAAGGACCAAAAACCCTTGTTTAAGCTGTCTCAAAGATGCTGGTCTTTTGCCTAAAGACGTTGATGAAGTTTTGCTTGTTGGTGGTATGAGCCGTGTGCCAAAGGTGCAACAAGTGGTTGCTGAGATTTTTGGAAAGAACCCGAGCAAAGGTGTTAATCCTGATGAAGCGGTTGCTATGGGAGCTGCGATTCAAGGTGGTATTCTTAAGGGAGATGTGAAGGAGTTACTTTTGTTGGACGTAACTCCATTGTCACTTGGTATTGAAACCCTTGGTGGCATTTTCACAAAGTTGATCAACAGGAATACAACTATACCCACTAAGAAATCTCAGGTCAGTTAACTATATCTCATTTCACGCCATAGTAGTTTAAAGATTATTTAAGTGATCTAGTTTTCATGCCACCATACTCAACCTTTGTAACAATCTATGATCCTTTCATAATCAGAGTGCTTTTTTGTCCACAATTGCTAGTTTTTGCCTTCTTTTGTTTCCAAGATAAATGTTGATCAACTCCGTTCTGAGCAAGTGACTCGCATACTTTTATAACTTACGATCTCGTGATTACATGCAGGTATTTTCAACCGCAGCTGACAACCAGACACAAGTCGAAATTAAAGTACTTCAAGGTGAACGTGCCATGGCAGCAGACAACAAGACACTTGGAGAATTCGGGCTTGTTGGTATCCCACCTGCTCCTAGAGGCATGCCTAAAATTGAAGTCACATTCGACATTGATGCCAATGGTATGGTAACCGTATCCGCCAAAGACAACGCTACTGGTCGTGAACAACAAATCACCATAAAATCATCTGGTGGACTCTCAGAGGAAGAAATTCAACAAATGGTGAAAGACTCAGAGCTCCATGCACAGAAAGATGAAGAGAGGAAAGTGGTCATGGATCTTAAGAACACTGCTGACACAAACTTATATAGCATGGAGAACAATTTGAACGAATATAAGGACAAGATTCCATCAGAGGTGGCTGAGGAGATTAAATCTGCTATTGAGGATTTAAAGAAGGCGAGAAATGGTGAGAATGGTGATGAGATCAAAGAAAAACTCGATGCTGCAAACAAGGCATTGGCTAAGATTGGAGAGCATATGAATAAGGGTAGTCGCTCGGGTGGTTCTGATGCGGCGCCTGATGCTGATGTTGAATAGGCTGCCAGGAAATAAGTGCTGCGTTTTTATTTGTTTTTCGCGTAATTAAGTTTTGAGTTGAGGGATTTATTGATACATTTTAGTTGAGTTTTGAGACTGTTAGTAGTGAAAGAGGAAGGTAGTTATGTTTATGCATCATATGTTTTTCAAGTTATTACTTTGGTTATATATGAAATGAATTTATTTACAAACAAAGTGTCATTTTTCTAATACACATGATGCAGAAATATGTAAGTGACAAATCGACAAGACTATAAGTGTATACATGGTTCAGTTATGAATTGACCCACAAAAGATGTTTATATATGTGGAGAAATTAGTAAAGAAGAATAAAAGCCTCATTCCAACCGTAGGGTTGAATCAACTATATCAACCAAGATTGGTTTATGAGTTGGGCTTATGCTTATGTTATATAAGGAGCTTATGGCTTATATATTGTAAGCTTATAAGCTTATGTTGAGTGTTTGAATTAGCTTATGTTTAATAAGTAGATAACCTCAAATGTTTGGTTTAGTTTAGATTGGTAAATGACTATAGACATGAGTTGAAAACTATGAATGTTAAATCAAGTATAATTAAGGGTAAAATTAATATATATATATAAAGCGCACTGTCGATGCAAATTAAAAAACGCATCCGATCATTTTTATATTAACGATACTCTGTCCGATAATTTAAAAAGTCGGCAACATAGCCCAACCCCACTTAAAAAAGCCATATTTTTTTTTAACTTATCAAAAATCTCTTATATAAGCTCATATAAGCCCACTCATATAAGCTTGGTCAAACATTTAGTTTGAAATATATACTAAAATAAGCTGATAAGCCCATCTTATAAGCATAGACTAATACCCCTTTAGTAGCTAATCTGTAAACATTATGTGTGTTGTGAATTGTGATAGAAGAATTATTAAGTTTGCAAAATAATTGTCCATGTAAAAAATATTTAAATATAACAAAAAAGAGTTGTATACGGATAACTATTCAAAAGGTTGTTGAGCGCGTTTTGAGGGAAAAAAATATAACATAAAAATAACAGAGTATGTTAAAAAGTCGTTGGTAGGAAATTTCCATGATAAGAATAATATTCCAAAGGTATAAATATAAACACACCGACTATTAATCGACATCTTTATTATCAATCCACAAATCAATCTTTGATCAAACAATTTTCATCGCAAATAAAGTTGTTGATTATTAACTTCTTTTAAGGTAATCAATCTTCTTTGCTATTTTCTTTTTTCATGTTATATGCAATAAATACTTTACTAGTTGATATCATCGTTTAATATTTTCTTCATCTATTTTCTTTTTTTATTATAAGTTAACTTGATTGTACAGAGAACTGATATGGCATAAGTTTGTATTAATGTATTGGATTGATAATATTGTGTATGCTGTGACTCATATTATGACCCCAAATCAGTAACCTGTTCTGACCCGAACCTGAATCGGCCTGAACCATTTGAACCAGTTTCAAAATTATTTCGGCCTAGGTGCAAACAATTCTAAGTGGCCACGCCAACCTTTCTAAAAGGGGGAGGGCTTTACCCGTTTTGAGTCTGTTGGCTGTGGTACCAAACTCGTAGATTAGTCGGTAAAAAGGTCGTAACCGTGGTTACCCAAAAAATGACAAAGGCCCTTATTGATCCAAGCCTGTTAACCATAGTTTTAGCCTTTGAAGAAAATAAGAGTGCATGTTCGGGCCTGAACCCCATTTGAACCGGTTTAAAAATTGCCCATTTTGATCCTAACCCGTTACAACCCGACCCGTTTGACCCATTACTCAAACGTGCCCGGCCCACCATTTTTGCCACCTATGTTGTAGTTAACTTTAAAGAATATGAGAGTACAACCCGACCCGTTTGAGCATTGTAAACAGACCAAAATTATTATTATCAGGCCTGTAAATGGATACAACTCTCTGATTGTATTACAGTAATTAGAAAAAAGTAGTGACCTGAATTTAGCTTAGAATAGTGGTCTGTGACATTTCTTGTATTGAATTTTGTAGCTATGTATGTATATATGCGCCCAATGATTAGCACCAGAGTTTATTTAAAGAATTATGAAGAGATGTATTCCATGTTTAGTTGGAAATGTAACATTGTATGTTAACTTGTATCAATAAAGTATGTTGTCTGTTAACTTGTAGCAGCGGGTTTTCGTAGGTGGGAATTCGAATGGACATGGAACAAGAGTCAGAGTGGAATGCTGCACAAAATATTATGATAAGCGAAGATCTCATAGCTGCTGCTAAGCGTCAGCTTCAATTTCTTGCTGCTGTAGACAGGAATCGGTGGCTTTATGAAGGCCAGGCCTTGCTATGGGCCATCTATAGGTAAATCAACAATTTAAGTATCCTGAAACAAACACTTCCTTTTATACTAAGCGTTTGATTGATGCAGATCAGTTGCTAATCTGTAGTGCTTACTTCCTTATCTGAAGAAAATTTGTAAATTTGATATATACAAAGTATATATTGTCTATATTGACTGTTTGGATATGCTTGCTATTTATTGAGGATACTATCTTCTTCAAGCATATATTACTATTTATCGAGGAACTTAAATTGTTTCTGACGTTTTCTTGGATATTATGAGTTTATGACATTCTTGGTGAAATTTATTTTAGATACAATGCGTGTTGGCTTCCGTTACTTGCTAAGCATTCCGAGTCACAGGTTACTGAGGGACCTCTAGTTGTTCCTCTTGATTGTGAATGGGTTTGGCATACTCACAGACTTAATCCAGTATGATTCTGAACTGAATTCTCGCTTCAATACTTGTTCTTCGATGATTATTCATTTGGAGGTTGAAATGGTTTTGTTCTTGATATTGTTTTTCAGGTCAGATACATATCTGATTGTGAAGAATTATATGGAAAAGTTCTTGACAATTATAACGTTGTGTCTTCTGTTCAAGGATTTGATAAAAGGGAAACCCAAGAATTATGGAACGAACTTTACCCTAATGAGTCCTATGAATTCGACATGTCACGTGCTTTATCGAGTGATTTTTCAGAAACTGTATATGGAACTCAAACATTTTCCAAGTATGATTTTGTTTTAGCTATTGAACGACAGAAGGGGTTCTTTTATCAGGTAACCCTGATACCAATAAAGTTACAAACGTCTTTTCCTCTTCTCATTTGTTTATAAAGGTGGTTAGTCAGTTATTTTACCTAAACATATAATCTTTCCGTATGTTTATGTGTGAAGGTATCCAGACCCCATTTTAAAAGTGATGTCTTTCTTGAAGCAGCCTTGGCAAGATATAAAGGTTTTTTGCATCTCATCAGAAGAAACAGGGAAAAATCCTTAAAACGCTTTTGTGTTCCGACTTATGATATTGACTTGATGTGGCATACTCACCAGTTGCACCCGGCTTCCTACTGCAAAGACTTAACGAAATTAATTAGAAATGTTCTAGAACACGATGACACAGATCAAAACAGAGGTAAAGGTCAGAAGCTGGACAATGGATTTTCAGAAACTATACAGCAATGGGCGGAAACATTTGGCTCAAGGTATCGGAGGGCAGGAGTAATGTATCGAGGCACTGCCCCAACCCCTGTCACTACCATTCCTTGCATACCAGACAGTGTGACCATTAAAGCTGATTCAACTAATGCGTTTGAGAGGTTAATTGATAGACCTAAAACAAATTACATCGAGGTAATTCCTTTGTATGTTCATTTTATGGAGTTAATTAGAGAATTCCATCAAACCTTGAGGTACTTCCGTTATCTGTGATACATTGTTCTAAACAGTGTTCATGTTGACTGCAGGTCATGTTGGAGTTTGTAGAAATCAAAAACTTACCGCAGGATTATAAGGGGAAAGTCAGTGTAGTGTATGGTAAGGCGCAGCCAGATGGAATCTTCAATGTGAAGAGTAAACTCGCTATTCAGTCTGAATCGGGGCAGAAACAGTTTGCTACATTCGAGTGTCAACCTACTGGATTTTTAGTCTTTGAACTCTTTTCTCAAGCAACTAAGGCGGATACTTTGGGTTCTTGTTATATATCTATGGAAGAATTTTTTGGCGCAGTCTGTAAACTCTCAGTGGAAAAATGGTTGGATTTGGTTCCTAGTTCAGACATTGTTAGCTCTGAACCTATCAGTCTACGAGTTGCAGTATCGTGTACCTTGCCAACTCCCATACCACATGTGGTTTTGATGCGACGTTCTTCCCTTCTTACAAAAGTATCTTGCTCTTTACCATTCCATGATATGGTACGGTTCATCAAGAGTTGGACACAGATCATAGATGCATCTGGTGATGTGATCATTAAACTTAAAACGAGGTAATCCTATATTTTTTGTTGGTATTCATTAATAACATGTATAAAAATCATCTAAAGGTGGTGAGATGGAGGGGTTGTTGCGTTTGGTAATGGGTCAGAACGTGGTCTGGTAAGATGGGGATATGGGATATCTTTTAGTACGGTTTAAAAAACGCCGAGCTGGGTTGGAATGACCAAGTAACACTGTTTGGTCTATTTCTATTAGTTCTTCATAGAACATTGATTGTCAATTACTCAATTATGACTATCGAAACAATCATGTCAAAATTATACTAGTATAATACTTTGAGTAAACACTTGTATGCATAGTTAAAAATAGACTTGATGCTACTTATAACCTATTTTTGCCTTCTCTGCTTATTTCGTTTTCCTCGCTTGAGTTAGAGCACCACCCAAACCAACCATTCACAAGTAAATGGGTCGAATTTTCCACTTATTAAAGTAAACCATTTGAGTTATGACTAAATGATTGATAAGCATGAAAAATCCTTTGTGGATCTCATGAATATAGAACGGATGATTAAAAAGGAATATATAATAAACTTACATCACTCTGCTTGACAGGAACACTAAAAGAACAAAAGGTACGAACGACAAGGCTTTGGCGAAGGAGATAGTTGGGTTCACAAGAGCAGGAGAAAAACTTGTTCTTGCTCAGTTTCACGGGCAAGAGTGGTCTCTTCTTGATTCTTTATGGTCCCTTAAGCTTCCGAATAGCAATGACAAAGATTCTGACATCTTGCTCACTGGCCCACGCATGGTGAGCATCACTCATTTATAAATTTATCATTGTTCACCAATTTACCTTTTCCTAGACATCGTTAACGATTGAATATTATATTACTAGGTTAAACTACTTCCTGGTAGAAAGCTTGATTTTGAACTGAAACACCATGATAAGCAAACAAACGAACACAGTTTCATGACAGCAGTTGAGTTCTCTGCAGAGCATCCATATGGAAAATCAGTAGCATTGTTTAACTTCAAATTAGGAATATTGGCGGTACCTTCTTCACCTTTTCATTCCTAGTCTAGTTGATTATTTTAAGCTCGGAGACGTACTCAAAATGTTCTATGTTTTTCTCTCATTTTAATAGTTACAAGAAGAATGGTTTGCGTTGGCTGGAATAGTTGCAGCTTTTATAGTATCTAAACACTTGCAGAAAGGAAGAAAATAATGGTTTTGCTTGCAACTGTACATATTTAAAGGAGCATGGACTGTACAGATTTGAATGGATGTGCTATAGTGTTTGTTACATGTAGCTGATTATGGTGGTGCAACGGGGCATTCGTTGCGTTGAATAGACTCAAAAACGATTTTGAGGTTATTTATGTACAGCACTTTAAATTTACTTCGGAAAACCTGAATTTTGTTTGTTTGCTACCAAAGTCGTTTATTGGGTGAATATTTTTAGGACTCTTGTGTATAGATACCTTGTAATCGTGTATCCTATGAATAATAAGTTACTGATTTTAACAATGCATTTGCTTACTTATCTTAGTAGTTTCCTCTGTTACTACAAAAGATCTTTCTAATGATATTATACCATGAAAACTAGACAACTGCCCGCACATACCAATGGTGTATAGCGGCAAATAATTATACTTGCGAATTTGTGCTTCTGTAAGCCTTGAAGCAACACTTACACTTTGTTCTCAAGTGTTAAAGGGATGTTTAGTACGAGTGAATTATCGAGAATGGAATTACAATAAAGAATGGAATGACCAAGAAAGAGAATGAAGATGAAGAAGGAAAAGTAATTATCCTGTTTGGTATAATCAAAGAATCAATATGAGAAAAAGAATTCTCGTGTTTAGTAATGTAATTTTAGAGCATGGTCACGCTGATTTTGATTTTGAGTAATGCTGGATGCTGTTCTTGTTTTCTTTATTGTTTGTGACGTTATAAATTTACAAACTAGAACTTGAGTCATTCTTCAAAACAAACATTACATGCCATCTACATAATATTCAAGATATAAGCAGTAACATGTTCAAATCATGATCACCTTTTGAGATTCATAAATTACCAGTTGGGTCCAATGATAGTAAATATACTCTACATTTGTTAATTTGATAAAGAATATGTTGGCATAAATCTTTTATACATGTAAACTGGGAATTCTCAAATTCAAACAAAAACAAGTCAAGAGAACATCAAACACTCAAACTCGTCATTTAACAAACTCAAATGTTATATGATAATGGTTTTGTAAATTCGAAATCAAGAATGTTAAGATGTCTAAATACCAGAAAAATTAAGGATTAGAAAAACACATGAACAAGTAATAATGAATGGCGAGATATAGAAAGAAATGAGGGCCAGGGTTGATGATTTCTTTTTAATTGTGGTAGCATGTGAGATGCACATGTCATTTTGTCTTGTACTTCATACCCCGTATTTTTTTTTTTGTGATTACTGTCTCCCATTCTTGTTGGCGTCAGTTTCCAAAGCAGTAGAGGTAAAGATAATAAGGTCAACAGAATAGACCACTTTGGCCACATTTGATATCATTCGAATCGTGTGATCACTTTCCAAAGAAACTATTCGACCCTAACGCCTGTATCACGAATATCTACTTGATAAGACTAAACGCAGCTAGAGAATTAAAGACAATTCTATAACCCTTCGCTTATAAGTATTTAGTGTTTTCGTCTCAGATATCATGCATGTTCGGATCTCCTATATATAGGAGGTTACTCTTGAGCTATTCCAATGGAATTATGAGTATTAATCGCCCATTAATAGCCTCATAATTATCCCCATTATACCGTTAGTGGTTACATGACCAATTAAACGTGGTCATAAAGAAGTTGTAATCGCCATTTAGCGAGATTTTCCATAAGCGAGATTTCCACTAGCAAGATTTCACTTGCGGTGGAAGTACAAATTTATCGATGGAAACACCGCTATCAAGATTTCATAACACTATCGATGGATACACCACTTCGCTGGAAACATCGCTCTCATCGCTGGAAACACGCCTATCGCTGGAAACACCGCTTATCGCTGGAAGCCACAATCGATTTTCCACAAGAAGATTTCACCAAGAAGATTTCTACTAAGACTACCAATACAAACCACTATAAGAGTCGAGTGTTCATGGACCTTACAGGTGTACACCGCACCTCCTAACCCATTACAAGGTGTGAACTAATCCCACAAGTGCACTAAATTTTCCAACAATCCTCCCAAATTTAGTTCACTTCCTTTGCATGAAAAATAAACATCAATCAAAACATGTGCATAAACGAAAATGTCCCGAGGATTGAATTTCCATCTTAGTAAATTACACGCTCAAATATTCGAGAATCGGGGTGTTCTAAGAATTGAACCTTCAACCCATTTGAATACCAAGATAAAATACACACAAGTTTTCAAACACTTAAAAGCTCCCGACACTATACAAGCCATGTGTCCATATCCAAATTCATAAATGTTGTAAAAGCTAAAAGTCCAAAGCTTCACAGGCGGCAAAACTTCAACATTTACATAGGTGGTTCCTCTTTATTCATGCTCCCGCCAAGCACTTTTTCAAAGAAAAATAACCATTAAGAAGTATAGACTTCATCCTCCTTTCAAAGCAGGTTCGAGCACAACCTTGGGATGTAAATAAAACATGTGCTCCAAATCCACCGAATGTTCACCTTTCCACATTGAACTCAGCTCCTAAGTTTCCTCGTGAGGAGTCAGTGTCCTAGCATTCAAAGGACTAAGTTGGACTTAAACCCATCCCTTTAGCGACTTTATAACCAAGTCTCTAGCCAAACCCTTCGCAAGTGATCGCCTAAGTTCGTTGAGATCTCACAAACTCTATAGATACCACCCCATTCATGATAAGCTCACGAATCATGCTATGCCCGACACCTAAGTGTCTAGACTTACCATTGTACATCCGGCTATAAGCCTTAGCCAATGTAGTTGCACTATCACACCGGATAGAAATAGGTGCTATAGGTTTAGGCCACAATGGAATCTCAAGAAGCAAGTTTTTCAACCATTCACTTCTTTACCGAATGCTAGAGCCACAAATTCATATTCCATTGTTGAACCGGTGATGCAAGTTTGTTTCTTGGATGCCCAAGAAATTGCACCTCCACCAAGTAGAATACCCACCACCGTAGACGAATTGTCTTCGCAGTTATCGATCCAACTTGCATCGTTGTAACCTTCCAACACCGATGGGTAACCAAGATATGAGAGACTATAATCCATAGTTCTCTTCAAATACTTCAAGACTCCGAATCGCTTGCCGTTGATGAGCACTAGGATTGCTAGTATACCGCTCAATTTTCCCACTACAAAACCAATATCGCCTTGTACAAGTCATGGCATACATCAGCACCAATTACCCTAGAATACTCAAGTTGAGATACGACCTTGCCATGATTAGGCATCGCCTTCACAAGTATCCATAGGTGTACTCATCGAGTACAATCAAAGTAATTGAATTTCCTGCACCTTCTCAATATAATGAGACCGAGAGATAGAAATTCTTTACTTTCATGTTTAATCCATATACCAAGGATAACATCGCCTCCCCATGTCTTTCATGGAGAACCTTGATGACAAAATTCCTTTGTCGTCAACTCGATTTTCGTTAGTGCCAAAGATCAACATGTCATCAACATATAGACAAATGATGACTCCTTTACCGCATTCATCAAATTTGCTATATACACATTTGTCGACTTGGTTAAGAACATAACCACTAGACAAAACCACTTCATCAAACTTTTGATGCCATTGTTAGGTGCCCGCTTAAGTCCATAAAGAGACTTAATCGCTTTACACACCTTGTTTTCATTGCCGTGCAAGATGAAGCCCTAAGGTTGGTTCATATAAACCTCCTATTCCAATTCACCATTCAAGAAAGTCGTTTTCACATCCATCCGATGAATAACCGATTGAATAGATGCCATAGCAATCGCCAGTCTTATGGTAATCGACACGAGCCAGTGGGCATAAGTATCAAAATAGTCTATTCCCGACTTTTGTTTAAAGCCCCGAATGACTAGTCTAGCCTTGAACTTTTCAATAGTTCTATCTACCTTCATTTTCTTTGAAAATCCATTTGCAACCCGTGAGGCTTGCAACCTGGTGGTAGATCAACCAACACCCAAGTGTTGTTGCCCATGATGGAATCCATCTCATCATTGATTGCTTCTTTCCGTAAAGCAATATCCTCGAACTTCATTGCTTCTTCAAATGTTTTGGGGTCATCCTCAACAATGAAGCAATAGGAGTATTGGTCCGAGACCTCATCCTCGGTACCTTCAACTAAGTATAGTTGAAACTCGTGTCCAAATGACTTTGAGTCCCGACCTTTTGCTTTTCCCGAGCACGTGTTCGTGTTCTTTGAACCACAACCTCATCGGGGACCACCGATGGTTCATCATCAGTACTCGATACACCAAAGTCATGAGTTCCATTAGGAATTCTCCGACTTGGTATAGGAACCGATGAGAATCTATTCTCATCAAAGTCCGCATCCCTTGATTCAATAATGGAGTTAATTGAAACATATTCATTAGGTTCAATAACATAGAACCTAAAAGCCTTGGAATGCTCAAGATATCCAACAAAGATGCGATCAATGCCTCTTTCACCCAAAGTCTTTTGCTTTGGATCGTGGAGTCTTACAATGACCCTACAACCCTGCACTCGAGATAGTTCAGTTGGGTTTCCTTTAGTCCGTAGTTCATAAGGGCAACTTTGTTCCTTTTTGGGAACCCTATTTAGCAAATAGCAAGTCGTTAACATAGCTTCACCCCGTAACCCTTGACTCACCCCGAATAGGACAACATGGAATTAACCATCTCCTTCAAGACCTGCTTTTCCTTTCGTAAATACCATTTTGCCGAGGAGTATAAGGGCGCCGTTTCATGGATTATTCCAACAGATCGAAAGTAACCGAGTATCCATGTACTCACCTCCCCTATCGCCCTTAATCTTTGATCATAGACCCAAGTTGTAATTCAACTTCGCTTTTAAACACTTTGAATTTATCTAATGCTTCATCCTTGGTATGTAATAGATAGACATAACAAAATCTAGAAGCATCATCAATAAATGTCACAAAGTACTTCTTATTCCCAAAGAAGGAGTGGCATGCAAATCACACGTGTCACTGTGAATCGCCTCCAAGATCTTAGTCTCACGACTAACACCGAAAGGGTTTCTTGGTTATCTTGGTCAACATGCAAGTTTTACACTTTTCAGTGTCCATGTCAAAAGCAGTGGATTAAACCATCCCTAGACATATCTTGCATCCTTTTATAGTGAACATGACCAAGTCTAGCATGCCAAATGTTAGAATCACTCGATCATATGTGGTCACAAAAGTGAAATAACATTGTCATGGTAATATTAAGCCCGAACATTTGATTACATAAATAACCAAAACCAATAAAAACACCACATTTAGAAAGAACAAATTTATCGATTCAATAACTTGTTTATATCCATGATTATTCAAAACACTACTTGAAACCAAGTTTTCCTTATATCAGAACATGAATAACATTAAACAAAGTTACAATCTTTCCGAACTAAACCTAAGATCTACACAACCACGACCATGCACCAAGGTCGTTGACTCATTTCCCATGTGAAGAATAGAACCATCATTCGGTGACTCATAAGTCTTGAACCGCCTTCTATCTTTGCACACATGAACTGTTGCACCGTAGTCAACCCACCACGCAACATCATCATCCCGCACATAAAAGATTCAGATACATATGTAACATAATAAATCGAAAAGACTTATTAAACATATTCGACCTTTCGGTGAGTTGGTCGAACCACCACCCCCGAACCATTAGTGCTCGATCCATTGGCTTTACCACCAATTTTAACACCCTTGCAGTCCCTTTTAATTTGACCGCCTTTACATTTCCAACAAGTAGGTGTTGCCTTCTTGTTAGGATCGCCTCAGTGTTGTCATGATACTTGCGTTTGCCTTTGTTGTCATTGTACCGTGGAGTTGTTATGCTCCACCATATTGACAACATATGGTCCAAAGAAGATTGCACTCTTTGGCTTGTCATTATCCCGCACCTTAAGAGATTCTCAACGCGCAGATGACCGCCCAACTCAACTAGAGTTAACTCCTCCTTCTTATGTTTCAAGGTATGCTTGAAATCTTTCCAAGAAGGAGGAGTTTGTCAATAATACAAGAGACCTAAATAGCCTCATCCATGTGCATATTGTGTTGTGTAAACCTTCCAAGTATTCCAAAAGTTCATTGTATTGTTCCATAACCGGTCTTGAATCACTATTTTGTAATTTGTGAAATTACTAACAAGGAACTTCTTACTTGATGCATCCTCAACCATATATTTGGCATCCAAGGAATCCCACGCTTCTTTGAAGATTCAAAGTTCGATAAATATCAAACAAAGAATCGACATACCATTCGTAATAAGACTTCGATATGTAGTCATCATTCTCCCACTTGCTCCTCCTTCCGATCCGCTCAACCGTAGCATCATCCCCATCATCGTGAATTGGAGTGGTCAAGACATAAACCACACTCATGCTTGATAGCAAGTGCATCTTCTTCGCCACCTCCTAAAGTCCACCCTTCAAACTTATCAAGCTTGGCAAAGTTTGAAGCCATGTGTTTCATTGCGCAGCAGTCATTGATTATCACAAATAGTTTACTTTGATTGTTGGCGCCGGTTCCAAAGCAGGGTAAAGATAATCAACAACCGCTCAGAGAAACAAACAACAAGGTCGTGAGAATGATACCACTGGTGGTTACCGGATATCACTTGAATCGATGATCACTTTCCAAAGTAAACTATTCGACCCTAATGCCCGGTATCACGAATATCTACTGGGATAAGACCAAATTCGCTTAGAGAATTAGGCACAATTCTATAACCCTTTCGCTTATAAGTATTTAGTGTTTTCGTCAGATATCATGCATGTTCGGATCTCCTATATAGGAGGTTACTCTGAGCTATTCCAATGGAATTATGAGTATTAATCGCCCATTAATAGCCTCATAATTATCCCCATTATAGCCGTTAGTGGTTACATGACCAATTAAACGTGGTCATAAAGAAGTTGTAATCGCCATTTAGCAAGATTTTCCATAAGCGTGATTTTCCACTAGCAAGATTTCACTTGCGGTGGAAGTACAACCTATCGCTGGAAACACCGCTTATCAAGATTTCATAGCACTATCGCTGGATACACCACTTCAAAGGAAACACCGCCTATCGCTGGAAACACCGCTTATCGTGGAAACATCGCTTATCGATGGAAGCCACAAGCGATTTTCCACAAGCAAGATTTCACCAAGAAGATTTCTACTAGCACTACCAATACAAACCACTATAAGAGTCGAGTGTTCATGGACCTTATGGGTGTACACCTGTACTCCAAACCCATTACAAGGTGTGAACTAATCCCACAAGCGCACTAAATTTTTCAACAATTCTATCTAGAATTAGCTCATGTATAATTTGCCCATTCTTTAGCTTTCTCCACTTTTTTAGGAGAATAGAAACAACGGAATGAGAATAGATTTTTATCCTCCATTTCATTTCCCATGTGTCAACAAACTCATCTCGTTTCTTTGCTTTCCATTCCTTCTTACCACACATCCTCTAAAATAAAGGAAAATTAAAAGAATAAGAAAAAAAAAGGAAAATGAAAAGAATAGAAAAAGAAAAAATAAATAAATAAATGAAGTGTTGGTTGATATGCTTTTGAAATAAAATAAAGAAAAATGAACTAATCACAAATCATATTCTTGAGTTTAAGTAAAAAATAACTTATTCAAATTACATGACATTTAATTGTTAGCGTCAAATCTTTTAAAATTACATATTAGTCTTTACCCAAGGTATATTCATATTTCATTTCTTTTTCCCCGTGAGATGAAAATCTAAAAAAAAATAATACTTTTCATTTTCCTCTCAACTTCAATTTTCTTTCTTAAAAAAAATACTAAATGTCATAAAAAAAATGACAAATCACATAAAAAATACTCTACTTTAGGTTGATTTAAATTTAAGGCACTCAACAGATTTTTTTTTCTCAATTTAAGGTATCGAACTTAATTTTACATACAATGCTAGGTTTTTATTACTTTTCGAAATGTGTTATTGGTCATAATTTTAGCCGATATGAATTTTAAATGCTTAATAATAATGATACATCACATTAATTAATCATTTCAGTGAAAGTAATGAAGGGACCTTTCAAAAAGTAGAAAGAAAACCTCAAGAAACCTTACATTACACGTAAAAATAACTTCGATACCTTAAATTAAAGAAAAGAAAGTTTGATACATAAAATTCAAATTGACCTCAAGTAAAGTAACTTTTTATACGATTTGCCCTAGAAAACATTCATTATTCTTTTCTTACCTCTCAAATTTTAACTTAATGGTTCAATTTGTAGTCAAAGTGCGAGAAACAAATATTGGTTAGAAGCGAAAAATGATAGAAGTTTGAAAATTAAAAAATATTTAAAGTATTAATATAAGAGCACACACAAAGGTAACGCACTAACGGCGTTTTTGCGCAAAATAACGGCGTTATGCCGTTATTACCCTTGGACCTCCGGCGTTATTTCGGCGTTAGTCCTTCCCCGTTAACCTCTTAACGGGCGTTATTTGGTTTATTTATTTTTTTTTTTTTTTTTTCATTTATGCCCTAAATGAGGGTTGTTTTGTAAATTGTTGGGAATGTTATTGATGTTATTGGGACGTTATTGTTGTGGTGTTTTTGGGATGTTAATGTTAAATGTTAAAGTTCGACGCCACACTGACGCGACGGTGTTATTGGTATTGTATATGCTACAATCGGAGTGCTCTAATGGTGAATGTTGTTATCATTTTTAATCAATGATATATTAGTAATTGAACTTTATTATTTTTTAAATTTTTTAAGCTTTAAAACTTTACTCATTTTTAATCGAGATATTAATCTTGAAATGAGTCAATAGGGGCATTAGTTAAGTTTATTTGTTTTAATCAAACATAGATAGTCACATATGTTAGAAATTGATTTGTTTTGATTCAAAAATTTCTTGGTAGCATCTATGATTTACATTTTAACTCCATAGAAATTGAATTGTTTTGAGTAAAATTCTTCAATGTAGACTCAAGTTTAAGTTTTAGGCCGGGCACAGTGGTCGGTCTCTAGGGATCGGTCACCTCAGTCCACTTTGGTCGTGCTTAATGTGGGTCTTTGGTTTTGGTTCGGTCGAGCAAGGAAGAAAACACAACTCGGTCGAATATACGATCAAGTTTTATACTTCCCTATTTTTTTCCCTTTATTTACATAAAATAAAATAAAAACACTCGATCGTTATCACAGAATTTCTGGTCGTCGGATCGTCGAAAAGAAAACCGATATGAAATTGTCGATATGATCACCATCGTACTCAAATTTTACGAGTGGTAATATTGTGGTCGGTCTTTATAGACGGCCATGTGGTTCGATTAACTTATATAGGTTTTGCAAGAAATTTATAAATTTAGCATAATTTTGTTATAAGATATAATTTTATTTTAATTTTTACAAGTCATGCTGGTGGCCCGAGTGCCCGTGGTGAATTCAACAGTAGAAAGAAAAAGTGAATGATCCGGTGATCCCCTATTCCCCATCATGATTATTTTCCATTGTTGCTTTTGACAATTTTGGACCCAAATATTTGGTGCATGTCACTTTTGCATCACTTATACAGCGTGTCAAACTCCAGAAAGGAATTCTAGAGACAAAGATTCTTTGCAACTTTTAATATAATAATGTGATTAATAGTTTTCTATAGAAGCTACCAATTGGAAAGCAGCAATAAATAAAATATAACACCACTTATATTTTTTATTTACTGAGGCTATCATCATGCATCACTTTTTCTGTTAAATATCTTCATTTGGATACGATTATACGAACGTGTTGATAGTTGAGCTATATAAGTCCATTAAAAAAAAAAAAAAAAGTAGCAATAGTAATATTTTGTAGAAAAATTCACACTTCAATCAAGATATAGAAAAAGCTCAAATATCGAAGAAAGAAAGATGGGTGTAAGATAACACGTCAAAAAAAAAAAAAACCAATGGCGTGTCATTACCATACCATCCAACACGCCATCTACACGTCAAATGGTTTTGAAGCATTAGAGTGGTTCAATGCAATGGTCTTTTGTGTATTATTATTGTTATTTTTGTGTATTGTGAGTGTGTGATTTTAATGCAGATTTTGGACCCAATAATACGTTAGTGGTGTGTTATGAGGGAGGTGTTTGAGAGATTGGTGTGTTATCGAGGAGGATGACGACGCAATACCGAAATGACATACCAATAACACGTTAAACGTCAACACGATACCCAGTCTTTAATACTACAAAACTTAAACCGTGACATTTTTTTGTTCTATTCACCTAGAGTATATCGAACTCAAAAGTTCTTCGTAACCTTCCAAAGTGCTTAACACCTCTTACTTCCAGCAATACATGATGTTTTAAACGAATTATATATATGGTAATTCATAAATTAACCACTCATACTTTGTAAACATCAATTTTACGATTAGCTCACTAGTTCCGCGCAACAAAAATAAACATTTGCCATATATAACTCGTAACAATATAAATCAACCGAAGTAAACATTTTAGATAAAAAATTTTAAGCAATTATGAGGCATCTCAGCTAAATTTCAACACCAAAAACCTCATACGTTTAACAATTAAACCATTCCAAAATTTTAAACAGAAAAAATATTAAAACAAACGCATAATAATAAACTCCAAAAATTATATCAACAAAAGATATACCATTATACCCTCATTATTCCTTCTAACTTTCCAGCTGGGACCCATAACCATTACCACCAACCTTCATATCCCTATCCGACGTGGCACTCATCATCACCGTTGAATTCACTTTCATTCCATCATAACTCAACGGACTCCCACTCCTCACCGGAATATTCGTTATCTGTTCCACATTAACCGGCACATATTTATAAACCACCTGCTGCGGTAAATAACCAATCGGCGCAGGGTAGACATAACTGCCACGTGGCACATTCACATTCACATTCTCAACAACCGTAACGGTATTCTCCGTATAATTCGCCATATTGTTATACTCTTTATCAAAACCGAACAAATAGTCAGGATTCACCGACTTCGCCGTCACCGGAGTCGTAACCACCGGAAAAAACACAAACAACCGCAACCGACCGCCACCACACCGCATCAAATCATACTCATACAGCATATTCGCCACGTCATCATCATCTAAAACGGAAACCAAAGCGTCGAGATCATGTCCAGGTAACTTATACTTGACTTTGATATCGTTGTGGTTTAATTCGATTAAATTGATGAGTTTGGATAATAAGTGTGTGAAAGTGATGACGGAGCGATCAACGGTGAGGATTTTGGTGTCTCCGCCTGTGTATGTGAGTTTGTTGTCGTGGTTGCGGTGGTTGATTTTGCCGCCATAACTGATCATTAGTTTTATTTTTTCCTCCATTGATTTTTTTTTTATAAATTTTTTAGGGTTTGTTATTTGTTGTTTGTTGCATGTTGATATAGGGGGTGATTGGGAGAGTGAGTGATGAGTTTTATTTGGGGTGATCGTGACCGTTGATTGAATTATGATCTGGAAAATGTGAGGGAAAACGTGTGTGGGGTCCACGCGGTGAGTTTGGATTATTGTGTGGGGTAGCGTTTGGCTTTTAAAGACTGACCTGGCATGCGGTATTTGGTTTTTGTTGACCGTTTTTGACTTTTTTATTTTGGGAAGGAAAATTTGTTAATTTTAGTTTTTTTCAAGGTTTTACTAAGAACAATCTTATGGATTGTGATTAAACATTTGATAAGTAACAAATTAGTATTAATTTAACTAATATATTTTGTAAATATACATATTTATTTGTTTTAAATATGAAATATGATGTCAAACATGATATGTTTGGTGTTATTAATTGTAAAAATTTTTAATTATTGAATGCTTAACCACAACCTATAAGGTTATTGTTAGCAAAACCTTTTTTTCAATTTGTTTATTTAAATTTGTTCAAAAAAATTGTTTATTTAAACGGTCAAAGTTTTGGGTGCAGTGGACTATAATAAGCATGTTATAGGGCATTTTTGGTATTTATAACGACGCTATATTGCACCATCTTGTACTTTATAGACATGTTATAGGTTTCACAACATGGTTATAACGCATTTTGTTGTGAGTAAGATTTTTCTTTTGTTTTTTTAGTGTAAACTGGTTTTTCTTTGTGGTGTATTATAGGTATGTTATTGGGAAGTGTGTTTTTGTGTTTTGTGTTGGAATGTTATGAGGTAAGTTGACGTGCAACGTGGATAACCAACACTGCACCTAGTTCTCTTATATGGATGAACTTTTGAAGATTATTTAACTATTATGTACATTGTGTCACTGATGTATGATTGTGACCTTTATGATCATTTCTTTCATTATCTTAAATGTGTATCTAATGAGGTTTGAATTCTAAAAATTTTATGAGAAAGCTAGTTGTTTTACCGCTAAGCCATTTGTTGTTTGTTCTTCCTCTTATTCATGTAAAGATGTTTTAACATAATTGTTCATTACTAAAATAGTAAATAAATTTTGTTTAAGTTTCCTAAAACTTAAATTGTAATTAAAGTATTTTTTTATACTTAAGACAGTTTTTTTAATGCATGATAATTAAAAACGGAAGAAGTAAGTTTTAAAAAATTGTTTTTAAAAAGAAAGCAAACATGTGCTATTTTTTTGTTATGATTAAGAATTTGAGCTGAAGCTCGAATAAGCTAGTTCTGTTTAGCTAAACGCATGGACTACTTATTCATAATTTATTTGATTTTCTTACACCTAGTCTAGGGATGAGCATTTCGACCTTAATCCCGAAACTGAACCGGAACCGTACCGATTTCTTATATACCAGACGCAGTCGGGACAGGAATAAGGTGAAAAATATCGAACCACTAATTCGATGACGACCCAGACCAAATCGCGAAATTCCCAAAAAAACAAGGAAAACCCGATTTTCCTGCATCTGTATCCGAATCCTGCTCGACACGATCACCGATACCACTAATTTACGCCGTAAAAAATTTGACCACTAATTCGAGACGAGATCGATGACACGATCGCACCGTGCTCATCCGTAACCTAGTCTAACACATGTTACAAGCGAAGAAACAGACAACACCGTTATTAACAATGCAACATGAACAATAGTAAACGACAGAAAATGCCCCAAACAATCTGATTCATCCTTTAGCAATGCATAAAAGAGTATCATGATGGAAAAAATGTATAATATATAGCTTTCTATTCTTGCGACATATATATTTCAACTTCTAACATTTGTTTCAAAGCTTTTTAAATGCTTATTGAAACAATTTTATAACATTCTACCGATCGAACATGTTGCTGACCCGCAATGTCGCTTTGTTAAATACATCTTCTAATAATCATCTTCTACTACTTGGTCCAATAGCAAAGTAGCATTGTTAAAAACATCAAGTCTTCATCAACAATAAAAGTATCAGTGTTATAAAATGCAGTTTAAATTAATGTTCAGTTTTATAACAAGCACCAATTCAAGTTCTAGGCTATAAAATACTTCTATCAAAGATTAATGTTTTATTGTACACAATGATCTTTTGTGCCAGTTACGAATTTTATGCAACTACTTTATCAGTTTATTGGATTGATTAGCCATGTCAAATAAAAGAAAGGCTAGATCTAAAGCCATTTCTATCTATGGTAGTCAAACCACTATTTTCTTCATTTAGACAATGGTGTATCAAAACTCATCTACAACCATGCTCTAAATTTGAAGAAAATTTTAGAGTATTGCGTAAAATCATTTATATTCATTCTAAAAATTACTTTTTAATATATTCATGGAGGACATGGTTAACGATAGAAATAAATATACGAACATAATTTATAAGATACATGGTTGGAAATGATCAAAATATAAAAGATCGCGAATAGAACCGTCCATTCTCCACTGTCATGACGACGTATCACTCATGGACAATTTTGACCCTTTTCAGTTTTCATCATTGCTTTTCAATTCTTTAGCATTTAAATTTAAGGCTTCTCTTAGTTTTATATTTGGGTAATTATGCAAATACACTTTTCTTATGCCACAAAACTTTTTAAAAAAGCTAGTGATTCCAAAATAGACTCGAGACTCATGACTTTTTACTTCCAATCAGGAGCGTAAGTGTCATTCCACTTTTCGTAACCCAATCATCGAAAGTTCCTTTTCGTATCTACGATTTATAATCGACTTATATCCAACGACTTTTAAGATTCAAGTTTTTTTTTTTCTATTTTCGAAAAACAAACTTTGGAAAGATTATTTTATTTCTTTTGCTTCATTCCCAACGCCGAAATGACTTAAGTTTAATTAATTTGAGCGGTTTTTAAAAATTGTACTTTGTATCTGTTATCCTTTTTGTAACTTTTAAATACTTTTAAATTACTTTTATACTTTTTACTTAAGCGAATTCCTTAAGATAATTAAGGTTTTTCATATGACTAAATCTTCTTTACCTTATTCTATGACTAGAATAACCAAGGGTTATAAATAAGCGTGAGGCGTGGCGTGACGACTAAGACGACTGCCTCACGCTATGGCCATGTTTTCATTTATAAGGCGTGACATAAAGTCAAAAAGATGCAAATATTTATATATGATATCATAACTCATAAATATCGAGCTATAAAAATGTGTTACAAGACAAATATACAAGATAACGTAATGGCATGAGGCGCGAGGCTTTGCGAACCTTTTAAAAAAACAGTGAGAATAACATATACATCACAAAATACTCCCGCAAACCAAGATCCATCTTCTCCAAATCCCTACAAAAAAATGTTTCGTATATTTGTGTTTTTACATTTCCTGTGATTTCAACACAGAAACAAACGTTGGGTAGGTATATACTCCAAACTACATTTCCTCTTTATAATCGTTACTATTTCTTTGTTCTTATTATTTTTATAAATAGATAAACTCCATAGTTCCATTAACAAGATTATCATATCCTTGTTTCCCTTTTTTTTGTTTATATAGAATTGTTATATTTCAGGTTGGTTTTGTTTCTTTGAATTATTAAAGTCTTGAAATCTTGTTGTATTTCAGGTTGCTATGAAGAATCAAACTTGAGACGGGCGATTTATGAATTATGGCTCTTAACCACCAGACCAACAATCTTAATATGTTAGGTTTTCCTTCTTCATTTCATTTACTTAAATTTCTACTCATTTCCTTTTTTTTTGGTAACTGATAGTAAGAGAGATAGGTGTCATATACAATATTCAAATGTTTTAACCGGATTACTTCACTCAGGAAGTCGCCAATTAATTCCTTAAACCCTAGTCAGCCTCATGTGTGTATTTGATTTTAACTACCATCAGCATTCTATTGGTTGTCCTTGTTGGCTGACAAAGTTAACTAGAAGCTGACTTTTGTTTAGTATAAACATTTGATTGGTTGGAAATCGGTAAGTTCAATGTAACCATTTGTGTCCTTATAGGTTGTTTTGTGTTTATTATGATAAATATGGTTTTTGGGTCTTTTATACACTGATTTACTTCCTCTTTAAGTTGGTTTCAGAAATTTTATGAGAATTTGTCAAGTAAGGCCAGGCCAAAGCACAGGGGCCCTCAAGCTGCTGACGAGCATAACCTTGCTCAACGTCTAGAGGCCAAACTGCAAGCTGCTGAACATAAAAGGTGTTTTATCCTTGCTCTAAGTTCAAATATTTAACAATGTTAAATTGTGCATGCATAATCTAAAGTAATTTTACATTGCGCTAAATGAGTATTGCTTTTAAGGGGAAGTCAAGGCATCTACTTATTCAAGTTAGGGTATTCTTTAGTTTTTATAAAGGTTCTATGACATGTCTAGTTCATGATCAAATAAGCCACCTACT
The DNA here is from genome assembly GCA_022545495.1 of Chrysanthemum lavandulifolium. Lineage (NCBI taxonomy): Eukaryota > Viridiplantae > Streptophyta > Magnoliopsida > Asterales > Asteraceae > Chrysanthemum > Chrysanthemum lavandulifolium. The sequence continues at coordinate 177,767,106 of CM040244.1, read as the reverse complement.
AATTGTTCGCTTTTTCTTGGTCATGGTACTCTAAATAATATAAGTACTACTGTAGCATTGAATAATAAGAGCTGCATATTCTTACTTTCCCAGCTCAAATCATTAACATTGTATATCTTAACCTTGAAGTAAATAAGCAATAACAATGCAGGCAGAGTTCAACTTTGCAAAGGTACATTATTTGTGGTACTGTAACCTTGATTTAATCAAGCAATACCTATACAATTGGAGGGAGAAAAATTAGTACTCTACCAATGGGCCTTTGGCCCTTGTGGTATCCGGGTGTAACCAAGGTGTTCCTCTGTCAAGTGGTTGAGGGTGCAAGTTAAAGGGACAAAGGTGTAGTCTACGTGGGTGTGTGAGTTTGGTGTAGTGTAGGTGGGTGTGTGACTTTGCCTCAACTCATGCAAGTTTACGGCTGATTAATTAAAATGACAACATTAGTATTTCTTTCTTAGAAACTCAGTCAACAAGGAATAAGGGTAGTTACATACTTTTCTTGATTTGATAAGGATTCCACGATTATATTACTCATCTTGTATTTTTTATTCTAGTTGCTGATTGTCGATAGAATCATTAAGTATGCTTAAATTAATAGAATGCAGATCCTCAAGGCCAACAGTCAACGAAGGGCCATTTTAAGGCAAAAGACATCTCACTCACTACTAAGAACAAATGCTCTACATAGCAAGTATAAAGAGCATGTGGAAGCTTTTAAGAAAAAAGCACAAGCTAGGCTACAAGTAAGGTCTGTAGCCAAATCTGTCTCACAACAAAAAGAAACCGAAAGACAGAAATTGAGTGAGAGTTTAGAAGATAAACTACAGAGGGTATGGCTTGTTTTCATTTTCCAGAAATCTTTATTAATGATTTTCTAGACATGTTGCCCCTTTATAAGGCTTGTGCCTTGTGTATTGACTAATTTTTCTATAATGATCTGCAGGCAAAGAGACCGAGAGCAGAATACCTAATAGAAAAAGTAAACATGTATAATAATACACAGAAGCAAGCAGAACATCTTTCTAGAAGTCTATTAAGGTATAACTTCATATAACTATATTTAAGCTTTATGCGTGACATACAAAAACTTATCGATACAATGACAGTTATACTTTTTATGATTTCGAGTATTGATTTTTGTCTATGAAAGTTTCTTGAACGATATATATATTTTGGCAGATGCTGGAGGAAGTTTCTAAAGCAGAGGACTACCATAGACTTAGTGAAAAACTTCCATCTTCTGAATATTAGTTTAAGTCATGAAAAGTCAATGCCACTCGAGCATTTTGCATATTTGATTGAAACGCCATCTACACTTCAGACTATGAAAGCTTTACTTGACCGCCTTGAGACCCGTTATAGAGTAGCATGAGGAACCAATATGAATGACATCAATCACGTTCTTACACGAGTTGTTTTACCTAATAACAGATATGTAAAAAAGGCAGAATCTTTGAAAACATCCACGAAAACATCTGTTAAATTATCAAGGTATCAACCCAGAGTCGTGCTAAGTGCCTACATGATCTTAGGTTATCCCAATGTAGTTTTTAGTGGTCAAGGGGACCGTGAGACCGCATTAGCCAACTCTGCCAAGAAGTTTATCCAAGAGTTTGAGTTAATGATTGACATAATACTAAATGGATCTTCACATTGCACCTTTCGGTCTCAGCTTGAAGCTTATGATGTAGCATGGTGCTCCTACTTGAATAGCTTTGTTATATGGAAGGTTAAGGATGTCGACTCTTTAGAGAAGGATTTGGTGAGGGTTGCCTGCCAGATGGAAATCTCTATGATGCGAAAATACAAGCCAACACCTAAAGCAAATGATATTGCCCTTGCAAATGATGTAAAATCTCTTCAGAATCAGGTTCTTCTATTTTGCCTTGTGTTCTTTTACTAGTTCTAACTTCTAATATTAAAGGCATTGCAGAATTTAGTTAAGGTGACTAACTAGGTGCATTTCCGCCCGGGGATGGGTAATAGGTGAAAACATGTGTGTGACTGTGAGTTAAAACTGATAATCTTGGTTTGAGTCGGGTTGGATTGACGTGAAAATTGTTATATGCCCAATTATTTTTTATTATTAACTAGTGTGTCATATAATATTACAGAAATTATAATATTTTGTTCTTTAATACAATCTAGTTACTTTGGGTAACCATTGTTCCGACCTTTTGGCCAACTAGAACTCACCTCCACAGAGTCACAGACTTAAGCCACTTAAAGTCCTCTCATTTGGGGAGGTTAGTGGGGCCACTCCAGCTTTTGTTTCCACCAAGCGTTAGTGATGACTCACGAGCTCTTGCTAGCTCAGCCCACCTTGGGTGGTCATAATCTAGTTTTTTGATAAAATGATTATGAGTGCATTTCCATGACTTTTAACACATTTGATCTGTTGTGGATAAAAAAAATAACTAGGGTAGACATATTAATAATTAATGGTTAAAATTTCCACCTCTAGATTTCAATATCCTTACTTAATGTGTTTTGGGCTCTCCAGATGCAGGTTACAGAACATCAGAAACTGTTGGGGGGAAAATTATGCATCTGAGTGGAGAGGCTGGCATGTGTTTTGGGCTCTCCAGATAAGGTTTAATGTATTGTAAGTTAATGTTGCTAAGGTTTTTGGTTTGTTTTTTATGCTAAAATGATTTTGTTTGGAATTTTTCGAATTCTTAGAAGCTGATAATAATCCAAATTTGCCTTGTGCTGCCTTCTTAAATGAGCTCCTATTAGAAATCCGAAGCGTGTATATGTATTTAGAGGGTGTTTGAGATTGCTTCACAAGCACTCTCATAGCGTCGTGTAATTTACAATTGTTTGAGATCAAAAGAAAAGTTTAAAGATTTTAACTTAAGAAGATCAACTATTTAGAAAAGTTTTCGTTATTTTATGTCAAGATTCATGAGCCCGAATGTTGTTGTTTAACTTGAGTAGAGGGCTTATTTCTATCATGCTTCTGTTACAGTGTTATTGTCACCTCTTGTATCTGCAATGTCGAGTTTGGAGGAGCCTCTTGGTTTGGACAAACTACCAAGCTTAAGCGACATCGACCTTTCAAGAAGGTTCTCATCCAAACGTTGCAGCACCAGTGGAGATGATAGCGGATTAGGATATTGCTGGATTGATGGAAAGTCTTGCGGATCATTCAATAGCTATGAGTGTGCGTTTGTGAGAGATAGAGAGGCAAAGATTGCTGATTGACCAACGTACATTGCATGGTCTCCAAGCAGCAAATTCAAATGATATCTTGAAAGACAAAACTGATTATAGGGAGTTATCTGAACTTGCAGAACAAGCAAAGAGGCGAGCTGAGGTTGCTAGGTAAGTCTCGTTTCTTAACGGGTCAATTTGGGTTAACTTTTATTTCTAACAGGCGTATACATTAGTATGATACTAATTTCATATCTGTATTTTCTTCAGAGATTGAGAGAACTTCACACACTAAAAGGGCATGTCTAGTCAGTGGTGAAGCTAAAGGGTCTTGACATCGAAACCATCCAACAACACTACACGGTTTAAGTCATCAAGAAGATACATTTTTGGAGAGAAAACATAAATAAGAGTTAGGAGAGCATGATTTCGTGAAGGTCTGTTTTTCATGGAAGATCATCATAACCGAGAGATGCGGGAATAAGCTGACATACAAGATCGGGCTATACCGGATCCGCAGTTGGCAAAAAGAATGCCTTATTCTCTTCTTGAATCTCATATTTTTTTTATCCAGTTATGACATTGTATTCGATTAATTCTTTTAATATTAATCCGAGTTCTTTTTAATGAACATCGTCAACACCAATATGCGTGTTCATATCAATGATTCATCTAATTTTTTTATGAACGGGTCAATTTAGGTTCTGTTGTATCTCTAAAGGGTTGAACTAAAACCAGCTAAACTATGTAGTACTATAAAAATATATTATCATTCTATTATTGAAATAGTATAGCTTTTATAACCTTGAACAAATAATGTTTCAAGACAACACATCTCGACCCAACCCGATATCAAAAGTTTACCCATTTATACTGAATGCATCACATGCCCGGCCAGCCATTTTGTCGCATAAATGTACAGAATCTAAGCATAAAGTACCATAATTTAAAATGAGAGCTAGATATGATTACATTTTCCAGATGAATTCATGTGAAGCCTTTAAAGAATTCATGTGACCAACAGCCAAATGCATAGTCACAAAATAAGGATGCTTTTCTCGGCTGTTACATTAGACCAAGGGCAACAAATCATGCGAGAACTGTTGGTCATTATCAATGGTACCCGATACCACTAGCAATGGAAACGACAAGCTAGCAGTGGTACCCGATACCACTAGCAGTGGTTTCGAGAAGCCTAGCAGTGGTACCCGATACCCACTAGCAGTGGTTTCGAGAAGCCTAGCAGTGGAAAGGAATTAAAACTAGCAGTGGTTTCCATGTTTGATTCTTCTAAACTGTAGTTGTGCGTAAAGTATATTTAGCGCATTCTTATAGAAAAAACTATCATTTTTTATTCAGGATGGACATGTTATTTGCTCTTCGAAACCTATATATGGGCAAGGGAACACTGCAGGAGATGAAGCTGGTTACTTGGGGTTGTACTTTTAGAGCATTTGACATGTATGACACCGATATCAGATGGAAAAGATATCATTCGTGAGGTATCCTTTGTTTTTTCTCGTTACCTCAGTATATCCATATTACTAGACCGTCAAAATGGGTACATTTTTTGGTATGAGTCGGTTTCACAGAAACACTTTCATCCAAAAACGAAAATTTGTTCATGTGTTTCCAATAATAATCTAATTATTAGTATAAAGCGATTTTAAAATGGTTTATGCATACAAAAGTTCAAACAACTTTGAAAAATTCAAAAAACAATCTTTAGAACAAACTGGTCATCAAGTTTAAGCAAACTTCTAAACAAAAGCAACATGAATAGCAACAATTGTCGAATTATTCTTGGGCTGATTTATTAAACCCTTTATTTCACCCCAACGATCGACATGAGGAACTTGAGCTTGGCATTTACTTCATCCAGATCCGAATCACCTTTGTATGATGCTGGTGGCTCGACCCCGGTGAACACATAATGAGCCTTCAGTTCCCCTATACATGTTGGTTGACTCGGTGCTTTGTATCCCACTATCGCCCTCATTTCCCCAAGCTTCTCCCAAATCTTTTCGTCATCTAAAAGAAGTTCAGATATATAGACATAAGAGATTTCACACTTATAAATGTACAGAAACTGTTAGCACCTTGAAATTTGCAATAATATTGAACTTATGTACACGAGAAACATAAAGATAACTATGTTGCAACCATGGACTCCACAATTCTAATTATTTTATTGACAGAATGTAGCATAAGTAACTAACCTTCAAGGATCTCAAAATATACGCTTGTGTTGTTGTCGTCAAACAAATCCAATCCGCTCTCATCACCAATTTCCCTCGCATCTGCATTGAGATTAGTTAAATGCTCTTTCTCCGTTTCCAATATGACATCCTCGGTTACGCCATTAGACATGTCATTAATGAGTTTCTCTTGCGTTCCCATACTTTCTCTTATTACTTCTTCATCAGACTTTGTGTCTCTTTCATGTTTGTTAGCATCTCCACACACTTCTCTTGCCACCAGATCTATTTCTTCCACTTCTCTAACATTGAAATTATTATCCTCATTTCCGCTAGCTAAAACTACAATATGGCGCATCTCACCAGCAGGCTCTTCATTCTTACTTTCATCCTCAACTAGTTTCTGAGATTCGATCTCTTTAACTGTAACCAGGTCTGCTGTCTCATCATCTGTAACTCCTTCCTTTTCCTTATTGTATGATGTCACTGCTGGTGCTTTACTTTCATTTTCATCCAAATAAGACTTGATTAACAGTTCATTCCCTTTCTGTTCTTCCTCTAAACTATCATCTCCCTCTAGGGATTCTCCAACGTCTTCCTCATACCCTTTATCATCGACACTTCCATAAATGCTTGTGATTGTCCCTTCCTCTGTCTGCTTACACTCGTCAGGAGCCACATCCAACGCAAGTCTCATCTCCACTCCTTGCTTTATATCCTCAATTTGCTTGCTTTCTTCTTCTTTAACAGCATTTTCCATTATATGAACATGATCTTCCACTTCTCTCTCATTATCATTTTCATTAATATAGTAACTTTTTTTGTCGAAATTTTCATCCACATTGACAACTACAGCTTCCCTTAGTTCCCTTGTATCATTACCACCATCATCTAGCTCTAACACAATATCAACCCCTTGATTTATATCTTCCATATGCTCATTGTCCACCTTTTCCGGTCTATGTTTATCATCAGTCCCTTCAGCTTCAATTTCCTCTTCGTCAGTATAGTAACCTTTTTCTTTAAGGTCCTCGTCGACATACGATACTAAAGCTTCGACTTCATTACCATACCCATCACTAATCCTTTCTTCTTCATCCTCTTGCCTCACGTATTCTTTTGCAAGCTCGTTACCTTGATATTCACTACTGTTATAACTTTTTTCATCCACATCCACAACTAAAGCTTCCCCTTGTCGCATATTGTCGTCCAATTCAAACACCATATCAACCCCTTGGTTTAAATCCTCCGTATGTTCATCGTCCAACACATTTTCCTCTTCGTCGGTATAATAACCTTTTTCGTCTACATTTGCCACTGAAGCTTCCACTTCTTGAACATACCCCTCACCAATCTGTTCTTGTTCCTCCTCTGGAATCACAGTTTCTCCAATTTCATAATCTTCATATTCATTAGTGAAATAACTTTTTTCGTTTACATCTAATAGCCTATAATCACCAGCACCATTATCTAACTCAAACCTACACTCAACCCCATCCTCTTTTTCTTGATCATAATCATCACCATAATATTCTAGCATAAGGGGTGACGGTGGGATGGGTAGTAACGTTCTCATGAGCTTATTGGTACACGCATAACTTGCAAATACAAGGCCAAAAGGGACGGAAAGCGCAGCTCCCATAGCCGAAAAAACTACATGTGGTGGAAGAACTATTGGTACAGATGTGATGGCAATACCAGTTATTACCATCTGCTTCCCAATCCAACATCTCTTGTTCAAAATCCATTTAACCGCATTAGGTTCATCGCCTTCTTTTAAAGATGGATATTCTTGAATTTCCCATTCATCGAGTCCGGATCTTCCATCCCAACGATATATATATATATATATATATATATATATATATATATATATATATATATATATATATATATATATATATATATATATATATATAACTTGGTTAGCGTTGATCAAATATGGTTCGTGTTGGTTACATGTCAATTGTACCTATAGAAATAACATGAAGAGTTATCTAAATTATTCTTTTTAGAACTCTATAATACGGTACTTTTTTATGATCGCTAAGAAACAATTCAATAGAAAACATCATTTTTTAGATCAATTAACTGAAAATTTGCTGCTAGTTTGTTAAAGCATATTATGATGTTAAATTAAGATTAGTATCAATTGGCTCCTTAACTTTGAGCTCAGCTCAACTTGATCACAACATAGGCCGCGTTAGCATCGGGGCGGAACCAGAAAGTTATAGTCTATAGACAAACTTTGATTTTTTAGAAACTACACTATAAATCAGTGATATTGTCACGATAATGCTCCGAAAAAGCACCGAAACCATGTACAAGAAGCAATGCAGGACCTTCACTACCCATAACAGCATACTGGAAAAACAAGAACATGACGTATGTACAATAAGATACTATATTAGTTTCATTCCAGAATTTTAGAGATTATAAAGCAAACGAATTTTAGAGATTAAAAAGAAATTGATAAAGGTCGGGAATTTACCTGTACCAACATTGATCTTTGCTCTTTGGCCATCTAATAGGCTCCTTGTAGCCATTTGGGTGGTGGTATTAAACACTCTTTCCTATCAAATACCGGTGGACAATGGCGTTCCATGAATGTAAGCCTGTGTTGCCCGTATTTCATCCATCTCTGTTAGCATAAACAATTGCGTTAGTCCTTAATCGCTTCTTTTTACCCCAATAGAAGCATCCTAACAAGAAAATCGCTAGACATACAACACCAACTAGCCCAAAAAACATGAATCTTTAAAATAAACTAAAAAATTTTAAAAGACACAAAATGCACATTAACTATTTTTAAATCAAATCCAACACATAAGAGATACAATTCAGTAAAAAGTAAATGACTTTCTTACATGATCAAGAAAATTCAACACACAAGAGATCCATTTCAGTTAGGGTTCGAGTATATTAAAGGTTTAGGATTTTGATTTCACTCTTTGATCTGTGTTTTGGGCAGTAGAGTGTTGGTGTGTGTGTAAAAATTTTAAAAAAGTGTAAAATTATAAATTTGAAAAGTTATGTAAAAAATACTAAAAGGTACAAAAGATAAAGTAAAAAAAGCTTAATATTATTTCGCTTAAGTCATCAAAGACGGGAAGGAATAAAAGATAAAAAATATTTTAGTAAGTTTGACTTTTTTACTAAAATGACAACAAAAATTGCAAGATTCTTAAAAAGTCATTGAGATTCTATCATCAGACTATCATAAATTTGGTAAAGTCGAAACAATAATCGGGACACAAATTACGAGGACACTGTCGTTTAGATTAAAAGTAGAAAAGTCATGAAGCCTCGCCGCCTATTTTGAGATACCCAAACTTTTTTCCTAAAGTTTGACACTGAGCAAAAGCCAGTATTTGCATAATTACCCTTTTAGAGCACACGGTGAGGAAGTCATATCACACGCCAAATGCAAAACTTACCGATGGCGCAAACACGATACCAGGCAACACGCCATTTTTGTGCCAAAGAGATTCACCATTTGAATGGCTCACGCCAATGGTGTATCCATTTTCCTTTGATTTTGTGTCGAGTTTGTATGTTTTATTTTCTTCTGTTTTCGTTTTTTTTTTTTTTTTTTTTTTTTGCAGGTAAAACGATGGAGTTGTGTTGATGGAGAAAATGAACAGTGTTGGTTTTGTGTAGCAATTAATGTAGACATAAAGCAAACGTTGGGAATGATGGTTTTTGTCTACTTTTTGGTTTTTGGAGTTGTCTACTTTTTGACTACAAAGTCAATAAAATGATAAATGAGTATATAAATAATCCATGTAGCATGTCAATAGCTTCATAATGGACACAGTGGTCAATAGCTTCGTATTTGTATACCAATTAATGTTACTTTTTGTCAAAAATATGTATCGTATTGAATGCATTGCTTCACAAATTGTTGTGTTGTATTAAATGCATGCAACGGGTAAAAGTTTTAAAAAGAAAAGTTGGCATATCAACGGGAAAAAAAATAAATACACACAATTTCAATTATAAATATATCTATTTTAACACGCATAATTTTCAAACAATCCAACCAAGTCTCAATATTTATACTCTTTCATTTACATTTTAATCCATTCTTCCATATTCTATAAAGTTTTAACTTCAATGGATCTTTTAACCGAAACTCGTCAAGAATTATTACGCTTATACGATATGCACGAAGATTTTCTAGCCTTTGACGACGATGCATCAAGTAGTTCACACACCCGACTTACATACCCGTGAATATGCAAACACGAACAACGCCTTCTTAATGATTATTTTGAAGATAATCCAAAATATCCCGAAGAAATTTCGTGCGCCGGATCGGATGAGTCGACGACTATTTTAAAAATAGTCAAAGGTATAACTAACTATAATGTTCATCCTATTCCCGAGCATTTTAAATTTTTTAGATCACGGTCCAACGTTCTCAAAACCCGATGCCACCATATCCACCATATCCGCCATATCCGCAAAACCCGATGCCATATTATCCACAACCCACTTACGGACCACAAATGAACCAAGATCAGTATAACCAAATGACTTATTTTGCACAACAACAATACTTCAACAACATGAATATTGACAATTCCTCGCAACCAACAAAAGACATGCCACCAAACTCACCACCACCAACCTCACCACCATCACCAACACAAGAATCACAAACCGAGTCTTCTCCGATCGAAAAGAAAAGGAAAGGAACAGGAAAAAGCAGAGAGCAAAGAAAACTGACGTTGTTCATAAACGCTGGGAACCGGATGAGGAAAACTTTTGGTCAAACGCACGAACAAATATCCAAGATCCAAGACTAGGTATTGACCAAATTCAAAGTCGTTTGGAAACAAGTTACAAATGAATACAACCGGTTTGCGTAATACAAACGTACTCAAGGATATGATTACGGAAAGTGGACCACGCGGTGGTGCTTGTAACAAGTTCATGGAGTTGTCGAAGAAAATGAACGGTTGAGTGGTGAAAACGATTCAAAGCACCTAAATCGTTGTTACACCATATTCAAACAATTGTGGGGTTATGCATTTACTCACCATGAAGCATGGGAGGTCTTAAAAGACCATAGCAAATGGCGTGGTGTGAAAACCGTTAAACCCGGAAGACGCGTTCGAGGACTAGACGACATTGAAGAACCGAACGAGTTATTTCGAGATGATGCAATCCCACGTCCTCCCGGGAAGCCAAGGCCTTCCAAGAGTGCAAAATCGGACTCTACGCGTTCGGCAGCTTCTTCGTCTAGTAGAGAAGCTTTCAAGGAGATGATCCAAGAGGAATTGCGGTGAACAAGAGAAAAAATTGATTATATCGCAACTCAAAAAAATTGGAAGAATTGAAGTTTCTTAGTTTTAGCACCGGGGATGACTCCGAAGATGCGGCGGTGTGGAAGCAATAAAAGCCGATATCCGACGTCGATACTTTGGCACGGCCGCTTCTTCTTTGGTCTGTCGACGACAACCTCAAATGATTAGTGTACTCAGATCATGTTTTATTTTAATTTCATCTTATTGTATTTTATTTTTATGTACCAGTATCATGTCTTTCTTTATTTGTAATATTTTTAATCGTATCATGTAGTTGTTTTTATTTTTATTTTTTTGTAATCGGTTTTTTAATCTCTTTTTTGCGTGTAATATATCGCCTTTTTTAATCGTTTTTATGTATTTGTATTTTTATTTTATGTTTAATAAAAAGTGTTTATTTTAAATAAAATAAAATGAAAAGATGGGACCCAATAACATGTTATCGTGTTATGAGGAAGGGTGTTTGAGTTAGTGATGTGTTATTGGAGGTGTATGATGTGGCTGAGAGTGGATACCAATAACGTGTTATTGGTATTGCCCATACCCTGTGCTCTTATATTTCCTTGTTTGTGTAGAGGGCCAAATGGCACTAATAAATATAAACCAAAATTGACCAATTGAATCACATAGACCATAACCCGGAATCTATTTATCATGTACGTATAAACATAAAGAAGGTGAATACATTTCAATAAAACTTTAATTTTTTGTGTCAAATAATCAATTAAGTATGATATAAATAATTCTACAACAACAATAATAGGGAGGTTGAAAAAAAACATATCAACACAATGCAAGACAATAAGTAAAGACGAGATCAAACCAGAAACGATGATTTATATTGGTTTGACATGAAACTTCTCTTCCCGCTACTACACTTCTCGAGTTCTCTGCTTGAGAGTTTTTTCACTAGTTCAACAAGTTCTCTTCTCGGCGGAGAAAATCTTACAAAGTCGCTTACACATTTAACGATACTAAGGTAGACATCGAATTCTTTTTCATGTACAACCAAACCCATCATGTTTTATGGCCCACACACAACAAACCTATAACATTTGTGTTTTAAGGCCTAAACACAACAAACCTATAACCCTTGTGTTTTAAGGACTTAACACAAACTTATCTAACCTCTAGTTTGGAATTCGGTTGGTGCTACATGTGTTGTCTAGCGGTGATAAATGGTGTTGTATAATGGTGATACAAGACATGGTTATCTAATAGATACGAATAACTAATCTAGACATCAAGAAATCTAAGCTTGATATTGTTGATCTTCTCTTGATAAGAAGCTTTCAATGGATGAAGATAACAAGAGCTCTAATTATGTTGTGGTAGATCTTCACATAGTGTGCTTTCAATGGATGAGATTACAAGAGTTATAAACTTGTTTTGGTGGTTCTTCACATGTTATTATGCTTTCAATAAATGAGAGTTAGAAGCATTAATATCAAGGGTTGGTGAGAGTTTTGAATACTTGATAATGCCTAATGTTACATTAAAAAAGCTTAGTTTTAATCGTGGCCAAAATAGTTGTTTAATTATGCAAACCAAGATGCTCACAGAGTCACACAGATCTACGGATCCTGATAGGATTCGTCCCCTATTTAGGATATGTAGGTCATCAAATTTGAACAAAAGTTTCTAGCCGTTTTGAGATGTCTTTCAACTTTTGTTTGCATTGTTTCCATTCAACATATGTGATGGTGTACCCCATTCTACAACCAGAGCCTAGACTTCGAATGTTGTACACATGCTGCTCAAAGTGATCATTGGCGTAAATGTTGTTCCCTATTCACTATCGTATAAAAACAGTTAAGTACTTAAAACGAACTAATAGTGAATCAATGACTGAAATGACATAAGTAAAAACACACTGATAAATTTTCAACTTAATATTCTTTATTAGAAATCAATCAAAGAATACATTACCTAAGTACTTGAACAAGATTGGGATTGAAACGACAAAGTGTTGTAACTCCTCACGAAGCTCAAAGCTAAGTCCGAGCACAACTACTAAGGAACCACCGAGCTATCTCGTGGACTGTTGTATTTGGAGGAGTGAAAGATGGCTTGTGTGTGTGTATGTTTTACAATTCACAAGCTTAAATCTTCACTCCATCACTTATGCTATTTATACAAGTATGAGTTTTAACTTTATCCTAAGTGACAAACCGACAAATATAAAAGACAAAATATCGATGTATTTTGTCCGTGTTTACAAAGGCTATATTAAGTAAGAGACAAGGTGCTTTCCATAAGTCGTTGATGACACCGAGCCCGATAGTTAGCCATTCATGGAAAGTTGACTTTGGTTGATAAGGACTTCGCCTTATCTCGATTCAAAATTGTCCCGCCTTATCCCGCCATTCTTCATCTTTATTGCCTTCGCTTCTACTTGGTTTGTCTTGATGTAAGTAGTGGTGAGAGTTTAGGATTCTGTGAGTTATTGTCATCACCACCGAATCCACCATCTTCTTCTTGACTCCGCCTTCACCCCTTAAGTTCCGCCTCATCGAGTGGAGAGACTTCTTCTTTGCCTCTTATCGAGTATCTCGAAGATGGCTCACCGAGACTATGCACTCAAATGACCGTTAGTTTTAACAACCTAAACACTTAGGGTATTTTCTATTCAAATCTTAGACTTAAGGGGTTTGGGTATTTATCGAACCCAATACTCACCCCTATTTGGATACACAAATAGCCTAAGTGTTTGATCGATGTAAGTGAGCAATTGGCTTCTTCTTACACTGAATGTACTAATGAACATAATAAGGAACACTGAATATTTTGACAAAACATACATCGTTTATTGATTAATTACATAGTTCCTATCACTAGTACAACAAATAAAACAGAATGTCACTCAATGTGGATTCCCAATGCTTCAAGCTTTGGTTTCTTCTTGAGGAGTGTTTCTTTATCAGGGTGCTCTCTTATCTTAGCATTCAGGTCATTGCAGAACCTGACGTTTGCTGGGGTTCGGATCTGAGATGCCACTGGTAGATAACTTGCCATTGTAGACACTCCTGCAAGGTCAATGTCACTCCATCTCTGGAATGTTGGGTTTCCATAGACATCTATAAAGAAGAGTCCTCTTCGTGCTCTTCAATGCAAAGACAGCTTGACAAACTTTACTCCCTCTGGTAGCTCCCTGTTGCATTCCAGGCCAGGCACTTTGAATTTAGGCTCGGACTCAATCCTCTTTCTTTTGCCTTGAAATGGCCGAGACCGAGATCCTTGTGGTGCTTTAGGGCGGGCATCAATTCCAAGTCGTCCGGTGCTTCCTCGCCTTTCATATCTTTTGCTCGTGGACTTCATCGTTCTTTGACCACGGCATTTTGCTTCTTTGAAATGATCGACTAAACTCATCGAGTTCGGTGATCCCAAAGTCGTTGAATTTCATGGGATCATGAACCTCGAATGTCTTTATCATCCCCTCAGACATTCATTGCCGATGGTTCGATTTGGGATGATTTTACATCCGTGATTTTCTCAGCATCCTTCGCTTGTCATTGACCGCCAGTAGTGGTCAATTCTTTTCTTGCCTGATGGCGGCAGCTCTCCTGCTCTTTTGTCCAATTTCTTTCTCATTTCACCATTTGAGCAACTGAGCATCCTTGAACTTTGTCCCGCTCGACCCTTTTGAAGCTTCTTGGGATCAATTCCAATATTCTCGCCTTCCTCAAGAACAACTTGTACCAGTGCTTCTTTGCTCTTTCTTTCTTCCTCGCCTAGTTTCTTTCTCTTTCTTCCTTTGCAAGGTAGGCACTTAGTTGTTGTGGTGTAAGCAGACATCGAGTGTTGCCGATGATTACAGGAATCTTCTCGTGCTCGTGTGTTTGCATTATGGCTTTTTCTTTATCCTGTCCTGAAGAAGATGATGCTACCAAGGGTGGTGTTGTTGTCGTGATGGGTGTTGCAACTGTCATTGTCATTATTGTTGTTGTTGTTGGTAGGATTGATGATATGGGTGTTGTAGAGACCGGTTGAACTGGCTCCCCCTCAGTGTGAGAGAGAGACTCTTCAGTGGCTTTCTCCCCCTCAACTGTTGCTGCAACATTAGTGAGAGCAAGAGTTGCCTCGGACACTAGGGGAGTTGGAGTTGCTTGACCTTTGAAGGCTTTGTAGATCTCCGTGACCATAGCCTTGATGTCAGTTATATCCTTTTGAAGACCGGTGACTTTGTCTGCCAGATTAGCATGAGAAAGTTCCAAAGCAGTCATTATAGGCCCAAGATTTAAAGCCATAGAAGACGATGCCTTAGCCAAAGTGGTCACTTGAGCATCCAAAGAACCCAGTGTTGTCTGAAGAGACTGAACAGAATACTGAATACCCTGAACGTTGGACGATTTGAGCATTTCGATTAGTTCAGTGAGGCTGGAGGAATTCTTTAAGAAAGCCTCAGTAGCCTCCAGTACTCTTGAGCTGAGTGATGGGTCTTCTTTGACAGAATCCATGATCTCATATATCTTTGTGCCACAACCCTGAAGGTGCTTGAGAAATTTAACCAGGTTTTTATCTAGTCTCGAAGATGTTGGTACATGAGATCTCGTGTTCGTCGTTGTTTGCATCAAAAGCATGTACCCCACCTTCAGATTCAGATAGGCAAAGCAGCTTGCAGTGTTGATCCCATAAAGTTTCAAGAATCCCATAATATAGCTTCCTTGAAGCTTTAGTGATCCACATAACCAGTTGTCTCACTGTCAGTGGAAGAGTGTTTTCAAACTTTCTGAATTCTTTAGGACAGGATGAAGAAGATTCAGAGTCATTTTCTTCAGGCTTGAAAGGTGACTCTTTAGGCTCTTGTAGATTAGGCTGATGCTCTTATTCTTATGTTTGAACATCAACGTCCATTTCTTCTCCTGCTGAAAGTATATCATCTTCACTGTCAGCCAGTTCTTCATCAGAGAAAAGAATTCCATTAACCTCAACAACTGTTAAGAGACCAGTTGTGGTGATGGGTTCCATATCAACGGGTGGTATTAATCCTCCGAGTCTTTGTCTCCGCTGTCCTTCAAGCACCGGTGGGTGTTTCCAAAGTTATCCCTAGAAGCGATGGCGATGATATCCCTATCGCTGGGTTGTGTGTTTCCTCCGAGTCTTTGGGATCATTTAGTTGGCCCTCGGACAAAAGTCGTGATTTGCGAATGTTGATGAGTGTGTAAATACTCATCATTTTGGGTCAATCAACCGCAAAACGCTTAAAATGCTCGAACGCATCAAAATATCGAAAATATTCCAAAATTGCATTTATATGTTTCGGATGCAAATGTTCAAAATCGATGAAAATGAGCTAAGTTTGCATAATTGATGCTTTCACCCCCAAGTTTCAAAAATTGTCGAAATAGTCCCCGAGCCATAATTTCAAAGAAAAATCACCAAAGGTCCTTTTAAATCATAACTTGTCGAAATTAGTCCTTTGGTGAAAAATATAAAAAGTTTTGAGAAATTACAAGTTTGGTCCTCCAAGTTTAAAAATTGGCAAAATTAGTCCCTGGAATTTTGAAAATGTCAAGTTTAGTCCTTATATTATTAAAACTTGTCACTTTTAAACCTTGGAACAACTTTGCAAAATTGACAGGATTGGTCCCTGAATTTTCAGAATTTACACTATTGGTCCCTATGATTATTAAACCCTTAAACCAATTTGGACCCCCGTCATATTACCCTTGGACCCCTAGTCGTTTTGAACCCCTTTCCTTTAATAATTAGACCACCAACCATTTGGTCAAATAAACCCCTTGGCGCTTTAGTCTTCCTTCCCCACTGCTTGCT
Organism: Chrysanthemum lavandulifolium; assembly: GCA_022545495.1. Lineage (NCBI taxonomy): Eukaryota > Viridiplantae > Streptophyta > Magnoliopsida > Asterales > Asteraceae > Chrysanthemum > Chrysanthemum lavandulifolium. The sequence goes on along the minus strand of CM040244.1, from coordinate 177,750,665 downwards.
CGCAAAACCAGACAACCCATCCCCCCTCCTCACCTTATCCCTTCCATGTTCCCCCCACCTCCACACAACTACAAAATGCATTTAATGCATCTTCACCCCCTTTACTCAACCCCAACAGGTCAAATACACTTTTCCCGCCAAATTCAATCAAACGGCCAAAAGTGGCTTTAGCTATCCAATGGTCTTGATTTCAAGTGGGATTCACTCAGAGATGAAAGAGAAACAGTTTGGGTATAAAAAGGAAGCAAGAGGAGAAAGACAAGAGTAGTATTTAGTTTTAAGTTTTTCTTTAATGTCGTTTTTTAAATAAATGTATTAGTTTAAATCAAAATCATGTGATTTCAGTTTCTATGTATTAACTTTCAATTGGATAATCATTGTAAGGCATTTGTAAGTTTCAATTCAAAGTTTTAGTTTGGATTAATGTTTTACTGCTAACTGTCGAAAAATTCACTTTTAAATTCTTACATTAAGGCTTCTAAAAGCTTCTATTTCAGTTCAAATAGGTTCATACAAGCTACTGAATGCTTTTGATAAGGTCACAATTCATTTTCAAGTAAATGTGGTACATGGTCAACAAAAGTCAACTATGAGCTCAAATTGCAATGGAATTGGATATGGTGGATGCAGAGGTTGATTTGGGTTAAAATAGATTAGGTTAGTATAGGATTTGGTTTGGTTTAGCCTCGCAACACCAAATTGGACACTCGAGTGGTATTCCTATTTTCAATTTTTACTCGGTTTGCATTTTGTGTATGTTTCGTATTTGTGGTTAGAAATGGTTTAAGTTTGTTTATTTAGTGGTCATTATAGTAATTGAGCTCAGTTTGATCAATGCCATTGGCTAGTTAAGTGGTTGGTTTCATTTTCAGTTCATAACAGTCAATTAAGGTGTGTTTGGATTTACTTCTAAACCTGTCTTTAAGGTTAGTCCAGTGATTAAGATTTGTTGGTTCAAGTTTGGTTAGCTCATAGGTGCTCATATCTGTCTTTAACTTAAGCCTGCAAAGCTCAAAAGTCAAAACTCCATAAAACCTATCTCAACAGCTTAACTGTTGAGTTTCTATAAAAGCAAAAGTTTATTTTGTGTTCAAAATACATAGAGTTAGACTGCATTAACTTTATTTCATCATATTACATCTCATTCAGTCCAAAAATTAGCTTCAAATTTCATTTTGGTCAAATTTTCATAATTGTCTCAAAAAGTCAAATTGAAATATCAGTTTTGAGTCCAAATGGGATGATTTTTCCTAGACTCATTTCTGGGTCTATTCAAGTGAAACTTTGGGTCTTAGAAGTTCAATGGTCTATTGTATTATTACCAATTTTGTACATTTTTGTGAATTTTGTTTAAGCCTCAAACTTGTCTGCTCAATATGGGCAGAAATGCTCATGCATGACTCACCAATACCGAGTCTCGCACAGGGTTTTGCAAGGCTTGCACTGAGCTTATTAGAGCTTGTGAGCAGCTGTTCTTTGGATCATACATAGTCAGCCAGGTCTAGTGTAGGTCCCTTCTTTTGTTTTCTTGATTCCAGCTTATCTCAGTGCTTATTTTCTTGTCCAAAGTAGGAGCCTAAAACTGTTTTTAGCTCAAATTGCTCATTTCATCAAATCTGTGTAATATGTAAATCAGAGGTTTAGAGCAGTTGAGAATGGTTTCTTTTGAGTTATTTTAGCATAGTGTAGCCTTTGTTTCAGTGTGGTGGCCCTTGGTGCTCATTAGCTTATTCCAAGTGCTTATTTCTAAGCACTTGTGCTTGCAGCTTCTTATTCCTTCACACAACCCCTGTTTTTTATATTTTTCATATCTTCTAAATATTATTTTAAGCTTATCTTGAATTTTTCAGATTTTTCCAAGTTGGTTTGCTATTTTTCTGCATTTAAATTAATTTTTAGGCCTTTTTAATTAGCTTTAAATACAATTAATTAAGAAAAGCTTCAAAAAAATAATTTTTCAATTTTCTTAAGTTAAGATAAATATAAAAGTCAAAAAATATTTTCTAGATTTTTCTTAGTTAAATTTGTATTTTAAGTAATTTAATTACTTTTTAATAGTTTTAATTCCTAGAAAATAGAAAATAATCTTAAAATTACAAAAATAGTTTTGAAAATTCTCTTTGATATTTTAGGTTTTTCTAAGTCTTAATTTTATTTTTCTAGCTTTATTTCCTATTTTCTTGTATTTTAGGTTATTATTTATTAGTTAAAATTAGTTTTTAATTAATAATAATTAATTAAATAGTCATAAAATAATTTTCTTTTTCTATAAATTTTCTTTTATCATTAGGTTTGTAAAATGTCATTTTCATATTTTTAGGACTTTTATTTCTTAGATCTCACTTTTTATTTTGTACGCTTACGTAATTTTATTTAAACGTAGTTTTAAATTTTAAACGCTCATCAATTTTAAAAATAGTGATAGCGTTTATTTAATATTTCTTATCTTTTAATTTCCTTTAATTTGCATTTAAGCCTCAGTAATTTGTTGGCTTTTTCTCGTAGTTATAATCATTCTCAATCCTTTTTCCGCTCAAATCTCTCGATCACTATACGTTGGGTGATCCATTGCATAGCTCATCACCGACATAACGACCGGGTAAACACTATACTCCCGGATCTTCATTGCATTCGTGTTGAGCCGCTTTTGTTTGTTACGGTCGGCCATTCACGCGGCCGACTGGTGATAAACTCGACGGCTCGCACGGATCAATGTCCTCCTGCAATGTGGAAGGCGCCCCCTACCGGGTTGTATGTTTCCTCCGGATCTGGGGAGTAGTAGTTGGGACCAAGGCACCGATCGTGATGTATCGGTGTCCTTCGTTGTCACCGGGTGGATGATGTTTGGTCTCCCTAGCGGCCGATTAGTCTGGGCTTTTGCCTTTTAGGTCAGGCTCCGAAGCCTCAAGGCCCCGAGACTTGAGTTTGGTCTTAGTCCCATCGAGACTTCCTTTTCTTTTTAGGAGCAGGGTTTGGAGACACTGACTCCCTTTGGTTGTTTACAACAACTATACGGGCTGTCAATTCAATTTTAGTGACTTGGGATGGGTCCTTTTGAAAATTTGATTGACTCAGGATACCAGGTAAAGTAGTGTATTTGTATTCTTGAGGGTAATTGCAACCCAGTAAAACTTGTAAAGCACATGAGACAAACCTAGGATACGAAACATATTTCGTCCTAGATTTGCTCAGTAGCTTGGTTACGAGATCGCTGTAAATGATCTCCCCAATGTCGACAGTGATCCCTGTCATCAAACAATATGCCATCATCAACTGAATAGAATTCACTTGTTCAGTTGATGAGTGGTTCCCACCGAGAACATGGATCACAAATGTGAACAGGATCTTCCAAGCCGCAGGAAATGAGTTCTTGGTGACAGGGGTCTTGTCCAAAAACTTTAGATCTAAAACAATTTGTTTTAACCCATCCTTAATCGTGAGGGTTTAGGATGGGCAACATAGTTCCTAATTATAGTCTAACCCCGTTGAAGTACAAAAGGTTTTATAATCCAGGTGACCGACTTTTCCCGTTAAAAAGATCGACTTTGATGAGATACTCCCGAGCGGTCGAGGTCGGTCTCATCAATGTAGGTGTCGGGTCATAGGCCATCGTCAGAGCCCAAAACTCCCCGAGGAGGTTTTGCATGCAATTGATGGGACTGTAAAGGCGTTCCAAAGGGCGCTGAATAAAAACTTCATGATGTCCTTATAGGCTGGGACATCAGGGGGGGTATTCAAAAGTGCCTATAACATTGTTTGTTATAAATTCAACATTACTGAGATCTCCTACCCACTGTGGTGCAAACTGAAGAGATTGTGTTTTTGCCATTTCCATTAAAGGTTTTAGGGTTTTGAAAAAAATATCTTGACAAGAACAATTAAAGAGTTTTGAATCTCTTAAGTTTTCTGATGAAAAAACCTTTTGTAAATGTTAAAGAGAAGATTTTGCAGAAAAACTTGTTTGGAGGATTAAAGAACACAAAGATTTCTTGTTTTGAGAAGTGATTTTGACAGAGTTTAGATGCAGAAATTCTTTGTGTATGTTTTTAGTGTTTTTGAGAGGGGTATTTATAGAGTGGTGAGAGGGGTAGATTATGCATAAATGGGGATTTGTAAAGTCAATTTTTGAAAACGTTTCGAATCTCCTCATTTAATGCTACCACTCCACTACCCGCAGTAACATCCCGGTTTTCAAAGAACAGTTGCAGTGCACAGTAAAAGTGCATTCTGCAGTAATAAAATATCCACAAGATATTTCATGTGAGAGGAGGCATTTAATGCCAAGTGGAATGAGGTAAGTTTTGAGGGACCTTGATTTGGATGACAGTAAGATAAAGAGACATATATTCCTTTATTAAATTGGTGTGTTTACCAACCTAGACATTTAAGTAACTGATACTTGGAGCATTTAGTTTCTCATTCAATGCTCAATGTCTAAAGTCAGGGTCCCTGAATGAGTCTTACTCATTCAGTGAGAAGGTTGTTTTGGGTTTTGTTCGTGGAGAATGGACCATTTTAGAGAACTCACCGAGATTAGGATTGATGTTCGCTTATCGACTTTCAATATCAAGCATTCCTAATTCAAATTTTCATTCTCCGAAGGTAGGTTCATCTAAAGGTTTGGTGAAGATATCGCAAGTTGATATTCAGAGGATGAAATGAAGTTCTATGTCTCCTTTCATTATGTGGTCCTCGATGAAATGATATATGATATCAATGTGTTTGGTTCTTTGGTGGAGGACAGATTGTTTGAGATTGCAATAGCACCGGTGTTATCACGTAAGATGGGTACCATTTTGTAATGGATGTCATAGTCACCGAGTTGACTTTTCATCCATAATACATTGGCATAGCATCCTGCAAAGAACTACATACTCGCCTTCACCGAAGACATAACCACCGATTGTTGCTTCTAGCACTCCAACAAACCAAATTTTCCTCTAAGAAATTGACAGACCCCGAGGTACTTTTTATGTCCATGTTGCGACCTACATAATCGTGAGTCGAATACCCTTTTAGGTCAAACTCGAGCATTTTGGATAGTAAAGTCCAAGGTTTGGAGTTCCCTCGTGTATCCGAGGATTCTTTTATCGCAGCGAGATGAGATTCTTTGGGATTGATCGATATCTTGCTATTAGACAGACCGAGAATTTTATGTCCGGTCTAGAGGCGCTTAGATACATCATTGAAATGAGTTTGATTGATCGATTTGCCGGTGAGATCGTGTCCAAGGTTGTTAGGAGGAACCATTGGTGTCTTCATCGAGGCACGATGATATCTCATATTTCTTCAAGAGATTTCGTATACTTCCCTGATCGATGGAGATTCCTTTGTCGGTTTTTCGATTTGTAGTCCAAGGAAGTATCCGAGTTCACCCATCATGCTCATTTCAAACTTCTTTGTCATCGCTTTTCAAACTGCTTGCCAAGAGTGTAGTTTGTTGAGCCAAAGATGATGTCATCAACATATACTTGGACTAGTATCACATCTTGCTTTGTCTGTAGAACTTGTCTATCTTTCCTCCGACAAACTTGTTTTGAATCGTAAAGTGAGAGAGTTTCATACCATGCCCGGGAGCTTGCTTAAGTCCATAAAGGGCTTTGTCAAGCTTACAGACATAGTCAGGGAATTCACTACTCTCGAAGCCAGGAGGTTGCTGAACATACACATCTTCCTTGATTTCACCATTCAGGAATGCACTTTCTACATCCATTTGGTAAACTTTAAAGTTCATGTAGGTAGAAAATGCAAGGAAGATCTTGATGGCTTCTACTCTTGCAACAGGAGCAAATGTCTCATCATAGTCAATGCCTTCTTGTTGATTGTAACCTTTGGCTACAAGTCCGGCTTTGTTTTTAATGACGAAGGCTGCTTTCATCGCTTTGTTTCGAAAACCCACTTCATTCCTATGACAACTACATCCTCAAGACATTTGATCGACCTTGTTTTGTCAAACTGCTGAGTTCTTCTTGCATAGCTCGAACCCAGCTTGGATGCTTTAGAGCCTCGGTGACACTTTTGGTTCTATTTCGATAGTTAAGCGAGATATAGACATTCATTGGTCAAGTCGCAGTTAACTTAGCACCATGCTTCTAGTGAGCATCCCCAGTGGGTTCACCAATGATGTTTACAAGCTCGATGTCCTGAGATTTTGTCCACTTACTTTGTGGTATAGGATCTGAGCTAGAGGAGGTCACTGGATACTCTGGAGTGAGTTCAGGTGTATGAGCCACAAAATCATTTAGATCATTTGTTGAGATGTCTTGTTCTGGTTGAGGTTCATGAATCATAGGTTCCTGAACATTTGGTTCAGTATTGCCTATCCTAGCAGGGACTGATTGATTATCAATGAATTCACTGATAGTTGGTTGGGGAAGGTTATGAGGTAAGACATAATATGAGATTTCAACATCAACTTGGTATGAGGAATTGATTTCAGTGATGTATTCATCAGGAGGATATCTTGATGAGTTATCAATTCCTATTTCCTCCACCGAGGTATTGTGAACCCGATGCTTTGTAACTTTCATCAAAGGTGACATGAAAGGTTTCCTCAACTTGTTGTCTCCTTGTGTTAAATACCTCAAGGCTTTGGAGATCGCTGAGTAACCTAGAAAGTACCCATCATCGTGTTTAGCATCAAACTTGCCTAGATGATCCTTGTGGTTGTGAATGAACACAGACATCCAAACACATGAAATTAGCCGATATCGTGAAGTCTACCTTTGAATATCTCATATGGGGTTTTGTTATGTCTTTTGACAATGATTGACCTGTTTTAAGTGTAACAAGCTATTTTGATCGCTTGATCCGTAAATGTTTTGAAAGAGTGAGCCATTTAACATAGTTCTAGCAATTTCAATGAGAGTTCTATTTTTCCTTTCACCACCCCATTTTGTTCGGGGTGTAAGGAAATGAAAAGTTTTGGGAAATTCCCTTTCATCACGTAAATTCTCAAGCTCTTCATTTCGAACTCGCCATTGTCGGCCTCGATATGTTTAATAAGAATGTCATTCGGTTTTCATTTTTCCCGATGAATGACATTATTGTATCACCGCCTCGACTCATTTGGGAAAGAAAGTATACCCAAGTGTATCTTGAGAATTCATCAACAATGACAAGTGTATACTTCTCATGCTTTGGATTGATCTAGGATTGATCGTCCAAAAGATCCATGTGCGGGAGGTGAAGGCGCTTTTGATGGAGAAATTTTGTTTTGTTTTGAAAGATGCTCTATGGTGTTTGCCTTTTTCACAGGCTGAGCATGGTTTATCTTTTGCAAAAACCAGTGATGGTAAGCCAAGGACTTTGTTTTGTTTTGACAAGTTGTTGATGTTTTTGAAGTTTAAGTGAGAAAGTCTCTTGTGCCACACAGCCAGTTGACAGTTTCAGTGGCTTTGACAAAGAGACAAGTTCCATCTTGAGAGAGTGTTGACATGTCTAAGACATAAACATCATCTCTTCTAGGAGCTATCAAAACAAATTCTTTGTTGTCATTGAAAATGGTGCCTTGTTTGTCATTGAATTGCACAATGTACTTAGCATCACGGGGTTGACCGACACCGATGAGATTGTATTTGAGACCATTGACATAAGCTATTCTAGAAAAACTATTCCATTGCAAGATATCGAACCATAACCTTCATGGGACATGATGAGTTATCACCAAATACTACCTTGGGTCTTGGTTCCTTTACATACTTGTGCAGATACTCCTTAACACCACCATGGTTCTTGAGCATCCACTATCAAGATGCCAAATAGGCTCCTGGCGTGTCTCTCGCACAAATCGTAAACTAGATTAGTTTCTCTTCGACCCACATACTAGTGGGTTTGGGTCTAAAGGTCCCTTGAATTTGGCAATTGACTCATGGTCGGTGGTTGAGTGCATTGTGCTACCACTGTGTTTTGCATTTGGTGATGAGGATGTCTCGTTGATTCGGGTTGTTTGGAACTTCTCCTTGCTTGGATGACATCATCATGCCGGGATGTCTCATGAGTCGGATTTCGCAAATATCACAAAGATGTGTTCATGAGAGAATCATCAAGATGATGATCATTGAAGCCACAGTGTGGGCAAGGAGGAAAAGGTCTTGCTCTATTCTTGTGAGTCGGTTTAGAGGTTGAAGCATATTGATGACCAACTTTGGTATATTTTGCTTCACCGAATGAACTTACATATCGTAAGTGATCGAAGTTACGTGATCATCCTTTTGCGCATCATACAAAAAGGATTTTGTAGCAATTGTCGCGGTATGACCGGTATAATGGCATAGATCACACTTCGCTGGGTTTGTTGGTAGATTTTGACCTTGATGAACTGAGGAGGTCGACTTAGTTTCCTTGATTGAATCAGAGCTCTTCGATGGATTCCATCTTGTCACCGCCTTCCTCACAAGTTCGCCGATTCTCGATTTGGTTTGCTTCATGAGGAACCTAAGATGTGGAAGTCTCAGCCGTAGAATCTTGTAGGATTGGTTTTGTTGGTCTTTTCGTGATGGTTCTACCAAGTCCGACCTTTCTTTTGGTGAGTGAGGATTGAATTGTAGTGAGTAAGCTCGTAGCTTGGTGCAACACCACAAGAGGTTTCGGGGGTGGAAGCGGTGCATTAGATTCAACTTCGCACTCGAGATGTGTTTAGTACCATCAAGCACATCGTGAGTCCAAGCATGCTCTTTAGAGCTTGGCTTTCGTGCTCTAGTATTCTTCTAGAATCGAAATTTGGAAGCTTACTCGTGGTTAACCTGCTCAATCCAATCACCGGGCTTGGGAGTTGTCAACATATTAGTAATCATGCCACCGCACACAAATGGCTTTAGACTCGTGTCTTTGTTGTGAGAGTCGTGAGACGGTCTTCACCTATGACTCTTTTGCCACTGGGGCACCCACAACATCAAAGACCCTTGGATTATTAGCAGTCCAACTTTCAATTATATCTTTTTCCTTTTTAAGTTCATCTTGAAGAGCCTGATTTCTTTTAACTAGTTCAATGTTTTGAATTTGCAAAGTGACAACCTCAAGCTTAGTTTGTTTTAAAAGAAGTAGTTCATCCCTACACTTGTTCAGTTCAAAACTTAGCTTGTTATATTTTGAAAAAATATTTAATCGTTGCTCTTCTACAAACTTAAGGTCAACATTGATATAGTTCATATAAGACTGCCAATCAGAGTCATCATCCACATAAAGAAAAAATATTTACATTCTTCATTGTGATGTTGACCCATTCTCCATTTCTAGCATGATTTTTCCCAACAGCTAGCTTGTCCTCTTCTGAGAGAGCCATCAGTGCACTGACTTGCACCATTTCATCGCCGAGGAGACTAGCTCTCCAACCCAAATAAGACTTCAAAGAACTAGGCCCTTGTTTTTACCCTACACGATTTAACAAATGTTTGTTGTTTCGAGGTGTGGCCTCAAGCGATGCTAGCTTGGTTTTGACTTTCCGTACTTAGCTTCAAAATCAACAGCTTTACTTTGATCGACTTGTTTTAAAATTTTGATGAGACTGATAAAATTTTGGTTGAAATTTGCTAAAGCTCGAGGACCGATTTGACCGATGGTTTATAAGAGGGTTCGAAATTGTTTTTGAAAATGTGTTTGGCAAATGGCCTCTTTTATGACACTTAAAACATTCGGTGTCCTCATTTGCTTTAGCATTTGAAAACCTTTGTTTCTTTTTATAAACCTCCGAGAGTTAGCAAGGAGTGCCCTTTCCTAAAATTCGATGTTCAGTCATTTAGGTACTCCTCACTTGATCTCTCATCGCTCATCATCCGATATTTCACGAAAATCTTGAACCACATTGTTAGAATAAAAAGCGAGAGATAGGTGTTGAAATGGTGGATGGGGACTTCTTGACTTCTGAGACTTCTTCAAGTCGTGGTATCGTCTGCTGATGAGGTTTTCCTCATAGAAAAATTTCCCATATATTTCGTGAAGTTCAAGATTCGGATATGATTAACATTCCTAAGTCCCCGAGAGAAATTCACTACTTCTGTGGAGACTATTGACAAAACCAACATTAATTTCATGTTTGGACAATTTTACACCATCATTAGATAGTTCATTTAAAAGAGTTTTGTACCGGTGTAAGTTTGAGACAAATTTTACGAGTCCTTAGCCTCAAGGTGTTATACTCAAGTTTCGTGTCCATTATCCTGCTTTTCCTTGGTATCGATGGAACTTCATGACTATGAATTAGGTCATCCTGTGTTTGTTTAGTTGTACTACGACTTAATAATGACTCCATAATATCATCACGAAGACAAGATATGATGATACTTTTGAGCCATTGGTCCCGGTTGACCACTCTCCTCTCATCCCGAAGTTCATCGAGCTTCGTGTTTAGGCAAACCTTCAGCATTTTTAGGATAAATGGACCTTCATTAATACACTTAATGTAATAAGGTTCCTTCCAGTCAAATAGCAAAGCATACGATTTTTCCATTTGTTAAATTTACCAACTTCAAGTCGAGGGGCAATAGCATAATACGCTCCACCCTTTTTGTCGACTAGTTGGGGCACATCAATTTCAGCCATTAGGATCCTGATTTAAAAACGTTTTAGAGCGGCTTAAAAGGTTTTATAATCAACCTTGCTCTGATACCACTTGTTGTTCCCTATTCACTATCGTATAAAAACAGTTAAGTACTTAAAACGAACTAATAGTGAATCAATGACCGAAATGACATAAGTAAAACACACCGATAAATTTTCAACTTAATATTCTTTATCGAAATCAATCAAAGAATACATTACCCAAGTACTTGCGGGCAAGATTGGGATTGAAACGACAAAGTGTTGTAACTCCTCATGAAGCTCGGGCTAAGTCCGAGCACAACTACTATGGAACCACCGAGCTATCTCGTGGACCGAGTTGATTTGGAGGAGTGAAAGATGGCTTCGTGTGTGTGTGTTTTACAATTCACAAGCTTAAATCTTTCACTCCATCACTTATGCTATTTATACAAGTATGAATTTTAACTTTATCCTAAGTGACAACCGACAGTTACGTAAGACAAAATATCGATGTATTTTGTCTCTGCATACTAAGGCTATATTAAGTAAGAGACAAGGTCGCTTTCCATAAGTCGTTGATGACATTGAGCCCGATAGTTAGCCATTCGTGAAAGTCGACTTTGGTTGATAAGGACTTCGCCTTATCTAATTCAAACTTGTCCCGCCTTATCCCGCTCATTCTTCGCCTTCATTGCCTTCGCCTACTACTTGATTTGTCTTGATGTAAGTAGGCGGTGAGAGTTTAGGATTAGGTGAGTTATTGTCATCACCACCAATCCACCATCTTCTTCTCGACTCGCCTTCACCCCTTAAGTTCCGCCTCACCGAGTGGAGAGACTTCTTCTTTGCTTCATCGAGTATCTCGAAGATGGCTCACCGAGACTATGCACTCAATGACTGTTAGTGTTTAACGCCTAAACACTTAGGGTATTTTCTATTCAAATCCTAGACTTAAGAGGTTTGGGTATTTACTGAACCCAACAATAAAGCCTACTAGGCTATCGTTAGGGAATCCGAAAATACACGAAAGTCCATCTCTTGAAGCCAGAGTCTCCAAGGAGCCTTTAGCCTCCAAAGAGATCAAGGATCCGTAACTAGAAGACAAACAAGAATATTTTGTAGACCCTACCACAAATAACGGGTTTCCTATATTCCTGTATGTTAAACACTTAATGACTAAAAATGGATTATGGAAGATTTAATGCAAAAACACATTTAATACATTCTTTTTTTGTTTTAAATTATTACAAATGTGGTTAATCCATCTTTCAATGAAAGATGAGATTTGAATCGATTCCAATATTGGAAGATTCTTTATAGTTGTCAATTTTTTTTTAAATCATTTAGTGAGTTTTTATAAAAATTATGCAAGTGTTTAGGTGCATTTTATAAAATGAAGCAATAGATTTTATAAAATGATGAAAGTGTTTTGATGCAATGTATATGAAATAAATGCAACTTTGATTAGTAGGCTAGTTTGTAAACTCATGTTCATACCATGTATGAAATGTAAAATAGGATTCTAAAAAAGAGTGATTGAAATTATAAATACTTAAAGACTCCAAAATACAATTTAAAGATTTTCAATGGTTTGTTATATGTTTTGATCATAATAAAACATAACAAACATACTCGAACCTTTGTTGAAGCACGAGAAGACTCGAGACGTCGAAGACGAGAGGTGTTGAAGAATATATGTTTTGACGAGGTTACAAGTAACGTACACATTTTAAGTTATATATTAGAAGTTGCATATTTGTCATTACATAAAAAACAATTTAGTTTAAATATCTTTATATTTGCAATAACAATGTATAAACACGAAATAAAATAAGCAAAAAGGATACCACTAAATTGAGTAAAATAGTTGAGTAGAAAAGTAAAATAAGGAACATAAACTTATTGTATATTGATTAAGGAGATCACATATCTTTCTAAGAAAAATTATGATCAAAAGTTATAACACTAGTAAATTGAGTAAAACAAGGCTAAGTTTAACAGCGTGCGTTACGACAATATGGAGTTATTATTTAAACTAAGTATAACTTTTGCTTAACATTTTTATGTAAAAAAAGTCACGATTGCTCATCATATCGTCCAAATCGTATTGATCATGAGATCAGAGCCGATTTAAAGATTTTTGCATTTAATCTTAAGAAAGTATGCGATCTCTAGAAAATAATTGGGAGACCAAAAGAAAAGTTTAAAACAACCTTTAAAGTTGAATTGTTTGCCAAGAAAAGATGATGAATATTTGTTTCATGTATTTAATCTTGTTGATACGAGACAAATTGCCGAATGGAATAAATGGACAAAAAAAACTGTATGAATGAACATTTTAATCAACACAAATTGCCACCAAATACATACAATAATCTGTCACCGTGTATTTCTTTTATGAAATGTCATTAAACAAAACTTTATACATTCTATACGCTTCCGACTTCTGCCTTTATAGTTATACAGTAATCTATTGATTGTTATTGTAATGTTTTAGATTCATTTCTGACTCTTAAATATGTCCTTTAACATCATATTTGTAGTTACTTTTCACATTAGGCTGTTTTCATGTGGTACAAGTTAACTTGAAGTTCATTTTCACTGGTGTAGTCATCATTCAAAAGGTTGTTGATTCAAATTTCGTTTGAGATGTTTGTGAGATAGCTTTATATATGTGGGTTATGTGTAGGGGTGTTCAAAAATCAGGTAAACCAACCTAACCGAAGTAACCGCTCAATCCGAAACCGAAAAATCCGAAACCAAGAAACCGAAACCGAAAACCCGCTTATCACGGTTCGGTTTCGGTTTTATTTTTGATATCCGCGTTAACCGAATCAACCGCGCTAATACATGAAGGTTTTTAACTAAATATTCAAAAATCGTATGAGATTAATTATATTATCGCACTATTTTATCAGATAACGCCCTTTTGCTCATAATGTAAACATTTATGTGTGAAAGTTGATAAATGCGATCGTAATTTATAGACGCCGAATAACTATTATTTTGTTAAATGATTATGTATGGATATTTGAATGCAATTATTCTAACGGTATAACTTTTGTGTGACTATTATCTATTAATGTCATTTAATTTATATGAAATGACATTTTACATTCTAGAACATGTTATTGTTTATACTGGTTAAACTCGAATAAATGTTTAAAATGGTTAACCATGACCGAACCGCGGTAATCGCTCATTTCGTGCATCCATTGTCCGTTACTCCGCTTAATACTGCTTCGATTTCGGTAGTAAAATTAATTACCCGACCCACGATGGATAGTTTAAATCTTCCAATTAACCGAACTGAACCGCCCCGCGAACACCCCTAGTCATGTGTGTGGAAACTTGTCGTTAAAAAAAAGAAAGAAAAAAAAACTCAGTTAACTTGTACTAAATGAAAATGGCATGGTTCAAATCCGTTCTCCAAGAGACCTATATAGTACGAGTAAATAAAAATGACAAAATGGACCAACTAGACGAGCTATCATCAAAATATAATCTTGATTGCAGGGCAAAGGGGATGGGGTGGCTAGTAAGTGCTAACCCTGCCCACCCACCAACTAGCCCAAAATGTTCATTGTTATTTAGCTTAAAAGCCCATTGTTTTATGAATATGGATGGTCGGCCCTTCCAATCCCTATGATATCGGTTTACTTTTCTTTGTTATTTCACATGAAAAAGAAGAGAAAATCAACCGTCATTCTGTCAAATAAAACCAACTAATCAAAAATTGAGTTCAAACTTGAGTCGCAACTTGAAACATTTTGAGCTAGATAGTGATCTAGAATTGAAAAATGTTAGTTCACTTTCAGCATTGTGTAGAGGGTTGCGGAAACTGAGAAGTCGGAAATGCATCCTCTGATTAATAGGTTGATTCGTCTTATATTAACTTTCTTTGTTTCAATTGTAACATCTAAAGAGCTTTCCAAAGATGAAACTTGTGAAAACAAGACTTCGTAGTAGCATGAGTGATGACTTCCTTAAAAGTAGCTTGATTCTTAGCATTCAAAGGGAGATTGTTGGTACCTTTTGTACTGAAAAAATAATAGATAATTTTTACTTCAAAATCAAAACGACGTGTCCAGATGATGAAGAAGCAGAAGGTACAATTTCTTGTTACTTTTAGAATGATTATTTCATTACCTTAAAGTTTATGCTTTTATATACCGACTATATTTCGTCACTTGTAGGTTAGTTCATGACAAAGTGAAGCTCTAAGTGCTCAAGGTTATTAGATGTCTTATTTAGTTCATGACAAATGATCAAAGTTCAAGTACTCAAAGTCATTAGAAGTCATATGATTATGTCTTTTATACTAGTTAATTTAATTTAAAGACATGAGTTTCTTAATTTTATTATTTATTTGGTTCTTTATCTGTTTTTTTTAAATTGTCATGATTTATTGTATTTTTTTCAAATTATAATGTGATTATAAAAGAAAAATAATAATAAAATAAAATATTTTGGCTCTCTTAACTTTGAAATCTAACTCCGCCCTACTTCAGTGATATAACTTTGAATATGAGAATTAGAATGGGCCAATGATATCGGTCCTTCCCTGGACTTTCCGGTGATGGAGGCATCTTGATTGCCTTACTGCTTACCATGTGCTTACATGATGGTCTCTTTTTATATTTCGGAATCCAAATTCAATAGGAAACATTTTAAAATTATGACAAGTCAACCTTTTTTATGTTTTTCCTTTAAATATCAAACCCCAACCTAAAAAATAAAGAAAATAATATGTTATAGATTTCACAACTAAGTAAGCTAATGGAAACACGCCCTAAGTAACATGTTATAGATTTCACAACTGGGCATTGAGCTTTCGTGAACCTCCTACCTTGGTACCTTGTGGCTGTGTAGGCCATGCAGGTTGGATGCTTGGAAGCATTGCTAGTGATGTAATCCTCAACAAAAAGATCAGGAACCTAAACATAAAAACCAAAACAATTACAAATAACACTAAAATCAAGCAACTATTACAGCCTAAACCAACAAACTAATCATTAAATAAAATCTCAACCTATAACTAATTATCTCAGAACACATCGAGCTAACCCCATAATCAATATCACAAAAAGATCCAAATTTGACTACATCCCCATCACTAAAAACACAAAGATCTAATTTGAGCAAACCCCCTATTGCCTAAACCTTAAATTTAGGAACTTGTCAATCAGTTTGCCTAGATAGAAGTATCAAAGCTGGCTTTAAAAAAATATATTGAGAAGAACATTGCTATAAGAAACACACGTTACCCATATTCCAATTATATTTGCATTGATATAAGGACATACCAGTGGATGAATGATCCAACCATGATACACTAGGATTCCTAATAAACCAAAAATTAGGGATATATGTATTGCGAAGAGATCATGATGTAAGATAAACAGATGCCTGTTAAGTTTCACATCCACATAGATAGATGCCCTTGGCGAGTTTATCAAGTGAGTTTACAAGGCCAGAAACCATCTTTTGCCTCTCCTGCAACTGCAATATACACAAACATGAACAACGTCAAACAAACCAAGAAGGAAACAAAAAACAAAAGTGAAATTACATGAATATAAAGTCGATTTTGTTACAAGTGAAAGCAAAATACAAAACATCTTCGCTAGCTGAATGATGGCGGCTTTGGTTTTCTGAATGAATTTGAAGGCCAGTGAGTTTTGTTAATGCATAAAAGAGGTGGGTTACAACTGGTGAAAGGGTGTGGCCGAACATTATGCAGCTTCTTTGATAAGTTTTACGAAGTCTTATTTCCTTACTTAGTTTCCAGAGATGAATAGTTTCCAGTTATGTAATTGACACAGAATAATTTTCAATTATTTTCGAAAATTATTTAAGTTTACAATAGTTTCCATAGTGTATTAAGATCTTCCTAATATAGTTCAAGTATTTCTGTTGGGTTCAGTAAATACCCAAACCCCTTAATCTTGGATTTGAATAGAAAATATCCTAAGTGTTTAATCCACAACACAATCGTGTCATCATGAAGCGATAGTCTCTCGATGAGCCATCTTCAGATACTTAGTACGAGGAAAAGTATCGCCTCTCCACTCTACAAGGCGGATCTTAAAGGGTGAAGACCAAGTCAAGAAGATGGTGGATTCAGTGAGTGATGACAATATCTCACCAATCCCTACGACTCCTCTCCAATCATTAATCATCAAGACAAATGAAGAAAGAGATCAAGGCTTTAAGATCGAAGAATGAGTCGGATAAAGCGGGAAAGTTTTACCCAAATAAAACTAAGTCCTCAAGTGTTTATCCACCCATACATGGTCACAATCTTCTAAGATCATGTCACCATTTATAGTAAGCGGCGATTCTCATCAAAGGAAATAGTCTCACGCCTACTATAAATAGAAAGGTGAATAGTAATCAATCCTTCAAGATTCATGTTTGCTAAGATTTATGTTTTGTCTTCTAGGTTAAAGTAAAATATCATACTTGTATAAATAGCATAAGAAGAAGAGTGAAAAGTTTAAGCTTGTGAATTGTAAAAATACACATACACACAAGCCAACTTTTCACTCCTCCAAATACAACTTTATCCTTGAGCTAGCTCGGTGGGTTCTAAGAGTTGTGCTCGGACTTAGCTCGAGCTTAGAGAGAGTCACCCCAAACCTTGTCATTTCAATCCCAAGTACTATTCCGCAAGTACTTGGGTAACGATTCTTTTGATTTATTTCTAATAAGAATATGATGTTGAAAATTACTTTGTGTTTTACTTACATTACTTTCACCATTATTCACTCTTAAATTGTTTTAAGTACTTAATTGTTATTAAACGATAGTGAATAGGGAACAACAATTTCACTTTTACATAATAGTTTCCACAGTGTGTTTCCAGCCTTTCGTGTCCAACAAAAATATATGTGTTTCCAGCAATCCTTTCCTTCATCAGTTTCCACATAATCAATACTTTCCTGCAATAGGTTAATGCAATGCAATAACTCAACGTTTGATTTTCCGGCCTTTCAATACTTGCTTGCAATAGGTTCATGCAATAACTCAACATTGGAACTTTTATTTCAAATGTCAGCCTTTTAAATACTTGCCTTTCAGCCTTTGAATACTTCCTTTGCCACATTATTTATTGAAGTTTCCGTAACTAAAATTCAGTTTCCTTAATTACTTTTCCTGAATTAGTGATACGCGCCAATTTGGAAACTACTGATAAGCTTGGAACCATCAGTGAAAACCACTGATAAGCTTCAGTGGAAACCACTGCTAAGCCAAAAGTTAGTTATAACTTTTGGCGGGAAAGTTTGTTTTGCTCCTTCCTCCTATTTCTCCTTCCTCCCAATTGTATAAATACTCTTTTCCATTTCACTTGTAATTCATTCACGAAAAGACTTGTAATATTTCTCTTAATTCCATTACAAACTAAGTAAATCATTTGATTACAAATACGGTTTCATTTCTTCTTATGTGATCCCCTATTTGTTTTCATCAACAACTACATTTCATAAGCGATTTACGGTTGTTACAACTGCACGTATCAAGTGGTATTCAGAGCCCTTTCTTGGCACCGATAATATTCAAGATTGTTAAACCGACATTCTTGATTTCCTGTTATCTTCTCCGCGAATTCCTCAAGAAACAAGATTTACCTAAGAAAAAATTAGTCACCACTAATTTCACCTATTCTATTACATCAGATTAGTGCCAAACATTTGTACGGTCACAAGGCTAGCCCATTAGTGGTTAAATTCTCTAGCCTTGAACAAGCTGATCAGAAGCATTTGGTTTGGGTAATCAAGAATAGGACCAATAGTTGTTATTCCATTGTAGATGAGCAATAACATTACTGGTGAGATGGTGAACACAAGAACCACAGTTAGTAATCAAGATTCTTCAATGGAATCACTCCAACAAACTGTTAGTGATTTGCAAAGAACTATGGCCGATTTGATGGCTGAAATGCAAAGAATGAGGAATGGTGAGGTACCAGCCTGGGAATCATGGTAAAATGGTAGAAATGGTGGATGATGACTACACAATATGGTAGGTTGTCTAAATTTGAGTTTCCAAGATTCAATGGGGATGATGTAAAGGGTTGGATATTTCGTGTAGAGCAGTTCTTTTGTCTTGATAATGTAGATGATGAATTGAAAGTGGGAATTGCTTGCAATGCATGTGTATGACAAAGCCTTGGTGTGGCATCGCCAGCTCATTAAGCGATTTGGTGAAAACAGCTTGGGAGGTGTATGAGAAACAAGCCTTGCAAAGATTTGGTTCATGCTTTGAAGATCCAATGATGGATTTGAAGAATTTGAAACAAACCGGTAGTGTGCAACATTATCAAGATTTGTTTGAAGATTTGGTGAATAAGGTGGAGTTGAGTGAAGAATATGCCATCGCTTTGTTCATTGAGGTCTCAAGGATGAAATGGGATGCCCATTAGAATGTTTAAGTCACAACATTGATGGATGTGTATAGTCGTGCCAAGAAACAAGAAGCCACTAATGTCGCATTAAAGCCAAGGTATAATTTCCAATCTCATATGAGATCTCATATTACCGGTTATGTCAATAAGGATAAGGGTATTCTACCAAGACCGGTTAATAGACCTATGGCTTTGCTCGCACCCAAAAGAACACCATATGGTGAGAATAGACCCTTTAAGAGATTGACTCAAAAGAATTGGAGGATAAGAGGGCTAAGAATCTTTGTTTTATCATGACCAAAAATATGTGCCGGACACAAATGTAGTGGTCAATTGCATTCATTAGAAGTGGTGTTGGATGAGGAAATTGAGTCTGTGGAAGAAGAATTGGCTAATGATGAAATGGGTCATTTGGGGAATTATGATGAGACTTTTGAAATTGATCATAATAATGAAATGGTGGCTCAAATCTCATTGAATGCACTTACTGGTGTATACAATTATCGACAATGAGGTTAAGGGTATGGTAGGAAAACAAGGGTGCATGTGCTTGTGGATTGTGGAAGTACACATAATTTCATTGATTTGCGATCGTCAAGAAGTTGGGTTGTAAGACTAAAACTATGTGTCCCTTGCAAGTGTCTCGTGGCTAATGGTCGCTATGACTAGTACTTTGATGTGTTGTGGTTTATCTGTGATCATGGGAGAAGAAACTTATATGATTGATGCTATGGTACTACCTTTAGGAGGTTGTGAAGTGGTGTTGGGAATACAGTGGTTGTCTACTTTGGGGGAAATTATGTGCAATTTTGAGAAATTAACCATGAGGTTCTATGTGGGGAATAAGAAGGTGTTGCTAAGAGGTTCTCAACAAGCTACACTTCAATGGATGCAACCTAGAGAACAGAACAGTGCTATGTTGAATTCTATGACACTGTGTGTATGTCCTGTGTCATTCTGTAGTATGGCAGGGACAAGTCTGATTGAGTCACAAAAGATTGATGAAATTTTGGATGACTTTAAAGGTGTGTTTGAAGTTCCTACTGGTTTACCACCAAAAGATCACATGATCATCACATTCCTCTTATGCCAAACACTCCTCCGCTAACATCGACCCTATAGGCATCCTCCTAGCCAAAAGGATGCCATTGAATGATGGTACAAGAGTTATTGGATGCCGGTGTCATTAGATCTAGTCAAAGTTCTTTCTCCTCTCCTATAGTCATGGTTAAAAGAAAGATGGCGGTTGGAGAATGCGTGTTGACTATAGACAATTGAATAAGAATATCACAAAGACAAATTTCCCATACCTAAGATAGAAGAATTGATAGATGAATTACATGGGTCGCTGGTGTTTTCAAAGCTTGATTTAAGGTCCGGTATCACCGCATCGAATGAAGGAGGAAGACATTCATAAGATCGCATTCGTAACTCATGATGGCCACTATGAGTTTTTAGTGATGCCATTTGACTCACAAATGCCCCTTCCACATTTCAATCACTAATGAATGAGGTCTTTAAACCCTATTTGAGGAAGTTCACATTGGTTTTCTTTGATGACATCTTGGTTTATAGCAAGTCAATTGAAGAACACATTGTACACCGAAATGATTTTGCAGACTATGCAGCTCACACCTTGTTTGCAAAAGGAGCAAGTGTACTTTGCAAAGGTCTCGTGTGAGTACTTGGGTCATATCATCACCGATAAAGGGGTTGCAACAGATCCTTCTAAGATTGAGGCTATGAAAGATTGGCCTACACCCAAGAATGTGAAGCAACCAAGAGGCTTTTGGGACTCACAAAGCTATTATAGGAGGTTCATTAAGGGTATGGAATCATGAGTAAGCCATTAATCGACATCAAGAAGAACTCTTTGAGTGGTCCGACATAGCTCAAGAAGCTTTTGAGAAATTGAAGTTGGCCATGATACAAGCACCGGTGTTGGGGTTGCCAAACTTTGAGAAAGAATTCACCGTGGAAACCGATGCATGTGGAACCTGTATTGGTCTTGTGTTGTTGCAAGATGGTCATCCATTGGCATACTTGAGTAAGGCCTTATCTCTCGGACATCAAGCTTTGTCCACTTATGAAAAGGAATTTTAGTCGTCATTTTGGCATTGGAGAAGTGGAAGGGTTACTTAATGGGTAGACATTTCAAGATTAAGACCGACCACTTGGGCCTCAAATACTTGTTGGATCAAAGGCTTACTACTCCTTTCCAAGTTAAATGGTTGCCTAAATTTCTTGGGTATGATTATGAAATTGTCTATAAGAAGGGTAGTGAAAATGTGGTAGCCGATGCTCTGTCTAGGAAGGAAATGCAGGTCAATTATTGGCAATAATAGCTACTAATGCACCATCGGACTTCTCAAAGAAATCAAGAAAGTCAAGTGATGTATGAGAAATTAGCCAAATTAATAAAGCGGTTTGAAGATCCTAATTTTCAATCAACAAAGTACACTTGGTCTAATGGTCGAGTTAAGAAGGAAAAGTAGGTTGGTGGTGGGAGGTAATGAGGTACTCAGAAGAAAATCTTCTCACAAATCCACAATGAATCGGTTGGTGGGCATTCGGTGTTCAAGTATCGTATGTAAGATAAGTTCTATTTGTTATTGGAAGGAATGAGAAAAGTGGTTAAACAATGGATCGTGGAATGTGATGTGTCAAAGGCAAAAGCCCGATCTTAGTGCCTATCCGTGTCTTTTGCAGCCTTTGCCTATACCAGCTTAGAGTATGGAGTGATATATCCATGGACTTTGTGGAAGGACCGCCAAAATCTCATGGAAGACTCTTATATTAGTGGTGGTGGATGTGCTCAAGAAGTATGCTCACTTTATTTCCTTCAAGATCCTTTCACAAATGCACAAGTGGCACAAGTGTTCTTAGATAACATCTACAAGTTACATGGTTTGCCAAATACCATTGTAAGTGATGAGACAAAGTGTTCCTAAGTGCTTTTGGCAATCATTGTTCGTGGCTTTGAAAGTTAAACGCAAATGTCAACACCTACCATCCACAATCGATGGACAAAGCAGTGGTGAATAGGTGTTTGAGTGCTACCGAGATGTATGTCGGTGAGAAACCAAAAGAGTGGACACAATGGCTTTCAATGGCGTAGTTTTGTATAACACAAATTTCCACACTGCTATCCGTGCCACCCCATTTGAAGTGTTATATGGTCAAACACCACCCATCCACATGCCTTATTTGCTGTGTGAAAGCAATCGTTGAAACTGTGGATAGAACAATGCAAGCAAGAGAAATTGGTTAACATGCTTAAATTTCATCTCAAGAGAGCACAAGATAGGATGAAAAGCTTGGCGAGATAAACACAGTAATCGATAGAAATTTTGAAGAAGGTGTTTGGGTCTATTTGAAATCGCAACCATACAGTGCAAGTAACAAATAGACACAGTCCCTATAACAAACTCTCGCCTAAGTACTATGGTCCTTTCAAGATCATAGAGAAAATTGGCAATGTGGCCTATAAATTGCGCCTTCAAGTGGTAGTCAAATCCATCCAAGATTTCATGTGTCCCAACTTAAGCTTTGCAAAGGGGTGGTTGATAAGCCCGAACTCTTCCCATGTGTGACAATGGAGGGCTCCTATCGGTGTTACCAGTGAAAATCATTGACAGAGATCGGGAAAGGTTAACAATAGAGTCTTTGCTTATGTGTTAGTACAATGGTCAAATGGCAGAAGAAGAGGCAACTTGGGAACTATATACCAATTATCAAGAAGTACCGGTTTGATCAAGAGGAAGCAATCGAAGGTGCTATTCGACCGTGGAAAGTCAAATGTTAAGGAGAAGGGATTTGATACGCGCCAATTTGGAAACTACTGATAAGCTTGGAACCATCGGTGAAACTATCGCTAAGCCAAAAGTTAGTTATAACTTTTGGCGGGAAAGTTTGTTTTGCTCCTTCCTCCTATTTCTCCTTCCTCCCAATTGTATAAATACTCTTTTCCATTTCACTTGTAATTCATTCACGAAAAGACTTGTAATATTTCTCTCTCTTAATTCCATTACAAACTAAGTGAATCATTTGATTACAAATACGGTTTCATTTCTTCTTATGTGATCCCCTGTTTGTTTTCATCAACAACTACATTTCATAACTGATTTCTGGTTGTTACAATCTGGTACGTATCAATTAGTTTGCATTCGTTTGATTGATAAAGATAGTCAAACTTTCTTGCAATGTTTGATTCTTGCAATATACTTTCCAAACGCCACTCACTTTCAAATTTGACTAATTTCAGTTTTTTTACAATGACTGATTTTCAGTTTTTCACTTTCAATGTTGACCATTTTTGCTTTATAGTTAATTAAGATTAAGATAAACAGTGTAAATATCTCAAGTTCAAAATATATAATGATTGCGATTTTCTTTTTTGTATTAGGATCGTTATACTTTTAAAAAGATCATTGGGTCGTCACACTCGTAAGATTAAGTAGATGATTTGGCAAATCCGTATTATAGGGCACCTCTCTAGCATTCCATTTTTTATAAGAAAAATAAAATTGTTTGTCTTTTTAAGTCAAGTACAATGTATAAGCTCAAAAAATGATCCTTTATTTATTGTCTGGTATCAGTGTATCACATACTTGATTTTTTTTTTAAATATAGGATGACTTGCTTTATCTGTTCTAAAACTTTTTAAATGTTATGGATAAATATAGAGTGGATGTCCATATCTTTTAGTATTTGTAGTTATCTTATTTAGAGTATTATATCTTGTGGAATACTCCACTTTGTAACTATATATACATGCCTCCATAGAGAGATGAATAATACAATTTTTCTATGTCTCAATCTTTATTCTTGTTCTGTGTTCTCTTCTTAATTATTAATTTCACAACACGTTATCAGCAAGCTCAGGTAATTTTGATTTCGAGAGGTACGTTTTTTTCTTTTCTTTTGATCATCGGCTATAGTTAAATGAATATATTCCTCTACTAGGCTATTGGTTACATGTAATTTTTGTTATGTTTCTTTAATGCGTATTATACACCGATACTTAATGTAATTAATAACAATAAGCGACTGTGTATATGTTATTTACATGAAAACATAATTATACAGTGTATGCTATTTACATGAACAATAAGTTTGTATTCTAAGTTTGTGGGGACGGTGTATGTTATACCTCTTTCGTATTGTTCTCTATCTTGTTACTTATTATAAATATAACCTCATGTGCTTACTATATTAGATTGTGCGTATTAGGCTAGTCTCAGTCGTGATCTGGGTTATCCAGCGCCACGTCAGCTTTCTCTTTCCAACAACCTGACACGACCCGGATGCCTCAGTCGATGACCCAAGTTTAAAAAATAAATAAATAAATAAAAAACATTTTTAACATAAACTAAAATTTCATTAATAATTAAAATGTTACAATTTTAAATAAAACAATACGAAATACATAAATCATAAATCTAATTTGAATGCTCCCGCATGCGAGTCATACGAGGGAGTACGAGAACCGAAAATCCTCGGCGAGCCAAATCTTCCTCGTCTAGCAGAGGTTCCCCAGAGTCAAGTTGGTAGTCAAGTTGATGCACCAACACCATCGCTTTTGTTCTCCGATAGCTCCAATTGATTTTGGTGCCGACGTTGTTCGTTATCTTCTCGAACACACCGCCACAACTTGTCAAGAACCTCGCGATCTTTGGGCTTGATCTTTCAAAATTTGTCTATCGCATTTCGCTTCGGGAGTAATGTCGTTGCAACTCTTGTAGTTTTCTCTCATTTGTTCCTTCTCCGCCTCGCCGGTCAAACAATTCGATGACGCTTATAATAGCGTTTTTGAGCCTCATCGTCGTTATTAGGCTGATTTTGAACGCACACTTGCATATCTCAACGGAATGGGGATACGGCAAACCATATTAAATCTTGTGTTGAGAAGTATTTTGAGTTTGAATTATGTTTGAAATTGTGTGTTAAGAAGTGTGTTTCGTGAAGTTGGTATTTATAGAGTGGTAAGATTGGTTTTTTTTTTTTTTTTTTTTTTTTTTTTTTTTTTAATGACCAAACGGTCATTCTCTTAAATATGTATTCAATGTATACGTTGGGAAGGGAATAGAAAGCATCGATTGAAAACAACCGATATTCGAAAATTTTGGTCCACGACCGATGTTGCAACCGACTGCCACAGTCGAGACAACCGATGTTCACATCGGTTGAGGATGGAAAACTTTGTTGCCTAACCGATCAAAACCCCACGAATGCGTCCAGCCTTAGTGTGTTTTTCCTCATCATAAATGGCCATTCCGTGTTCTGATTGCCACATTAATTTTATTCAATGACTGCGGTTTATGTATGATTGTTTCTTTATTTGATGTATATAATCTATACTATCTAATATATTAAAATACTGTACCACCCTCCTAAAGCACAACATTAAATTTTAATATTAAAACACTTCCATATATAGCACTAATGTACAAGAGCCGCAATGCATCTCTCCACATATATCACGTGCAGGAACACGTGAGGTAGCATGACTTTGTCCATACGCTTTCTTCTTCTTCCTTTTGGTAACTCTTAAATATTTGATGAGTGTGCAAATACTCATCATTTTGTACCTTTAGATCGCAAAAACATCCGAAACACTCGTAAATGCATCAAATGATAAAAATATCACAAATAAGTGTTTTATGTGTTTCAAATAGAAAAATGCCAAAAGCGGTGAAAACGATCAAGTTTGCATAATTGGCGCTTTAGTTCCCCAAGTTTCAAAAGTTGTCAAAAATAGTCCTCGTAAATCAAAATAAAGCAAAATATCATTTAAGGTCCATGGGATTCAAAAGTTGTCAAAACAAACCCTTCAAAGTTTAAGAATTACAAAATGACAACTTTAATCCCTAAAGTTTGAAAAATGTCAAAAATATTCCTCGGATATTTAAAAAATGAAAATAATCAAATGTGGTCCTTGTACTATTAAAGATTGGCAAGTTTGGTCCTTGTGTTAACTTTGGAAAAGTTGCTAATTCAGCCCCTCAACTTTGGAGAAATTTCAACTTTGGTCCTTGTGTATTAACTACTAAACCAAACCGGACCCTTTGTTATTATTAACACAAACCCAACCCAGCTGGCCCAAATGCAAGCCCAATTCCAATCATTTGACCCTTGACCCTTAACCCTTGAGCCAGTCAAAAACTCATTTGAACCCTGCCAATATACCCATTTTGAACCCCCACCTTAATAATTAAACGGGTCAAACAACAACGCTTGCCAAAACCGGTTCTCATCGCTTCTCCTCACCAAAGCCTGCAAACCAAAACCACCATGGTTTTTCCACCTTTTCACCTCACCTTACCAGCTGTCTACCCACTCCCCTAACACCTCCACATCCACCAAAATTCATTAATAACAAAAACCTGCTCAAAGAATTTTTTGGCGCCAAAATGCCAAATGGACAGTTTTGATGATTTTGAAGGATCCAATGGTTGAAATGAAGTGGGAAAGATTCAGAGGTCGACAAAGAGTTGAAATGATCATTATAAAGAGAAAGATGAAGAATGTAGACATATATCTAGTGTAAATTAACTTAGTTTATGTCGAATTAGTCAATTTTAAATTTCCAGTGTATGTTTTAGCTTTCAAGCACTTTGTTTAAGTAATTTAAGTGTATGTGAATCTTTTTCAGTCCTCAATTTCAAGTTTCAGTCTTATTTCATGTTTGTGAAATTTTTAAGTTAAAATTCTCAATATGTCTTAAAGTTGTTTGTAGTCATATTATGGACTCATAAGCTCACTTAAGCTCCTAGAAAGCTTTTCTAAGCTTTTAGACACCATAAAACTCGCTTTAAGTAAAACTCAAAATTAC
This sequence comes from Chrysanthemum lavandulifolium, assembly GCA_022545495.1. NCBI lineage: Eukaryota > Viridiplantae > Streptophyta > Magnoliopsida > Asterales > Asteraceae > Chrysanthemum > Chrysanthemum lavandulifolium. The sequence goes on along the minus strand of CM040244.1, from coordinate 177,723,906 downwards.
CAAAATACCAAAAATTAGTTATAAATAAAATCAATGGATAAGATGATCAAGAAGTTTGTTGGGTTGATTTTGATCCCTTGGTTTAGTGCTTCGGGAAGCTATAGGAAGTGATTTTGTGCCTTGGTTCTCGGTTGTGCTTATAAGCAATTTGTAAGCTCTTTTCTTAATTTTGTCCATTCAACGAAGAACCGCTCATTTTGCTTATCTCTGTGTTTTCATGCTTCTTTGGTGTTGTTAAGTTAAGCTCTTACTTAAAATAGATCGCTTCTTCATAAGTTTCCTTAGCTACTTTGTTTTCACTTTTCCACCGTCAATATTGCAATATAGAAATTTAGAGGTCTTTGTTGTTATTATTGGTATTTATGTACTTAAATCAGTTTCTTTTATCATTAAATGATCTTATAAATCGCCATGGCCTAAATTAGTGTTAAGTTTTGAAAATCACAAAATCAACCTTCTAAAGGGTTGTTTGGTTTTATTGTGTAAACTGTGTTAGAAGGGATTCAAGCCTTTGTTCTTGTTTGTTTCATGTCACATTAGTGCCTAATAACTCATTGCAATCATAAAAACCAGTCCTTGTTTGTTAAAAAGTCAAAATTAATCTTAATCTCACTTTACTAGTTAACTGTTAGGATTTAGAATACAAAATTCATCACAGTTGTTTAAAACTTGGTCACATAGCTTAATTTCATCTTATTTTAGGTTAATATAACATAATCATTTAGTAGGATCAATCCAAAGTTCATATTAGTCAACCTATTAGTGTAATATAAAAAGTCAAAATTTCGTTTAGTGGTTTTGAATAAAATAGATAATTTTTATAAGACTTAATATTAGCTTTCAAAATCAGGCTTTTGGGATATTAAAATTTAGTTGCTAATCTTAATCATAGTATTTTTATAATTTCTAGTTAGCTTTTTAAACCTTATTTCTTAGCTTACTTTAGACCCTTTTTAAAAAAATGCCTGCGTACGCTTGAGCTAGCTTACTTCATAAGCTTGCCAAAAGCTCATTAGTGAATCCCAGCTTGTGTGCTTTAGCTTTTTGTGTAGCTTATCTACCCATCTCTTTAGTCCATTGCTTATTTCCAACTTTATAGCTTATTTGATAAGGCTGCAAGTAGCTTTTACTTTGTCCCATTTCTTGTATACACTGACTAATCAGTGTTTACATGCTTTTTCATAAGCTTGTCATAAGCTTATTAGTGGACCCCAGTGTGTGAGCTTGGACTTTTTAGAAAGCCCACCAACCCATCTTGCTACTTCAGTCTTAATTTTGAGCTTTTCAGCTTATTTAATAAGCTTAAATTGCTTATAAGTATGACTGCAGGCTTGTTTGGTTTATAGGATTAGAGTAATTGCTTATTAGCTTATTTTAAGCTTATCAGTGTAGTCCTTTGAGCTTTTTAGCTTAATTTGAGTACTTTTAGCTTATTTGTATCTTATTTTATCTTTGGTTCCAGTTTGTAAGTTTATTCGAGCTAAAAAAAATCAAAATAAGCCACAAGCTTAAACTGTTGAGCTCATAAGCTCATCAACTGCTTATTTTTAAGTTCCAAAATTTTTGTCTTCATTAAAGTTGCTTATAATCAGTAGTATAATAGTTTTGTAAAAGAAAAATCACAAAAACATCATTTTAAAAATAGTAATAGCATTTATTTAATAGAAATTAGCTTTTTAAATTTTTCTTTTCAGCTTTTTCATTAAGCACTTTTCATTTTTATATTTTTCTTATCTTCCTGTCATCTTAGAATATTTATAGAAAAAGTTTTAGATTTTTCTTTGTTTATTTAGTATTTATAAAAAATCAAGATAGTTTAAATAATAATTAAATAGTAATTAATTAATAATAATTAGATAAAAAGTCTAAAAAATATATTTTCAGTTTTAAAATAAGTTTTATAATATTTTAGATTTTTCTAAGTCATAATTTCACTTTTCTAGCTTTATTTCATATTTTCTTATATTTTAGATTATTATTAAATAGTTAAAAATAGTTTTAATTAATAATAATTAAATAAATAGTCATAAAAATAATTTTAATTTTCCAATAATTTTATTTTATTATTAGGATTGTAAAATATCATTTTATATCCATAGGTGTTTTATTCTTATAAATTCACGCTTTTATTTTGTACGCTTACGTAAAATTTAATAAACGTGACGTGTTCACGCTTGTTTAATCGATTGTTGTGCTTTATAGTTTTATATCCAAATACAATTCCAATCAATCAAGAGTGTAATTATCCACCAAAATCTTTACAGATCATTATCCTTAGTGATCATTCGACGTCGAACGCTTTCAAGCACCATTAATCCTCCGTGACTTAACGACACTGGGAAACACTATACTCCTCCGGACTTAATTGCATTGGTTTTAGACTGCTTGAATTTTATTACGGTTGACCATTCACAAGTGGTTGACTTGTGTAATAAACTTGACAGTTTGGGCGAATCAAATTTTACGCCACGGGAGGTCGAAGCGTGTTTTAAACATATTCGCACCCATACTTGCACATATACCACCTTTTGTAAATGCTTTTTGTAAAGTTATCAAAATCAAAAGTTCATTAACACTTTTCCTCAAGTGTTAACAATACCAAAAATATAAAACAACAAAACAATCATAACGTTTTCTATCCTGTATTTTCTTTAAGGTGATTCTTAAAGAGGTACGATTTGGTTAAACGAGACGATACCAAAAATATTGTCCAAAAGTATTTAAACGCTTAGCACGAATCCATACCTACTTCTTTTCGGTGGTACTTAATAAATACATAAAATCAACCACCGCAAACCAAGGCGTAACACCTACCAACCTGGGGTGTGAACATTAATAAGTTCCCAATCTTAAAGATCAAAACTTGCCTTTGTGTCCTTGTGATTTGGTGTATTTTTTAAATAAGCCATTTCATTTGTGATTATTGGTTTAAGTTCACTTGTCGCTTTGCCTTGCTTTTGTTTTGAAAATTGATTTTATACTTAGTGCATGCGCTCGTTCTTCCACTCTACAAGTCCACTTTCGTAGCTTGCAAGTATTCCACGAACGTAGAGGACGCTCGCTCCTTCACCGTGATCGAGGAACGCCTAGCACCACCACCCCAGTCGTAATGGCGTAAGATAAGCGATGAATGAGCTTCTCCAAGCACCCATCGAGGGTTACGGAGATGCCATTGTTGTCCCACCATCGTGGTGATACCTTCGAGCTCAAAACCGGGTTGCTTAATCTTGTAACCCAAAGCCAATTTTATGGTTTTGAGCGGACGACCCTCATGCACATATTCGATGGTTCAACAAGATTGCATCGACCATCAAATACAAGAATGTCCCACATGAAGCAATTAAGCTTCTTCTTCCCATTCTCTCAGAGGACAAGCCCGAAATTGGCTCGAGAAACAACCCCTCGTTCCATTGAGACATGGGAGGATTTAGTCACTAAGTTTGTTAACAATTCTATCCTCCATCCCGAACTACAAGTATTAAGAATGAGATAATGAAATTCACTCAAAGATTTGATGAATCATTCGGTGAGGCATGGGATCGTTATAAAGAGTTGCTCAAAGTGTCCACATCATGGTTTTACCGAGTTAATGCAAATGGATACTTTCTACAATGGTCCGAACCAAGCTAACCAAGACTCTTTAAATGCCTCCGCGGAGGTAATTTCTGAGCAAGACCACAAAAGAAGCCTTGCAAATCATAGAAAACAAGTCCCGTGTCCGCCTTTCCGAACAAAGACATATCGGTCTCGGTCCTAATGCCGACCTTCTACTTCATCTCACGTGAGTACATCTAGCACCGATGCTAAGATTGACAAACTCACGGATGTCGTTCGAGCTTTGGTTCTTGCTAACCAAAGAAAGTCACTTTCACACGACACCATCACATGGTGAAGTGAAGAAAGTCGAGGTCATGTCACTTGTGGTGGCCCTCATGCATACTACAACTGTCATCGCCACCGATGGTAGTCCATTTGAAGCCAATGCTATAGCCGGTACTTCACATCGTGGAGGTAATCAATACCGTCCTCAAAATGAACCAAACTACCGTGCTAATACTTATCGTGGACCACCCGTTTTTAACCGAATCCTAACATACAAAACCGAATCGAACCAACCTAGAATGAACCAAGGTTATCAAAACCAAGGTAATTTCCATCCTGACCAAATCAAGGTTTCCAACATCAAGGAAACTTTAATCAAAACAATTTCAATCGAGGAAATCAATTTCATGGGAATATGAATCCTAACCAAGGAAATTTTCAAAATCAAGGCCCTAATCCGAACAATAGAGGCGAATTTTCCTAATCAAACTCAAGCCATTGTTCCAACCGGACCATCATCGATGAGTTATTGAAACAATTCATGAAATCCCAAGATGAAATGAACAGTTGTTGGTCACGTCGGATCGATCTAAAGAAGTCTTTAAATGATCAACCCTCGGGCTCGGAAAACTTCCGAGCAACACGATCGCTAACCCGAGGGGCGATGCAAAGGCGATCACAACCAAGTGGTGTATCATACGATGGACCCACTATTCCTACTACCTCTTCTTCTTCTCTCCCAAAGGTAGTGGAAAGTGAACCCGAGGCGACAAAGGACAAGGAACTTCCTACTAATAACGGAGGTACCAACGATGTCAACCCTCAAGTTGTCCCGAAACCCAAATCCAATCCAGAGTTGTTTTTGAACCTCCGGAGCTCCGTTGAAAACACCAAATCCAAATCTTCTATTCCTTACCCATCACGTTTGAATGAGCAAAACTCCATGAAAAGCCGGTCATCGATGGACAAATTTTTCAAATTTTCCAAGAACTACGCTTTGACATAAGCTTTGCGGATGCTATCATGCCGATGCCCTAGTTTGCATCAACTCTCAAACACATGTTAAGCAATAAGGAAAACTGTTTGAAATGGCTAAAACTCCTCTGAACGAGAACTTTCCAGTGATTCATAAAGAAGCTTCCCAGAAGCTTGGAGATCCCGAAAAATTTCTCTTACCTTGTGTATTTCAGAATGGTTGAATGCTTTGCCTTAGCCGATCTTGGTGCAAGCATTAACACGATGCCTCATTCAAGATGGAAGAAATTTTCTCTCCGGACCTTACTCCTACCGCATGACTCTTGAGCTTGCGGATCGTACAATATCCCGTCCACTTGGCATTGCCGAGGATGTATTCGTGAAAGTAGGAAAGTTCCATTTTCCACCGACTTTGTGGTTGTTGACTTGATGCCGATCATCGGGTTCCTCTCATTGTTGGACGGGATTCACGAGAACAGTTCGTGCTCTCATTGATGTATTTGAGCAAGAAATCACATTACGTGTGGTAATGAAGTCATCACCTTTAACCTTGATCAAACTTGAGGTACTCCGCAAACTATGATTCGAGTCGGTTAACCGAATAGATATCATTGATGTTGCTTCAAGAGTACTCTCAAGAAGTTCTCGGTTATGTTCATAATTCTTTGAGTGATAATCTCACTCATTCATCTCAACCCATCATTGCCAATTCTACTCCTTCTCTCACTCCGTTTGAGGAAAGTGACTTCATCTTGGAAGAGATTGAAGCATACTTGTCTAGTGATTCGGTTTCATGGGAAATTGATCACGCCCAATTGACATCGAGGAGATATTCTTCTCATCGAGAAGATGCTCAATGATGATCCTTCATCACTCCCTCCCGTCGAGCTTCATAATAAGGAAGTCAAGTCGGTTGAGAAAATCAAGAATTTCTGAGGTAGAACTTAGGACTTACCACCTCATCTCGAGTATGCATTTCTTGAGGGTGATGATAAATTACCCGTCATTATTGCTCGAGATTTGAGTAAAGATGAAAAGATCTGCTCTCATAAAGGTCTTGAAGTCACACAAGCAAGCAATTGCTTGGAAACTCTCCGACATTAAGGGTATCAACCACGAGTTTTGTACTCACAAAATCTTGATGGAGGATGACTTCAAACCAATAGCTCAACATCGAGAAGAGTAAATCCAAAAATCCATGATGTTATCAAACAGAGGTTATCAAACTTCTTGATGCGAGATTAATTTACCCGATCTCTAATAGTCCTTGGGTTAGCCCAATTCACCGTGTTCCTAAAAGGGTGGCATAACTGTTGTCACAAATGAAAATAACGAGTTAATTCCAACTCGTCAGTAACGGGATGGCGTGTTTGTATTGACTATCGTAAGTTGAATGACGCCACCGAAAAGACCATTTTCCTCTACCTTTCATGGACCAAATGCTTGAGAGATTAGCGGGGAATGAATACTATTGTTTCCTTGATGGTTTCTCGGGTTATTTTCAGATCCCCATTGATCCACGGGATCAAGAAAAACTACATTCACCGCCCATACGGAACTTTTACCTACAGACGTATGCCTTTTGGCCTATGTAACGCTCCCGCACGCTCCAACGATGTATGATGGCAATATTCCACGACATGATCGGGAAACAATGGAGGTGTTTATGGATGACTTCTCGGTCATTGGGGACTCGTTTCAAACATGTCTCTCCCATTTAGATAAAATGCTCAAACGGTGTGAAGACACCAATCTTTGTCTAAATTGGGAGAAGAGCCACTTTATGGTCAAAGAAGGCATAGTCCTTGGCCATAAGATTTCAAAAACGGAATTGAGGTAGATAGAGCAAAAGTCGATGTTATTGCTAAATTGCCTCATCATACTACCGTCAAAGGTATTAGGAGTTTTTAGGTCATGCCGGTTTTATCGAGATTCATACAAGATTTTCTAAAATCGCCCGACCTATGACCCATCTTCTTGAAAAGATGCTCCTTTTATCTTCTCACCCGAGTGCATCAAGCTTTTGAAACATTAAAGAAAAAGCTATCGAGGCACCCATTCTCGTTGTTCCGATCGGGACTTGCCTTTTGAGCTCATGTGCGATGCAAGTGATTTTGCTATCGGTGCATCACGGGGCAACGAGATCCAAACATTTTCACCCTATCCACTACGCGAGTAAGACTATGATCAAGCTCAAACTCATTACACCACCACGTAAAAGAGCTACTAGTCATGGTGTATGCATTTGAGAAGTTTCGCCATACTTAATCTTGACCAAATGCGTGGTGTATACGAATCACTCGGCTCTCAAATATCTCTTTGCAAAACAAGATGCAAACCGAGATTGCTCGGTTGGGTTCTCCTCCGCAAGAATTTGATATCATTATATGTGATAAAAAGGAGGCGAGAACCTAGTCACGATCATCTGTCCGATCTAGAAAACCTCACCAAGATGTTTTTGAGAAAAGGAAATAAATGAAACATTTCCTCTCGAAACACTCAATGCGGTTTCTTTTCGTGGAGACTCTTCTACCCCATGGTTTCTTGACTTCGCAAATTACCATGCGGGTAACTTCATAGTGAAAGGAATGTCGACCCAACAAGAACAAATTCTTCAAGGATGTAAACATTACTCGACGACCCTACTTATTCAAAATCGTGCGGATCAAGTCATCCGATGGTGTGTTTATGGACGCGAAGCTATGGACATTCTCAAAGCTTGCCATCTTTGGACCCACGGGGCCATCATAGTCCAAATTACGCCAAAAAGGTGTTTGATTCCGGTTTTATTGGCCCACGATTTACAAGGATGCCCACGATTTTGTCAAAGCATGTGGCGCTTGTCAACGTCACGGAAATATCTCACAAAGAAATGAAATGCCAAAACGCCATTCAAGTATGCGAGATCTTTGACATCCGGGGCATTGACTTTACGGGGCCATTTCCATCATCTCGAGGAAACAAATACATACTTGTGGTCATTGACTATTTGTCAAAATGGGTTGAAGCGAAAGCTTTGCCTACCAACGATGCCCGAGTTGTTGTGAAAATTTTAAAATCTCTTTTGCTAGGTTTGGAACTCCATGAGCTATAATCGATGATCGTGGTGCGCATTGCAATGACCAATTTGATCGCGTCATGCAAAATATGGTGTAACTCACCGTCTCTCATCGCATACCACCCCAAATAAGTGGGCAAGTGGAAGTTTCAACCGAGGATTAAAAGAATTCTAGAGAGGACGGTGAGGCGAAAACCGTGCCTCTTGGTCGGATAAGCTAGATGATGCACTCTGGGCCTTCCGTGCTGACTTATAAAACACCGGTCGGTGTACTCCATACAAGCTTGTTTACTAAAGGCATGTCATTTTCCAATTGAGTGGAGCACAAAGCATCTTGGGCCTTGAAACATGCCAACTTTGATATTCAGACGGTGGTGATCACGAAAAGTTCAAATGAATGAATTAAATGAACTTCGTGATCAAGCATACGAGAACTCGTAATCTACAAACAAAAGACAAAGAAGATTCATGACTCCAAAATCAAGAACCGCATTTTCAACATCGGTGATCGAGTCCTTCTTTTCAATTCAAGATTGAAGATTTTCTCAGAAAACTAAAATCCATTGTCCGGACCATTCACCATCACTAAAGTATTTCCTTATGGAACCATTGAGTTATCTCAACCCGATGGTCCAAATTTTAAAGTGAATGGTCATCGGTTGAAGCACTATTTTGGAGAGGACATTCCACCCATGGTTGTCCCGGATCTACAAACTTTCCCCATGAACCAATGAATGCGGGGATCGAGTCAAGCTAGCAAGAGTTCGTTTTCCTGTCAAGAGTTCCTTCATCTGGGATCTCAGCGATGAAGTCTGCCAGAATCTGTCCCTTTATGGCCGTCCGGGTCTCGAAGGTGATGTCATGCTCGTCCGACTCTATTGCCCACCCACCATTCTTCCACTTTTTCCGTCTTGGTCAAGACACCTTTAATGGTTGGTCCGTGATTACCGCAACCGGATGTGCTCGAAGTATCGCCGCAACCTGCGAGATGCATACACCAGCGCCAGGACGAGTTTCTCAATTGGAGTATAATTCATTTCCGGGCCTTTTAAGGCGCGGCTGACGAAATACACTGGTTGTTGCCTTGATTCTCTTTGTGCTAACAAAACCGCGCTTACAGCTTCATGGGACGCGGCCAGGTACATAATCAATTCTTCCTTTGGCTGTGGAGCTATTACCATTGGTAGGTTTGCAATATGCTGCTTTATTTCTTTGAATGCTTGCTCCGCCTCTGTTGTCCAGTAGAAGTCGCTCTTTTTGATGCACTTCTTTAATGTCCTGAAGAACGGGAGGGATCTTTCCGCAGACTTGGACATGAAACGGCTGAGACTGGCTAGTTTTCCATTCAGAGATTGTACCTCCTTTTTGGTAGTCGGGGATTTGAGGGTGGCTACGGCCGCAGACTTGTCCGGGCAGGCTCGGATGCCCTCTTTGCTCACCACATGACCTAGAAACATTCCCTGTTCCGCCCCAAATGTGCACTTCTTGGGGTTAAGCTTCATATTGATGCTCCTTAGGGTCTTGAATGTTTCGTTTATGTCCCTGAGTACCTCTTCCTCCGAATGACTTTTGATGACTAAGTCGTCAACGTACACTTCCAAGTTTCTTCCAATTTGCTTCTCGAACGCCCTGTCCACAAGTCTTTGGTATGTGGCACCGGCGTTTTTCAGACCGAAGGGCATTTTTGTGTAGCAGAAGATGCCTTGGTTTGTGTGAAACGCTGTCTTCTCTTCATCCCCGGCCGCCATCTGTATCTGGTGATACCCTTTGTACGCGTCAAGAAAGCATTTGAACGGGTATCCGCAAAGGGATTCGACCTTCCAGTCAATTTCCGGCAAGGGGTAGCAATCTTTTGGGCAGGCTTTGTTTAAATCCTTGAAGTCCACACATTCTCCACTCCGCCACTCTTTTTCGACGAGCACGGGTTAGACGACCAATCATGGTAGTGTACTTCCTTCATGATCCCTCGCCGCCACTAGCTTGGTGACGTCTTCATTGATTGCTTTGTTCCTTTCCGGGCCTCGTCCTCTTCTTCTGTCAGATCGGCTATAACCTTCCGGACATTCGGTTTATGTTCATGCGATTGTCCGCGGGACTCGGTCATGTCGAAGGTTCCCAAGCAAAGATATCCAAGTTGTTCTTTAGCAGTCGCAGAGGCTCTTCTTTCCTTTTCGCTCAACCCGCCCCTATTGCGACTGTTTGGTGGGAACTTTGGGTTGATTGCCACCGCGACTCCTTCTTTCACTTCGTAGTTGTATGGCCGCGCTCGGTTCAACGATCATTCTCGCATTCAACCGGGACCACCTTGTCACCGTGCGGTCACAATTCCACCTGGGTAGGAAATTTTAGCATCCGTGCTTGCCGTGGATGGCACTATCCTCAACAACTTAATCCCGGACGTCCAATGATTCCATTGTGGGGACGGAGACCGCACAACCATGAAATTCATCCAAGCTACCGGCCGAGTTCTCCTCATCTCCCAACGTAACTTCCGGAGGATCATCCTAATGGCCACGAGAGTTCTCCACTAAAACCCAATAGTGGCGGCGTGGCGTGAATTAGCCTTTGCGGATGTCCGGGCTTAGCTTGTTGAAGCAATGTTCGACAGACTTCGAGGCGCCCATTGTCCATACATCCTATGGATTGTGCATCCTTCCACGTCCGCCTTGATCACAAGCGGATGGTCATCCCGCCATCCCGGATATGGGAGGAAAGATATTTCCATGCTTAAGACTCCTTCCGAAACGACTTGGGTTTGACCGAGCACGCCAAGTATTGACCATGTATATGGCATGGGCTTTGTCTTTGGTCATGGTCTCTTTCGAGGATTAGTTTGATCACGTCCGGCCTAGGGAAGATTCCCAAGCAAAGATTCTCATGTATATTTCCATGCTTATACATGTTTGAATTATCTTATGTTTGTGACTTATCACGTTATAGTATCATAAAGTCCTAATTATAACTTAAACAACTATACTTGTGTTATGTGTTTTGTTCTGAAAATGGATACATGAGAATCTATATATTATGTCAGTGGTGTTCAATTCCTAGCTATCAAATGGTAGTGGACGTTAATCAAATTTGCATTAGTTAACCATGTTATTTTTAAGTTACAAAATTTGGTTTGGAATTAAAAAGGTTTTTTTGTTTTATCTATCTTGATGTAAAACCTAATGAACTACACAATTAAACCATATAATCATGCATAGAATACATGTACGAATTGAAATGTTTACCTGCAAAATATTATATACTTGCATGTTGCATGATTAAGTAATTTTATGGTTTGATTTGTCTATATTGCGCTTTGTACGTTAATCCACAAGTTTAATACCCCTAACATGAAAATACAAAGTTAAGGTTTAAGTTACAATATTTGATTTGGATATGCATTGTAGTTATGTTTTTTTAAATTGTCCTGGTTTTGAATTTGATGGCACACTATCTAAGTTTTCATGCAATAATTTTGTAACAATATAATGTAAAGTTGTTGTCTCGTTGCATGTGGTTGAAAAAAAAAAAGAAAAAAAGAATTGAGCTTCATATCTAATTTTATTAATATGATACGATAATAAAAGGGAAGAGATCCTCTCAAGTTAATTATAACTTGATTGATCAAGTTAGCCAATTATCAACCATTTGATCAAATCTAATGGTTCAAATTAAAAGAACATGAGATGATTTAAGCCATTGGATTTGATCCAAAATCCAATGGTTGATAATTGCAACTTGATCAATCAAGTTATAAATAACTTGAAAGGATCTCTACCTATAATAAAACAACTAGTGATGTAGTTAGTGTAAATAATATGATGTTTATTATAAGTGATGATATGCATGGCCGGATTTGGGCATGTGCGGAGTGATCAACCGCACAGGGCCTCAAATTTTTGAGGGCCTCAAAAATTTAAACTGTAGAGGTGTTTTAGTTCAGGTTATCGCGTCAATCTTATAGAAACGTTCTTGAAAACGTAACATAAAGGGATTTTTACCGAAACTAATAAAAAAAACATCAAGTAGTTTTGTTGAAATGCCATAAACAGGTTATGGAGGTTAAACCGCTGAGGAAGATGACAATTTTTTCTTAATTACGACTTTGCACCCTAGAGTTTCTAAATTTTACATTCTTGCCCAAATGTTTGAGTTTAGTTTTAAATAAGAACAAACAAGTTTAAGAAACTAATATTCTCAACAAACCACAAAGTTTAAAAGAGTTTTTTTATTTTTTATTTTATTATTATTATTATTTTTAAAGAAAAGCTCAGGTGTTCTAATACTATGAGTGTAATACAACAAAAACTTGTTATACATCGTTATTCCATTTTTTATGGCAATTCACATTTTAAAATTTTTATTTACAAATATATGTAAATCTTTAGTGTTTCTCAAAAGGCCCTAGATATTCTAATAGCACAGGGCCTCCAATATTCACGGGACGACCCTGATGATATGTCATTGACTAAGGTAAAGTGATAAGGAGTAAATAAAAGTGATAGCGTGAAAAAGATAAACTTGTCATGAAAATATACATTTTATAGATATGAATATGAGAATTATTTTTACGTCAATGTTAAAATTTATCGACTATCAATCATGACTAAAGGAAAAGATATCTGAGACCAAAGCTATTGTGAATTGCAACATCTTTTTGAGGGTTGCTTATTTTTTTGGGTCATTTGCATATCCCTCCAAAGATGCAAAATTGCATATATATCATTTGCATGTATAAAAATCATTGTACTATATGAATCAAAAACTTGTAAGAAGGATATATATGAAATTATTCACCTTTGGAGAGATATATATGCAATTCCCTTTATTTTTTATGGATGTGAATTCTTAAATATATAAGAATAAAATGTATTTGTTGACTGTAATTGTGTCATGAGTTTGTTACATGTGTGCATTATTTATTATGTTGTTTATGAGACATATCATTATAAGGTTAATGATATACTGTGTATATATGTGTTTGGAAAAGTGTGCATATTATATAGAACTATTATAACCCATCTCATATAAATTTGGTTTGAGACATAACTTTAAATGCGATGAAGTGCAATGTTCTCCATATCATTTGATTTCTGAATAAAATCAAGTATAATCGAAGCACATGTGATCATAAACTAGTGTTTATGAGCCAATATTATTAATTGGCATGATCGGTTGGACCATCCCGGATTAACAATGATGCGAAATGTATAAAAGAACCATGGGTTCTTCAAGGTTGATTTGTTTGTTCTTATTTTTATCAATGGAAGTTAATTGTTCTTCTATCACCGCCAAACTAAAATAAGGACTTTGTCCTATGAAATTTTGAAAAAGAATAAAGGGGTGTATATAGGCCTAATACATCCGCCATATGGATCATTTTGAGTTTTAAAATCGTTGCATCGTCAAAATGATCATCAAAGACGCAACTTAAGGTTAGCGTGATTAATAGCTCGACATATAAAATGCGAGCATGGTTTTCCATATTATCTTTCGAAATGGTGGTGAATACTTCCAAGTATTGGGCGATTATTGGAATAAGTTTTGAACATTATGTAGCCCATGTTCATACGCAAATTGCTTTTGTTGAAACGTTTATAAAACGTCTTCAGTTGATTGCAAAACCACTAATTATGAGAACAAAAGTCTTCGTTTTTGGGGCATGTTATAAAATAAATAAATAAATAATTCGCATCTTACCAAAAATTTATAATGAATCCTCCCCATTAGATTGGTTTTTGGTCAGAAACCATATTTCCCAAGTGAGATTTTGTAATTGTGCAACCTTTCTTATAGTAAATCCATCACAACGCACAACAATGGGATGTTGAAATTGATAATTCATTCAGGGAGAGAAGGGGCAGCAAGAAATTTGGAATGAATTAATATATTATAAATGTTGATCCTCACGATAATGAATTTGAACTTGAAGTTTAAGAGACAATTTATATTCTAGATCTAGTAATTGTCAGACAGGTTTAGTGACCTAAATAAGTGACTAGATCATATATACGTTGCTAGTGCTCCAATTATATTGTATGTCACAACATGACAATCAATGATTGGTAGTGAGTCTATGGCATGACTGCAACATGATAGACTAATCGATTCCAAGTAAAAAGTCCTCGAATGAATAAATGAAATGGAGCAAGAAAATTAAGATGGCTGAATTGAGGCAATAAAGACCCCATAGTCTTCTAAAGAGACACTAGACATAAAGGTAATTGAAAAAAAATCCCGGGCACGTGAAAAACTATGAGATCTCAATAAATGATATAATGCAATGTCTAGTAAAGTGTGGAATCGAAAATATAAATGAATCGACGTTGATGAAGATATTGTATACAATAATGGGCATGATAATGATTATGTAAATAAATAAGATATCGCTATAATCATGGTGAAGATCATGGAAACATAACTGCAGGAATTGCAGTTATATAAATGAATGGCCAAAAGATATAAAGACGCAAAGAAGAAATTAAAGAGTAACGTCTCTTGTGACGAGACATGGTTACTGGGATATACTTGAGGAAGTATGTACTCTTGTGACGAGACATGGTTACTGTACTCTTGTCACGAGCGTATAAAGGAAGTATGTACTCTTTTTCCTTCACTAGGTTTTTGTCCCACTGGGTTTTGTCTATAAAGGTTTTAACGAGGCATAATCTTTAAATGGACATCTAAGGAGGAGTGTTATGGATAAATATAGAGTGGATGTCCATATCTCTTAGTATTTGTAGTTATCTTATTTAGAGTATTATATCTTGTGGAATACTCCACCTTGTAACTATATATACATGCCTCCATAGAGAGATGAATAATACAATTCTTCTATGTTTCAATCTTTATTCTTGTTATGTGTTCTCTTCTTAATTATTAGTTTCACAACATTAAACATTTTTTTGGTTATAATAAATCAATAAAGATATGGAATTTTAGTGATTTTTAAACATTTTTTGGTTATAATTAACCAATATGATTTTCATAATCTTCTTGCGGTAATAAATATGACCAGCTTGTAAACTCTTATAAGTATGAATTAATAGAAAACTCTTTCTACATGTTTTTTCTGTAAGTGTGATGAATTTAATTGGTACTTTAAATCACAATTAACAAATGAACTAGAAACACACACAATTAAAGAATTAGATTTTGATACTACTATTTCAGTATTCTATAAATTAGACAGTTACGGTCTAACTCAAACTGAACATGTAGTCTCTAATTCGAAAACTTTGCACACGTATAGGCCCTAACACGGACTTTTATGTGTAACTACCTTAGTCCTTTGCTTTTGGTGGTGGTGTTTCACCGTGCACACGGATGATCTTGTCTATGTATCAATAGGGATCATTCGTGTGCATGGACTACAAGTTAGTGACCATAGATGCGATGAGTGAAACCTATTAACCTAAGGAGAGATCCATGTAATTTACTCTAGAAGTTATAAGTATTCCATTGTCAAATTGGTATCAAGTTCTAAAACAATGGTTATTCGTAGTAGATCATAAACATATACAGAGGACTTGTAAGTTGTAACAAAAGTGTTGAAACATATATGTTTACTTTGGGTATATATTGGTTATCTCTAACAGGCCACAGACAGGAATTACCAAAAAATGTAGAACTTTATAATCCGGTGCAATACTCTTTCTAGAATAAATATTACACACTGCAGTAGGGGTTTGAGCATCGCAGACCAAAACTGACCGAGACCAAGAGGACCGACCGAAAACCAACCGAACCGAAAGATTAGCGGGCCGGTCTCGGTCCGGATTTTTTCCTTATTTCGGTCTCGGTCCGGACGGTCCGGTCCGGACCGGTCTTACGTAAAATCCGACTATTATGCCTTCTTGGACCGGACCGACCGAAGGACCGGACCGGACCAACCAGGACCGGACCGAACATATTCGGTCCGGTCCTCGGTCTAAGGTCTTGGGCTAGTTCGGTCTCGGTCCGGTCCGGTTTTGGACCATTGATCACCCCTACACTACGGTAAAAGTGTAAAACAATAGCAGAAAGTTAACAGTAACCAGTTACAAGAACTAATAAAATGTTGTCCCTTCTTTATGGTTTTATGTCACTAACAAAATCATTGTAAATTAAGAAGCCCTTTGGCAGAAATTTTAAAGATTACTGATTAACATTACAGTCAACAGCAATGTGCTGAGGTATACACTTTGCATTTTATCACATAGCAATCGAAACGACATGCTCTACATCATCTACCAATAATGCATGGTCACCCAAAGGCAATATCGTTTTTCCAAACTCATTAACAATGCTAAGATGCTTACATGGATCTACTACAATCCTTGTTCTAGCATCCATGTTAGAGACAGTATGCACACGTTCAAACTCAACTAGTTGTTTCAACGGTGCACCTTTGAAATGTCTCGGGACTCTGGCAAACACCATTACAATCGTGCTGCCATCAAAAGGACCATGGTTTGTGACAGATATTTCCATGTTAAATATCAAAGAATTACAATGTTCTTCAAGTTCATCGACATAAAGATAGTTGGAAACTATTCCTTTTTGCTTAAGTATGTTGTCAGCTTTGGTCCTCAGAGATCCGAATAAATAAAGATTGTTGGGTGCAGAGAGAATACTGTAAGTGTAACTAGAGTAACTCAGACCATGCCCAAATCCATAAACTATGTCACCAGTGTAGAAACGATATGTTCTACCGGATAACCTTTAGAAAGATCGGATCTCATGTTCATGTTATTCATTGGGCAACTTGAAAGACTCAGGATACCAAGTCACTGGTAGCTTTCCACCTGTGTTAATATTAAAGCCAAATAAATTCAAGTTCCATGTAATAGCTTGAACTAACAGCTTCAGATTTAAAAAAAAAAAAAAAAAAAAAAAAAAAAGGGTGCACCAACCTGGATTGTGATCTCCAAATATGATTTCTGCAAGTGCTCTACCGCCAGCTTCTCCAGGGTAACCAATCCATATAATGCTGGCAATTCGTGGGTGCCCTTGAGCAAACGATATGTCAAGGGGCCCACCACCTGTGAGAACTAAAACTATGGGTTTTTTACTTGTGGCGGCAATGGTGGTAACCAGAGCCGTCTGATAACCTGGTAAAAGAAGACTAAATCTGTCACGATCTTCTGTTTCTTGAGTCAAATCCAAACCCACCACTATAATTACAAAATCAGCTTTGTTGGAGATAGAAACTGCTTGCATGAATCCAGCATTGGAAGTGCAAGCCACGTCTACACAGCCTGATGAAAAAGTTGTTTTCTTAACATATTTCTTTAGGCCTTCGACTATGCTTGTTGGACTGCACGGGACTCCTACAAATTTCAAATTAAAGAAAAATCATTACTAACTTCAAATTTCTATCTGTCCTGTATAAAATTAAATAACTCCAAAGTCCAAACCTATGTATCCTCCACCCAATTCATCAGTAACGTTTGCCATTGGACCAATAACAGCTAATGACGAAACATCATGCTTTTGCAAAGGTAGGAACTTGTTATCGTTCTTCAGCAGCACAATGCCTTGTTTAGCTGCTTCAAGGGCCAGATTCTTGTTATCAGAAGTACAAACGTCTTGAGGTCCTAATTTTCCATACTTCCCTTTTATCGGGTCCCCATCAAAGAGTCCTAAACGAAGTTGAACCTCAAATAAATTCAATAGAGCTTTGTCTATAACTTCTTCTTCCACCTTCCCTTTGTCAACTGCAGACATTGTATGTCTCAGCATGTATGTTCCACAGTTGATATCCGTTCCTACACATCATTTACAATAATCAAATATTTATATTTCCAGCAACAAACATACAAATCTACAAATGTGAAGTCAGAAACAAACCAGCCTTAAGAGCAAGGGCCACAGCATCCTCAGGGCTTTTAGTGTAGTTTTGATACTCGTATATGGTGGCAATAGCATCACAGTCGGAAGTGATATATCTGTATTCATGCATTTAATCGAATATTTATAAGTCTTGACACTTAAATCTATTAGAATGATTGAAACTTGATAGAATTTAATGAATCTTGAACCCTTTAAAACCCCATTCAGTTCGAGTTTTCTGTAAGAGTTTCTGATCAGCACAAGCAGGTATTCCATTTACAGCGTTATATGAACACATTACACAGCTTGCTTTTCCTGTAGGATACAACTTTTAAATGGTGGCTCATATGTGTCCTGCATATCCTGCTCGGTTACCTGAATATATCTGAACTAATCAATGTCAACCATCTTTCTAAACGTTTCCAAATCAAAAACAATAATTGTATCCAACTTTAATTTCGATCTTAGGAGACAAATTTGTACATGGAGGAGGACTTTGGCAGTGTGGTTTAAAAGTGATTAGTCACTATGGAAATAATCGGCTGTAACAAAACAGGTTGCTGGAGAAGGTTTGTCTCAGAGTCAAATAAAAACATCCAATTTTCAATCCTACCATTTATTTTTGATATAGCATAATCAAATTCAACAAAAATGTCTGGTTTTTTGGGTTGCATATTAAACCTATTTTCCTTTTTTAAGTGTATTTATCCATAATAAGTACTTATTTCATGCTTATGTGTCCTGACGAGGTCCAAAATCTTGAACCTCTTATCATTCTTTTCAATCTCAAGAAGTGAATGCATTTAAGTTATGTGAGACTTCAATCATAAAGCTCAAAAAGGTTTAATCCAAATGAAGATAGGTTAATAATTTAAAAAGGTTTATCATAGTTGATGTTCTATTAAGTACATTATAGGATGCTAAAATCAAAGCTTAGAGAGTTAGAGTCAAGACCACAAGACCAGAACTTGTATCGACCAAACACTGGAACAAAACAGAAAACTAGCACACGAGTTATAATAGAATATGCTCTCTATTAATCAGAAAATACTTGCTACAAAAACTGATATTGAATGCGTACACAAACCACATGCTAGGCTGTGTTTATATAGGGAATAGAAACATGCTTTCCTAATCCTACTACAAGTCTAATAAGATAAAAATAATGATAAACCGACATTCCCATGGGCTTGGTCTATGTCTGCTGCTGTGGGTCGATGTCTTACGATGTCCCATGGGCTCGGGTCAGACATTAGCCCAACAATCACCCCCAATTTCGACTCGAGATAAGGAGGTCTTCAACTCCGAGTAACTCTTGCATTTCCTTGAACTTAATCCTTGCGAGAGCTTTCTTGAATATCGACCGCGCAAATCACCTCTTACAAACTCAACTTGTACTTGGCCTCTTTCAACACATTCTCGGATAAAATGATAACGTGTATTTATATGCTTGCTTCTCCCGTGAAAGACCGGATTTTCATAAGTGCAATAGCCGATTTGTTGTCAACAAATAAGACCACCACTCTTTCTTCCATTCGGTTATTTCACTCAACAATCCACGTAACCATATCCCTTGACACGCGTGAAGTTGCGACCATGAACTCGGCTTCACAAGGCGATAGAGCCACCGTGTTTTGCTTTTGTGAGCACCAAGTGATAGGTGATTTACCTAGATAAAATCGTGCCCGGTTGTGCTTCGACCATCATCTTGGTCCATAGCAAAACTACTATCACTAAACCCACTAACTCCTTGGTCTTCTCTTGGTTGTATCGTATTCCAAAATTCAAACTACCTTGGATATACCTTAGTATTTGTTTCACAAATGCCATATGTGATTCTTTTGGTTCTTGCATATAACGACTAACCAACCAACCGAATAAGATAAATCGGTCGAGTGTGTAGTAAATACCTTAAACAACCAACTCGTCGTCTATACAAAGTTGCATCAATGGTTTTCCTTCTTTATCCAAGCTTAACTTCATTCCGTGTTCTAATGAACATTGAGTAGAATTCGCTTCATGCATCCCAACATCTTTCAAGATCTTCTTTGCATAGCTTTCTTGACTTATTGAGATACTCGAATCCTCTTGCTTTACTTCAATGCCAAGATAATAGCTTAACTTTCCCAAGTCGCTCATATCGAACCTTTCTTGCATTTGTCTTCCTACCAAACAAGATTCACACAACTTGTTCTCTTGATGAATTATTGGCAACTTTTCAACCATGCCGCTTCCTTGCCATTAATTCCATCGTCTCGAAATTAATGTGACCCATCCTAGCATGCCATAACCAAGCATCATCTTCCATCTTTGCTTTGAGACACACCGGACTTCCAACTTGGAGCTTAATCTTGTAAAGTCTATTACTTGTTCTAGGAACCTTCATCAAAAGCTTGCCATCCGAGTCGCGCATAGTAAGAAGGTTACCTTTCATACGAATGTCACATCCGCCTTGAGCTTGCCCAAGACTAATTATGTTGCTTTTAGCTCGGGTAGGTAATAGACTCCGATGATTAACCGTTGCTCACCCGTTTTCCTTGATGATTATCGAACCCTTCCTTTTATCTCGATGTAGGAGTTATCACCAAACTTCACTCTGCAGGAGATATTCTCATTCAACTCGAAAAGTATTCTCGGATCCCGTCATGTGATTACTTGCTCCATTATCCAAATACCAGTGTCTTCCTCGTTTGACTTAGTATTCAATTTGTTTGGGATAATCTTTCTTCATTCAAGAAAACTACTTGGCGCTTTTCATCATAAAAGTGTTGGGTCATCATCATCCTCCGTTTGCAAAGATTTGATTCATGCTTTTGCTTTTGTTCGCGTCGTTCGAGCGATTAGAAGCAAAGTGACCATATTCATCACATCGAAGCATTGAATCTTTGAAAGATCTCGACTTTTGTTCTTCTTTTGCTCCGTATTGCTCCGTGAGTTATTACGGTTGTGGTTATTAACTTGACCATTATCATGAGATTCGTTTTGAGAAGAAAAGTTTTGACCTTTACTGGTTGCCACGGAGGAATTCCTTCCTCGACCTTTCTTATCATATCTTTTCGACTTCCAACATCAACATGCCTTGATCTTGAAGGTGTCAATACCCTTCATTCTTCCTTGGCTTTCAACCTTCAATTGCTTCTTGAAAAGACATAGTATTCAAGTCAACAAATTGTTCTATCGAGGCAACAATTGCAACATACCTATCCGGAGCGGATGCAAGTAGCTTCAACAAGTTTCTTGTCTTCATAAATTGTTCCCAAGCTATTGACTTGATTACAATTTTGCCTAACCTAGCCGCAAAGTCATCGATTGATTCGTTGACTTTCATCTTTAAAGATTCGAATTCCGTCTCAAGGTTTGCAACCTTGCGTCTCGAACCCGTTCAACACCCACACACCGGTCTTAAAGCTCCCAGTTTCTTTGGTCGTGTTGAATTGTGAAACTTGAAAAACAAGTTCTTCCGGAATCGCTGGAAGAGTAACGCCACCGCCATGTGATCTTGCTTGGCAACAACTTGTGTTCCTTCCCCGGTTCCGGTCATCAGTATTCCATGGACTCGAATACCGCTTTAACTCTTATTGCCCATATGTTATAATTCGTGCTTGTTAACATTGGACATTGAAGAGCGAATTTAGAATGTTCAATTGGTGGTTGACTCGACTCGCCTTGCACCATCCTTCTTGAGCGCCTTTTGTAAGTTACTGGTGTAGTTGGATTGTCTTCCGACCACAAACACGCTTGTTTTACTTGCCTAAGTAAACCAAGTTAAAAGTTTGAAACTTTATCGACTTTCTTGGTGAAAAACCCTCGTGTTCGACAAATCCTTTAGTCGACCCTTGGTTTAGAAACCTTTCTTTATGAACCCTTGGCTCGATCGCTTATTACCCTTCGGTTGACTTCACGCTTAAGTCGAAACGGTAAACCACGTGTTCGAGCGATTCTTTGTTGTAAAACAAAACCCTTGGTCGATCGGTCTTGCGACTGGATTAAACCGCATCGATCCTTCGCAACTGGATTAAACCGCATGTCGATCCTTCGCAACTGGATTAAACCGCATCGATCCTTCGCAACTGGATTAAACCTCGAATCACTGCGTGATCGACTTGGTATACCGCTTGAATCACTGCGTGATTCGACTTACACACACTGCGTGATTCGACTTGTTTGAACAACACGGTGATCTACACCTCTTGAAACCTTGCTCTGATACCATTCAAGACCACAAGACCGAACTTGTCGACCAAACACTGGAACAAAGCAGAAAACTAGCACACGAGTTATAATAGAATATGCTCTCTATTAATCGGAAAATACTTGCTACAAAACCGATATTGAATCGTCTGCATACAAACCACATGCTAGGTTTGTGTTTATATAGGGAATAGAAACATGCTTTCCTAATCCTACTACAAGTCTAATAAGATAAAGATAATGATAAGCCGAGCATTCCGTGGGCTTGGTCTATGTCTGCTGCGTGGTCGATGTCTTCGATGTCCCGTGGGCTCGGGTGGACATTAGCCCAACATAGAGGTGTTTGGGATTGCTTATATTTTTCGATTAGAGCAAAAGCAATAGGCAACTTAAAATAACCACTTATAGAACTAATTTTGGGCATACATGAGGTTTTAAATATTATTCTAATTTTATTCTAATTTTTGGGCATACATGAGGTTTTAAATATTATTCTAATTTTATTTGATTATCTCAAATAAACATTTTGAAATAAGTGGTTCCTAAACTGCTTACTTTGCCCCAACTGGCCAACCCCGTTATAAATAGATATGGAGAAGCAGTTTAGCTATTTTTAACACTCCAAACTGCTCATGTTCTTAAAAATAAGCTATTAAGCAGAAAACTATTTCTAGAAGTATACTTACAATAGCATTGAAGTTATATCTAGCATACTTCCCCGATTCTCCAAATCATATGCACTAAAATGCTTCAACAAGCCGACACCATCAACTCCTCACCACCACGCTCAACACCCTCCTCCGGCACCAACGCCGTCATTTTCAATCCACCATACGAAACCCGATCATACTCGACCCCAGCACTCACCACCATTGGATCCTCACCAGGCGTCTCGACCCTCCCCGTCTAGGATCCCTAAAACATTAATAGTAGGTGCCAAAAGTCACCACTTGCCCGCGTTATACATTGCCGCTTGCTTCAACAATGATGGCGAAGCGATGAAAACCATAAACTTACATTAAATGAAGAAGTTGTCACGATGACTCTTGGGAAACTTGTTGCGGCTTTGATGGGTCTACTACAAAGTTGATACCTATAAGAAGATGAGTAGATTATATTAGATTAGTTTACCGTGACCGTTTTAACGTTGCTTGTTTGTCACGGAGCATTAGCTTTTGGATTTTGTTTAAATGCTTCGATTTGAAAAGCCATATAGAAGAAATGTTTAGCTTTTATTCCATTTTACATTCCGTAATTACCTACACAACTATGTTAACACTTAACAAACACCTTTACCATAACAAAAAAAAAATACTATGTTTGTTTTTTCCTTCATAACGACAATTTTTCACGCATCTATATACCACTTAATATCTCAAACAATCTCACAAAGTCCCCAACAAGACTTGAACACTTCACACTCACTTACCGATGGCGAACAAAATACTCGATCATCGTCTCATAAATGTCCACGAATTTGTCATAAAATAACTATCCACTTTGAAGTGTTAACCAATCAAAACAATGTAAATTAGTTTGTTTGAAAAAATGATAAAGAAAATAAAAATGGTGGGTCCCAAAAAGGGTGGTGTTAATGGTGTTATAAGTGAAGAGGTATTTTGGTGTGTTGGTGTTAAAAGTGAGAATGCTAAGGTGGCGCTGAAGAAGGAGCACTTTTGGTGTTACGTGTGAGGTCTCGAGTTCAATTCACTGGCGCAAACAACTTTAAGTGGCGAGCCAACCTCCACGAAAGGGAGGGCTTTACCTTGTTTGAGTCTATGTGGCGGTGGTTCAAACCAGTGGATTAGTCGGTCAAAAGGTCGAAATCACGGTTGCAAAAAAAAAAAAAAAAAAAGACACCTAGTGCTCTTGACATGTACATTAGACAATTATTATAGGACACCGAGTAGTATGTTCCAAAACCCTTTCTTTAAAACAAAACTTCGCTACACAAACAAACTCAACTTAAACATAAATATACCCCATAAAAACCAATATCACACACACATCCCTCTTTTCTTTCTTCCACAACTCGGTCGCTGGGAGGACCGGCTTCTTAAAAAAAAAACCCACCAAAGACGCGTCACACGGGGGTGTTTGTTATAAGGAAGACGCATGCACGGGGTGGAAGGCTTGTCTTCTTCCCCTTATTACTACGAGCCTTAGATTGTTCTTTAAAGTGTTAAAACATGCATCAATTGCTTGTAGAGATGAGCAAAAGAACCAAAGAACCGAACTAAAACCGAGAGCCGAACCAGAACCGTGAAGAACCAAACCGATCCAAACCCAATGGTTCCCGTTCTAGATTTTGGTTAAATTTTGGATCTCAAATCCATCATCTAGGATCCACAGTTGCCGGTTCCGGAACCAAATACTAGTATAATTTAGGAATTTAATAGACAACTTTGAAACTTTTTTTCCCTTAGATCCTAGAAAAAGGTCCCCTCCTCCATGATCTATGTTTCAGAATGTTTTGCATTTGTTTTTTCTACCAATTTGATCAATTTCGAACCTTTGAATGGTCATTTGTTTGTGTTTACGCTTTAGTTATTAACAATTGTTCATTTAAACGTAAATGGGTGCAAAAGCAACTACATATTCAAGCTTTCAAGCGTTTTTTGCGTTGTTACAACACCTATATTAAATTTTTTCTCAAATGGCTGTTCCTACGTTGTATACCCGAAGAACCGGATTCGGAACCGGGAACCGAACCGGACCGGACCTGAATTTTACATTTGGGTCGGTTCTCGGTTCCCACTTTTCTCGAATTACGATTCTCGGACCCGGACCCGTGCTCATCCCTAATTACTGTACCTTGAATACACCCGTGAATTTAGATTCTCTCAACGAACTTCAAACTTCATGTACCACAAAAGTAATATCCAAATCCAAATAGTTTTCATGTAAATAACTTTTGCTAAATAACTGTTAAAAAAATCGCAATATTAACAACGTTTAAACTTTGAATGATGTATGTATTGAAAAAGAAGTTTGAGTGATTTTAATGGAACTTAAACTTGAGTGGTTTTTGTAAGTAAAACAAAGTTTCAATGACTCTAGTAGAACAATTTTGAAACTTGGTTAGTAGAAATGACCGTAACGCGTTTATAAATGTCATTATGCATATTATATTGTATTAATAGTTGTGTTTATTATTCATAAGTAATTATATTTATTGTTCATAAATATTAGTTGTTCATGAATAAACGTAATTCATTATGAAGAGTAAATAGAAGTATAATATCCATAATGACATTTAAGTAGTACAAGTTAAAATTTAAGTAGTTGATAATGAGTCTAACGTATAATGAAGAAAACACTTTTTCATTACACTAAGACTCAAACTTAAAATTTAAGTAGTACAAGTTAATAATATCAACAAGTCGAAAAGAATATAGAATATGTATATGGTATATTTTTTTTTTTTTTTTTCATTTACGAATATTATCCACTCAAACTATGTGAGACAAAGCAATTGACAACCTTCTTAATAATATCAACAAGTCGACAAGAATATAGAATATGTATATATGTAAATTTAACATAACACAAATATTTTTTACAACTTTTATTCCTTACAAAGTAGACTTTTATTATGTATAAAGTATAATGAAACTTATCGCACATTTCTACTTGCGAGTTGCGATTATAAGTCACTGTCAACCACTTTGACCTTTTAACGTCATACTGTTACCGACCATCGCTCATAATACCTTAACATCATGCCCGTATCATACTATTTCTATATAAATAGTTTGATTGATCAAATTTATTTCGACCTCAATTATCATCATCCATAAAAAATTTATCACAGAAATCATATAGCCGAAAACATTGCTCGCCTACAAGGTATCAATTATCGCAACGCGGTTAGCATGCTAGTAAATACATCAAGCATCTATTGTTTTTACACTTTATAGTTTATACAATTGGGTTGGTCAAATAATTTCCAAAAAGTAAAGGTGGCATTTTATTGGCTACTGTAACTTTCCTCAAACTAACCTGGAGGGCAAGGGACCGTGAGTGAGTCACTTTACCCTCACTCACTCGCTAGTCACCATGCCGGCCATATAAACTCACTCGCTAGTCTCACATTTCTAGGCAAATTAAGGTGACTTGCTCACCTTATTAATTTGTGTGAAGCAAATGTTTTGCATGTGTTAAAAAGGAAAAAAAAAAAAAAAAAGTTAAGGTGAGTGGGAATGAGTGCTTTGTCCACAAAAATGTGTGAGAATGAGTGGAAGAGATAAGAGAGAGAAAGCTGGTGAGTGGGTACTCTCCTGCTTCCAGCCTAATGATGGTTTTTATGGGCCTGTGATGGCTACATTATTTGTTTCTTGGGTCCCTCTCACAGCTAAATCTTATTTATTTGTGGTGGGATGCCATATTTTGTTTCCTTGTTGGTTCTAAAAAAATGTTATCTTTCTAAAAATAAAAATAAAAATAAAAACATAATACTCGTATAATCTATAGAGTCTAATAATAGAGTAGTAATAATAATACCTGGTCCATTTGATGCAATACCATGAAGCGACTCAGACCACCACTCATAAGGTGGTATATCCAGACGTTGAATCCCGGTATCATTATTACAAAGACGGTTGACTTTTTCAGGGAGAGTGAGTAGTGAGAGGAGCGCGTGGGCGCGTGTGGAAATGGAGAGACTGGTGTTGCAGAAAGTGTGGGTGTTGTGAGGTGGGTGGCATGGGTAAGTTGGGTTGGTTGAGATGGTTGTTATGGTGGTAGTTAACAGGGTGAGGATGATGATGGTTGTTAAGGTGGTTGACATTGGTTGTGTGGTGTGATGGTTTGTGGAGTGAGTGTGGGACTGTTGGGTGGTTTTTATATAGTTTTTGTGAATGATTTGAATGTGGATAAAGATAGGAGTCTTGACTTTTGTTTTTGGTTGATGACTGGTTATTTGTTTTTAGGAATATAGATTGGGGAATGGGAATAGAAATGGTCTGCATCTAAGGTATTACTTTTATATATTTTATTTGGTTTTATAATGGAGAAATGATATTTATTTATATTTTATTTTTTATTAATAATATTTTGACATGTAAATATATACTGACGATTTAAATGAGAGGAGATAATCAGTGTCATTTTGTGAAATTTGATGGCCCATGTGCAATATCGATATAAGAGGGCCCTCAAAACACGATTCTTTAAAATAAAAACACTATCGAAGTTTCAAGATTAATTTTATAAGTGGTTTTATTTAACGAAAGTTTTTTAATTTTGTAAATCATTAAGCACGTTTTATATAAAAAAAAAAAGGAAGAGGCAAACTTCACATATACAACATTAGATGATTTAACCAAGATATATAACATATATTTGACTGTAAATGTGAACTGGAGGCCTTTTACTTTGGTGTGCCATGTGCCATTGCCCTTTGCTTTGGGCCGGCCTCGGAGACAATGAGTGAAATACACGTGTCAGGTTTTTACGTGGGTAGGAGGATAAGTAGATAAAAAATGTAAAAAGATATAGTAATGCTATTTATAATAAATGAGAAATTGTAAATACATAGGGTTTATGTTAGAGTAAACATGGTTTCATTTATGATCAAAATCATGTGTCAGTCGTTGTGTTTATGTTACTATTGAAGAGCTAAATCTTAGAGCCTTTCCAAGATCCCCCGTTTATTAACCACCAAATCTATGAAATGCAAAAGCAAAAGTAAAAGTAGTATCTTGTATACTTTTTCATTGACGTTACCAAATGCCATACTATGATACTGGGCACACTCTATGCAAATTAAGTTTAACTGTTTGAAGAGTTCTGTTACTCCTTTTAACATTTTGAAAAGTAACTGATATAACGAGTGACCTTTGTATACGTAAACAGAGGTCAAGGTAACATATGAGCATAAGAGCCAAAGAACTTACTAGCCAATATATAGACTAACTTTCTTGTCGAGGATACACCTTTGTGTTTACACCAAGATACGTACGTAACCCAAGCCTTCCATTTTTATGGTTCATTTTTGTTTATGTTTGTAGTCACAATTTGAAGACCCAATAAAAATCTTTAGAGAAATCACACTTTGCAGCTTGCATTTTCACATCACAATCGAAACAATATGCTCTGCATCATCTAGCAACAATGTATGATCACCTATAGGCAATATCCTTTTTCCAAACTCATTAACGATACTAAGATGCTCACATGGATCTACTATGATCCCTATTTTAGTATCCGAGTTAGAAACCGTATGCACGCGTTCAAACTCAACAAGTTGTTTCAAGGGTGCACCTTTAGAAAAGCCTGGGACGCTGGAAAATAGCATCATGACTGTACTGCCATCGAAAGGGCCATGGTTTGTGACGGATATATCGACTTGAAATCTCAAAGAATCACAGTGTTCTTCAAGTTCATCGACATAAAGATAGTTGGAATAACCTTCTGTTTGCTGTAATATGCTGTTGGATTTGGTCTTTCTAGATCCAAAATATTAAGCTCGTTGGGTGCAGAGAGGACATTGTATGTGTAGTTCGTGTAACTTAGGCCATGCCCAAATCCGTATACTATATTATCAGTGTAGAAACGATATGTTCTACCTGGATAACCATTGGATAGATCGGATCTCATGTTCATATTGGTCATTGGCACGCTTGTGAATGACTCAGGATACCAAGTCACGGGTAGCTTTCCACCTAAACATGTTAATAACAAAACCACATTAAGTTATTGTAAAGTTTTATTTAAAGAGGCTTTGATTCATCTCTTCAAATCAAACAAGTAAAATATTAGCTACAAATCATAATTACTTAACTATGTTGATTATATTAAGAAATATTTACGATGGTTAAAAATGTTGATTACTTCAAATCGATGTGTACTTACCTGGATTGTGATCTCCAAATATGACTTCTGCAAGTGCAGTACCGCCAGCTTCTCCGGGGTAACCAACCCATATAATGCTGGCGATCCGAAGGTCCCCTTGAGCAAACGATACATCAATAGGTCCACCACCTGTCAGAACTAAAACTACCGGTTTTCTACTTGTAGCAGCAATTGAGGTTATCAGATCCTTCTGATAACCTGGTAAAAGAAGACTTACTCTGTCATGTTCTTCATTTTCTTGGGTCAAATCGAGACCAGCGACCACAATTACAAAATCAGCTTCTTTCGATATAGAAACTGCTTCAACAAATCCAGCGTTGGAAGCGCACCCCACGTCTATACAACCAGATGAATAACTTGTATTCTTTATGTATGTTATAAGGCCTTCGACTATGCTTGTTGGACTGCAAGGAATCCCTACAAGTTTAAAAATAATCACATGATAACTTCATAAGTAACTTTAAATTTATATACATAGATGGTAATGAACAAATTTTTTGCTTTAAAATGCATCATAAGTATTTAAACCTGAGTATCCCCCGCCTAATTCGCTTGTAGCGTTTGCCATTGGACCAATAACAGCTAACGAGGAAACAACATTCTTATGCAAAGGTAGAAATTTGTTGTCGTTTTCAGAGTACAATGCCTTGTCTAGCCGCTTCAAGGGCCAAACTTTTGTGATCCGTAGAGCAAACATCTGAAGGTCCTAAGTTGCCAAACTTCCCTTTTATCGGGTCTCCATTAAAAAGTCCTAAACGAAGTTGAACTGTAAACAAATTAACAAGAGCTTTGTCTATGTCTTCTTCTACCACCTTACTCTGATCAATTGCAGACTGAGTGTATCTCATCATGTATGTTCCACAGTTAAGATCCGTTCCTACCCAATGATTTTAACATTTTTAAGATTGTCATTTAGAACAATAAAAGAATACGGGAAAGTGGTAAGGAAGATGAAAAACCAGCTTTTAGTGCAATGGCAACAGCATCCTCAGGGGTTTTGGTGTAGTTATGATGCTCGTATATGGTGGCCACAGCATCACAGTCAGAAGTGATATATCTGCAGTAATACATATAAACAATTTTTGTTAGTCTTTATTGTTAAATCTTTTTGAAAGTTTTAAACTTGATTCAGTTTTAGTAAATTTTGAACCCTTTGAAATCCCATTCAGTTCGAGCTATTTGTAAAAGATCATTGTCAGCACAAGCAGGTATTCCGTTTACTGCGTTGTAAGAACACATTAAGCAGCTTGCTTTGGCCTCTTGGATACAGCTTTTAAACGGTAGCTGATATGTGTCCTGCATATCCTGCTCGGTTACCTGGTTATACGCATGGAATTCAACTGCATGTCAGCGTTTTTCGGGATTTCTCAAACATGTATAATTTTGACATAGCAATTTTTTCCCGTCTTGGACAATAACTTGTAAATGCGAACATGGTAAACAACAAGTCTCGTGAAAATCGTTGATATAAGTGTATATAGACACATTCAATCTTGTTCAATTCTAACATCCAAGTCATGTTATGCAAAGTGCATGGTAAAAAAACATGAAGAAGATGACAGGTTAAATAAATGGCAATTTATACATGACTTAAGACCACTGGTGGAGACAGGAGCGAAAGAAAATTATATTGTAAAACTTTCAAAATATCTTGCTATTTTTGTAATTTTCCCCCCTATCGAACCGATTTTTAGTGTAGTTTCTGAAAATTATCAAAGTTTGCCCCCCTCGATCATAACTTTCTGGCTCGCTCCTGCTTAAGACTTATGATGCATCCTAAAGCATGACTTATATAACTTCTTTTTAAACAAATAATATTTTAGACAATAATGTTATTTTCAATTTCATAATTACTAAAATTGTGGTTATGAAAGTAAGCCTCTCTATTAAAATGTTTGTCAGAATAATAAGTTTTATCTACAAAACTAGCAGTAGCGCCAAGTAGCGATAGCTGTTTTTGTTATAATGTTTTTTGTAACGTGTACTTTCACGTATTAGTTAGTAATTATAGAATGTAAAATGACAAAAGCTAAGCATAAGCGTTACATGATACTTCAAGTAGCGTTTGAAAAGGAGTGTTCTAAAAACAAAACGCCAAAAGCTTCTTTTTGAACGAGCTTTAAACTCTAAACGCTAAATGCTAATGATAAAAAACGTTAACATACTTTTTTTTTGTTGTTGTTGCATTGACAAGTATTAACAGAGTTTAAGGATTCTTACAATAGCATTAAAGTTATATCTTGTGTAATTCCCCCAACTATCTAAATCATAAGCACTAAAATGCTTGCAACAAGCTGACACCATCAACTCATCCTCACCACCCTCACTCAACAACCTAATCTTCCCTCCACTCCTTATACCATCACCCCTCGCCTTCCAGCCTTGAAATGCAGTCACAAACTCAACCGCATAAGCACCCGCCACCCTCGGATCCTCTCCAGGAGTCTCCTGACCCCTCCCCCATCTGGGGTCCCTAAACACATTAATAGTAGGAGCCCAGAACGTTAAACCAGCTTGTCCCACATTATACATTGCCCTTGCTTCAACTGCAATAGCCGAAGCAATAGCATACCATAATGTTCTGTTAAAAGAAGACGTTGTGACTATAACTTGTGGAAACATGGTTGCTGTATTGATAGGTCCATTTGTAAAGCTTACACCTGGACGATTGGCTGTGATACCATGTAGAGCTTCTGACCACCATTGGTAAGGTGGAATGCCGAGGCGGGATGCCCTTGTTGTTATCTGCTAGACAGGTGATTTTTCGGAGAGTGTGAGGTGAGAAATGAGGACAGGGCTCGGGTTTGTATGGGTAAGGTGGTGTTGCAAAATGGGTACATGTTATGATGTGGTGGTTGGCATGGGTATTTGAGGGTTGATGCTTGTGAGTTTGTTATGGTGGTGATGAGGATGAGGATCACGGTTATGATGGTGGTTGACATTGGAGCTATGGGTAGAGTTATGGGATGTTGAGCATGGAATTTCGCTAGTTTACAGACAAGACTAGAGATTGTATATCCCGGAAGCCTGAATCAGTCTCTCTACTCTATGGTATACCTTCGAGCAAGGATATAATTTGACCTCCTTTATACCCATTTTGACATATTGCGTGTGTTTGTTGTTGTAGACTACTTGTAGAGAGTGTATGATGTACAAGTCATTAATTTGGTTACTAGCTTTTACTTTTTAACATATATGCTTAAGATAACATATAAGTTGGTATAATATAAGGGTATGTTCTTTTGAACGCACCAAACAACTTGAGAACTACGCAATTAATCTGAGTCATTAGATCAAGGAATAGATAATTTAGATTGATTCTAGTAAAATTATTTAAATTCTCTATAAGATGGCATACGAATGAAACATATTGTTGCAAACTTTTATAAAGAGCATCCACAAATGGGAAGGTTTAAAAAAAAAGTTTAAAACCCAATAATTTCAACCAAGTTTATGCACTGTGAGAAAAATTTATGACACTAAAATGCTTATAGTATAGTGATATAACATGACTTGATACACTTATAAAGCCAGGCCAATGATAATATCAACTATAAATATTGTGGTCGTCAACTGACACATCAGTTTTTTTTCTTCAAAACTGCAACCACAATAAAAACATACTCAATAAAAACTAATAAAATAATTACACACACAAAAAAGATTAAACGTTTTGGTGGTGTGTCCAACCGAATTCTGCAAAAGGTTAGAGTCACACTCAGTTACCAAAAGTTGAGCTAATGGTAAAAACTCGGTCGTGTCTTTCGGTTGGGGTCTGCATTAACTAAGTTATTGCGATTAAATTTTATAGATTTACCATTGTAGATACTCTAATAACATGTTAGAGTCTAATCATATTAGCGATCTTAAATGAATCTCCATATATACGTTAGTGGATTAATATTTGTATTAGCATTGTTTGTATTGGGTCAAACCCGCCGAATCATTTAACATTATTATACTTAAACTCATTATTAATAACACAAGTTTACAAAATATCAAAGCACCATGAATTATCCCAAAAACCTTAATCTCCAAAAGTATTACCGTCATTTTCAATCACTCCATAACTTCCCTGACGTGTCACTTCCAGTTAACCCAATAATCAAGACGTATACTAAACCATTTCCTTATCGTCACTTTCAAGTATCCATATAACCATTTTTCAATTGGCGTGCATATATTGCATACACCTAAAAGTCAAAAGCAAATATCTTACGTATTTTTTTTTCCACCAATCCAATTCTGCCGTATCCCTTTTATTTTATATCATATAACTTTCGTCTTTATGATCATCCTCCTAATTTATTAGTCCAGTATCTGTAAATAAATAGGGGGAATTTCATATATATCCAAGGAAACTTTAAAATAAATAAATGTTCACTTTGATTTTTAAAGTCTTTATTGTTCAATTTTGATATTAAATATTTTTGTTTGTGTTAAATAATGTTTGATGCAAAATATATGAATAAACTGTGTTTTAAATTTATTTTCGTTGGTATAATTTTCATGGCGTTATATAACACAAACAAAATATTTAATGTCAAAGTTAAACAAGAAAGATAAAATCAAAGTAAACGTTATTAAGAACAAAAAGAATACCTTAAAGCTCTCATCTTGGTTCAAGTATTCTGACGATGGCGAATTATTTTGACGTAACAAAACATGCTTGGACTTCAAGGATTAAGTCATACCCAATTACTTCAGCTTGCCCAAGCACAACGACAATTACCAGGCCAATATGAGTTTTTGCGAAAACATTCACAGGCCCAACGCACTTTCAGGCCCAACGAAACTATGTGGCCAGTCCAGCCTAATCGAGTACTCCACAAGCTTTTAACGCTTTGGCTCCCCAAGTTTTTGTTGATACGGGTTGGAATATGGACACATGTGTGTTCTCTCATTTAAATTCAGATGCAAATAATCTTAGTACTATTCATAATAAAAGTATTTATCCGTCTGTCTTTGTTGGTGACGGTAAATCCATACTTGTCACTAACACGGGCCATAACTTATTGCCTAACCCTCACCGTCCTCTTCACCTTCATAATGTTTTAATTACTCATCATATTGTAAAAAAATTTAATTTTCGTTCGTCAATTTACCCGTGACAACAAAGTGTTTATTGAATTTGACGAGTTTGGTTTTTCTGTTAAAGACTATTTGACTCGTCAAATTCCCCTATGTTGTGATAGCACTGGAGACCTGTATCATGTGACCACACCTACATCATACCCACAAGCGTTTCTTGTTAGTCATCACACGTGGCACCAACAACTTGTAAATCCGGGAAATGAAGTGTTACATTCTTTACTTTCTGATAATGATATTTTGTGTAATAAATTGAAGTCTCCTCACTTTTGCCATGCTTGTCAACTTGGCAAGCATGTGAGGCTTTCATTTTCTGTTTTTTGATACTAATAACATCAATTAGTATCTACTTTTATATGTCAAATTCCCTTATAATATGCTCACATTTCTTGTATTATTATAAGATTTGATACTTAATTGCTTCCTATTTCATTTTATGGGATTTATTTGAGCTTTATGCAAAGAGATGCGGAATTGAGAAGATAATCGCATGAAAATGTGCAAAAGCGATAGCAGTCCACATATAAGGCGTAATTCCAACGAGTTGTATCGCGTATCCCTTTAAAGCGATCAGCATAAGTAAAGTCAATGACACATCGGCGTAATCCGCCCGATTGAAATATGTCGTATCGCCAGTGAAGACTCAAGAATTATATGTATCACAAGATCTATACGGCGTAACTCATACCCATGAGGTACATCGTAACCAAGTGCATAAAATTTAACGAGAGGCGATGCTACGTAATGCATGCTTTACCTCTACGCCGTAATGACGAAGAGATCTGGAAGAATTCTACATTTTGGGGGTATACGACGTAACACCTAACTTAGTGTTACGCCGTATACATGTCGGCTCATGAAAAAACTATAAATACAAACCCTAATTCACTCAGAAAAGAACCACCTATTCCACCTGTCAGTTGAATACCATGACTAAGGTTTCATTCCAAGCCATTTTCCAACATCATCGAAGGTCTTCTTAAGGGATAATCATGAAGCAAACATCATTGAAGATAGATCAACATAGAGTAATCGTATCAAACGCTATGTTTTCTACTTTTTCAGTTTTAATCATAGATTTTGTTGTACTTTACAACATGTCCGTCTAAACACATTTGGTGTTAGCCTAGTAATGAAGTAATCGTTTGCTATGTTCATTATTTTGTCGTTTATTTATTGAGTTCATTGGATATTTATGTGTTTTTCATTAGATCCTTGCATTGTGGTAGTATTTAGTTTCCGACAACTAGGAGAATTGATCATATTCCATAGAAAATCGGATGATCAAGGGATTCACGACCCTTTGGTTGTATATGAACTGACCAAGTCACCACCTAAATAAATAGGAATACTTAAACAATATGAGATTAGTTTCTTAAATAATACACTTAGGCTTCTAATTTCTAAAATGACCATAAGTTAGCATGTGGACAAGTCACATAGGTATTTGATGCGTAATGACTAGGAAATAGTATTGATGTGATGACCGTCATGTAAGAACCCGAAAAATTTCCATGTCATTAACTAATGAAAAATTAAAGTCATTGCCGAACTTGTGCTATTTTTTTATGAATATCAATTTCATAAACCATCTAGCAAACGTATCACAGACAAATTCCATAAACGGTAAGTGTGTCCTGAATCATTTTGACTCGATCAAATTATCACGTTTCATATAAAAATTTATCAAATTTATTCAAATTAAAATTTGTTTATTTTCTCTTCTCCTTTTTGGGGCTCGTTCTTACCAATCCAAACCCACCCTTGCTACCTTATGGGCTTGGCCCGTTAGATTCAACCCACACGCATCCTAAGACCATGGGCCTAAACAAATTCCATTAACCCACCCAAAAACTAGTAATATGTTTGTTTCTTTTCTATGCTCGAAGAGCAAAAACGCAACAAATTTATCCTTAGTAAAATTCACTCACACGACACAAGTTTAGCACATGTCTCTTTTTCTATTCTTGCGTGTGACACCAACCAAAGGAAAAAAAGACATAACATTAGCCACTCTATGATATTAAACAAATGCCTAGACCCCTTTGACCTCATTTGACTTCATTAACCAAAGTGTATTATGTTTCCCACACATTCATTTTGACATGACAAGACCCAAACATCCTCCAAATATCAGCTGAATTCATGGCATGCTCGTTGCATCCAAATTCCTTTTTCTTGAATCCTAGGAAGAGTACTAGTAAAATAATACAAGAGCCATGAATCATTTGGCTATACAAAGGGGCTCAACATTTTACCACAATTCACACAACTCTCAAATTTGCAAACACTCTCAAAAACTCATTCTCATTCACTGTCAAGTAACAAAAGGAAGAAAATAAAGTATTTTTGGAATGAGATAAAAGATAAAAGGTTATATTGGGTATGTATGTCAGTTACGAGGAAGTCTTGGAAAGCATATCGGGGTATATTTTTTTTGGGAATAAACGGGACTCTAGTTATTGATTCACTCTCGCTCGTCTACGTTCTCAAAGATTTTTTTTCGTGTTGAAGCCGTTGCCATATCGTACTAAGGTCAGTTCATGGCCCATACTTTTACTTGCTTTATAACTGTTTGGGGGAGAATACATGCTACCACTAATTTTATGATCATAATTGCTTGAAAACCTTATGCTATACATGATTTTTATTATCACTATGTTCAAAATCATTTGTTTGATGAAACTTAACTTCAAACTCATCTGTTTGATGATACTTATGTTCAAAATCATTTTGATAATGATACTTATGTTAAAAATCTTCGTTATGATGATACCTGTGTTCAAAATCATCGGTAAGATGATACCTATGTACAAAATCATCTTTATGATGATACCCATGTTCAAAATCATTCTTATAATGATATAACAACCATTACGATTATGGGTGCAACATCGAGGCCCACTGTTTTTATGGAACTGGAAATCTCGTGATCAACTGTTTTATTATGAAACCTATGAATTCACTCAACCATTGTGTTGACCCTTTTAACATGTATTTTCAGGGTAAAAAGTCGATAGCTAACTCTGGTGGCGCTTGGGCATTGGCATGGCATGGTCATAGATGACTCTGATATACATTGGGGACCACTTTACTTTTTATGGGCTTATATTCCGCATTATATTTGAAAGATGTAAACATAAATCTTTGTGAAATGAGATTTCTCAGGTTAAACCGTTTTTCTATACTTTGTGTTGTGATATCAATCGAGTAATACCCCAGTAACACTATCTTCCACTGCAAAACATTTTTGGGGGTGTTACAGATTGGTATCACAACCTTGGTTATAGAGAACTAGGTATTTTTCAAACCTAGACTATAACCGTTCCTACAAAAACTTAACCCTATGACCGACACATGCCTGCTTGCCAAGCTAAATGCCTCACTTATGACTTGTTGAAGTCATCCTTTATAAAATATGTGTTTTATTACTACCAACTTAACCTCGCTATTAGCTATGATTGCTTTACTTATATTTATGTTTACGTACCACAGAGCTACGCCTTCTCCCCCATGTAAAATGAAATAATTGTTTAGTATTTCATAACAACTTTTAAAAAGCGTTGGGACATGTTACTAGTATAACTAAGCTAAGCATTGCAAGATCATTGAACCTCAGGTGAATACAGATTGATCACCTATATTCGACCAGGGACAGTGGGACATAGCTTGATCACCTATGTCCAAATCAAAGGTGAATGTTGCAATACTGAAAGTAGTTATGATAGTGTTATGTCCAGCTAACCTCCTGATTGACTTCTGAAAAGGGTAAAATTTTCATGTGTGTTCATTGAATATCATAAGAGTTATAAAAGTTTACTTCTACACACAACACACTAGCGTCACAACATTTCCTCACTACGACACATCTTCTCCTAAGTGGAACGCCTTTCTCATTGAAGTACTACACTCTCTAAGTTGACCATTGTACACTACTACTTTATGCCTCCGCATCGTGCATGGAGATTTGCTTGGCTGATGATGCACACGATTTAAAAATTCCTTATTATATACTATTACTTGGATGTTACAACACCATGTTTTCACCATCCCGTTCCATCATCATTCTCTCAAACGCTGGGATCGAGGATGCCCCATCATCCACTGCTGTACCAGTGTCACCGATTGTTCCAGCTCCTATCTCACCAGTAGCTGCATCTGGAGAGACTATGCTATTTTGGGAGGGTGAAGTCGCACGCACATCACCCATTCCTACTAAGACTTTGTGATCCGAGGCACACGATGAGCTGTCTGATTCTGAGACTCCCTAAGATACTTTGTCCCCTTCCAGTGTTTCACCATCACCTATTTCACCACCTCCACTTATGATGACTTGTTTACTCCACCACCACCTGCTTTTTCCCCACCACGTGTTCACAATGCCCCATTGCCACCTCACAAGAATGTACGTTTCTTGGTTCCATCATCACCTGATCCTTATGCCGAGACGATCATTTATATTTCCATGTGTGTTGTGATTCCATTCAGACACGTCGTGACGTTGCATATGATTTCTTGATTCCTACTTATGATAATTACTTTACATTGATGTGATGTGATGATCTCAACTATTATGAAATATTTTAACATCTCCACTTATGATAATACTCATGATCCTAAAATCTAATGTATATCTTTTGGTAATTGTAGAACAATGCCTCAAAAGAAGAAACCTTCCACTACCATGACACCAGCTGCT
Source organism: Chrysanthemum lavandulifolium (assembly GCA_022545495.1). Classification (NCBI taxonomy): domain Eukaryota; kingdom Viridiplantae; phylum Streptophyta; class Magnoliopsida; order Asterales; family Asteraceae; genus Chrysanthemum; species Chrysanthemum lavandulifolium. The sequence goes on along the minus strand of CM040244.1, from coordinate 177,685,411 downwards.
ATCCAGAAGTTGGTGGAAGATGGTATCACTGCAGCTCTTGCTAAACGCCCCGCCGAGGGTGTTCATTTTGATAGCACCAAGAACCACACTAGCGGAAGTGAAACTGTCAATGTTGCAAAAATCGTAAATCGGTAGTCGGGCGGTCGACCACCTTGCAGCGAGTAATCGGTCAAGGCGGGATTAATCGGTGATTAATCGGATTTGCATTTCCTGCAAGTTTCGGGTATTTCTAGAGACCAAAATAAATATCTTAACTGATTTCAAGCCTACTATGTTTTCAAACCTCAATAAAAGGCTCCAATTCTGATTATAAGGCCCATTGTGCATTATAAGTGAAATAAACGATCCCCATTGTGAGTCATAAGTGATTTTTTTTTAAAAGTTGACCGATTTTTGACCGATTAGGCTGATTTTTGACTGATTCGGCCAATTTTGACCGATTTTGGCCGATTTTTTTACCTGGTCGATTTTTTGACCGATTTTCAAAATTCTACAAGGTGTATGGCTGATTACCGATTAATCGATGATTAATCGGCCGATTAGACCGATTTTTGCAACACTTCAAACTGTTGTGTTAGGATTTAGTAAATCCAGTACTTAAAGTGTCGGTCACCTCAAGTATGTATGCTCGTTAGAAAGCTCGTAGTCATAGTGAGTCTATGATAGTATTTTTGTTTACTTTGTAACACCGTGGAGGACGGACGGGTCTTTACCCACTGTATGCACGATCCACGACCTTATAGAGCGTCTCATGTATGTACCCTATAAATACCCTTTGCCCTCCAAGCAAAGGGTTGGAGCTTCATAATACATTTCTCTTTGTCTCTAAAGTTCCCATCCTCTCCCACTTTCTCTCTCTAAACCCTTAACCTAACGCCGCCTAATATGTGTTTGGTATAAACCAAGATCCTACAAATGGTATCAAGAGCCATGGTTTGATCATCCATCTCTCATGTTCTTGGTTTGATAGTGATTGTTGGGTTAAGGTTTAGTTTTGTTTTGGCGTAAAAGGTTTTTATGAGTAGTCTCGTATCGTTTTTGTATCCTTAAAGCTATAAACTTTACACTTTTTATTCCAAGATTCTTGTGGGTTAAGGTTTATTGAGTGCTTAAATTTCAGTTTCTTGCAAAAGTTTCAAACTTTACAAGTTTTTATTGGTTTTTAAGAGTGTTTGGATACGTGTGTACGGATCTACGCATAAGAGAGAATCGTGGTTTTGATCTTCAAGTCTTGGTGTTTTTAAGATTGTTTCATCATCTTAATCTAGTTTTCTAAACGGTTTTGTTCGAAAATCGTGTTTGGCATATTCGTACTTTCTCGCATATCAAAACCCTAATCCTACGCGTAAGGTATTTTTCACAAGATCTTGATTACGGTGGTTACTCGATGTTCTTCTTGCTTGGATAAGCCTGAAAAACACTTAGACTTTGGATATCTCTTGCCTTGTGAAGTGTAAAAGATTTTTAATGGGTAAAACCCTAATTTTACGCATAAGCATAAAACTTATGCGTAGAAATTCTTACGCATAAGCTTTTTCTTACGCATAAGCCTGTCTTACGCATAAGGTTCTCACGCCTAAGCTTTGGTTTACGCATAAACTTAAGCCTTTTACCCTAAAACTCTACGCGTAACCTCCGCTCACGCGTAGCTTGTGTCTACTCGTAAGTTTGTAAGTTACGCGTAAGTTTCTTTGTCTCTGCGTAAGCCTTCATCTACGCATAAGTCGGTGTTTACGCCTAAGTTATTACGCTTAAAGTTTGTTGTCTACGCATAAGTGTATAAGTTTTGCGGTTTATCTTGATTTTGTAAAATCCGTGAAAGAATCTATTTCCGGTTAAGTCAAAGATTTGTAAAATCCGTAGAATTTAAACATGTCTTCCGTTCTTTGATGATGTACAAGTCTGCAGGATCGATACTGTCCTCCCATGCTTGATAGAATTGACTATGAGTCTTGGTCACAAAGAATCGGGTTGTCTTGCTTAGGAAAGGAGAATGGAATTAACATCCTTAAGTCAATTGATGAAGGACCTTATCAGTTGAGACCACAAGAGACATAATTAATCTGCAAGCGGATGGTACAATGATCTTTGGATTAGACGGACCAAAGACATATGATGGTGAGTGATAAGGAGAAAAGCGATTTGATCTCGATATCGAACTTCAACATCATACTGTGGTCTTCCTAAAGATATCTACAAGTCGATCAATCACAACCACGAAGCTAAGGCGGTTTGGGATAATGTCAAGATGCTTCTCTCGGGTTCGAATTGACTATCGAAGGCAGAGAATAACAAATGTATGATGAATTTGAACACTTTAAGATGAAACACGAAGAGTGTTTATGAATATTACGTGAGATTCCACAAGTCGGTGAATGATATGAGGAATATCAAGATGACTATGCCAAACATTCAATTGAACTCAAAATTAGTAAACAACATGAATCCCGAATGGCACAAGTTTGTCACTTGATGAAGCTTACAAAGGACTAAAGAACACCAACTATGAGCAATTGTATGCCTTCCTTCTTGAATGAGAAACATGCTATGTTTGAAAAAGGATTCTTGAACAATTCAAATCTCAACCAGAGAAACAAGCTCATCAAATGATACAATGCATTCTTCACCAAAGCATCACATGTCACACCCATGGAAATGATAATCACAAGCCCGTTCTGATTCGGGATATAAGCAACCTAATTCGATGAAGTCATGGAACACTTTATCAATAAATTGGCTTTTATGGTTAAACAAAACTTAACCTTCTCTCCACATACCAACAGACTTCACACTAACAATGAAATCGGGATCGCATCCAATCTACACAACCATGCTTTGGTCGAGATGGAAGGTTCTTGTACAACCGGTTCAAGAATGGCGATGACGAACAAGGAAGAGGTGGGCTGGTAGAGGCTATCTTGCAAATCGAATTGGGAAGGAATGGAAACTGGGTCAAGCAAAGCCAATCAAGTGCTACAACTGTGGTGGAGAAGGGCACATTGCTAGAACTGTACTCAACCAAAACGTCCTCAAAACGCAGAATACTTGAGGACAAGATGTTGTTGGTTCAAGCACAAGATAATGGTGTAATGTTGAATGAAGAGGAGTCTGTTGTTCTTGACTGATGGGAATGCTAGAACATAAGATGGAGAAAAATGTTGGTTTATTGTCATTTCAGGCAGTAACCCGATTTTCAAAGGAAGAACAGAGCCATACTTTATCATGTTTTTCAAATCTCGTGCTCTGATTCTATAAACATTTATCTACTATCTAATGAAAACCAATTGCTTTGCAATATAACTCGGACTCTATTTTTTGATAATCATCTGGACTTATTTATCAAAATATCTATCTCTCAATCAACAACCTATGTCATTGATTGAGGGGGAGAATGATTTCAATTAAATTAACAAGTTATTTATCATTCAATTGTTTTCAAAAGATACTCATGCATGTTTAATCAATGGAGTTTAAAGTCTTAAAATCCGATCCTTATCAGTTTAAACGCTTTCATAATCAAGTCACAATTCTCCTTAAAAGCTTTCAAAATAAATTTAAATCTACAAGAGATCACAAATCTCAAAGGATTTGATAATTGTGATCGGGGGAGAATTTGTGATTTAAATTGGACTTAAACTGATAATTCGGTAAATGGTTATATAAGGATGTACAAGCTCTCCTTCCCACATGTGCCAAACGATTTCAAATTTTCCATGCACATGTTGAGGGGGAGCATCTATCTTAAACCACAATGATTTGAAACGTGATCATTTATCTCAATGTGCGGGTTCCTCTAGTATGTGCAAAACTCTTTTCAAACCTCAAGGCACATATTGAGGGAGAAAACTTTGAAAACCTCATCCTTCCCTAAAATGCTTTATCTACTTGACTTCATTAGGAAGTGATGTTGATATCTTTAGAAAATGGAATTCAAAGAAGTTAACTCTTTCTCTTGCCTCCATGTGCAAAACGATTTCAAACACTTGATGTACATGTTGAGGGAGCTCTTGTTCTAAAAATATTAAAAACAATTCGGTACAAAATGCTTTGATAATATATCATAAGTATCGGATTGATTTTCAAATGATTTTCAATTGGTTCCAATGGCGGATGAACAATACCAAATAGACCGACCAACTTTACTTTATGTATGGTGATATAAGGATGATAAGGTTAGGTATTTGTTCCCATGATCCGCTAAACCGGAGGGATCTACCGAGGGACAATCCACTAGTTAGTGTAGAAGTCCTTAGGTATGATGATAAAAGGAGAAAAATGAGATATGGGAAGAGTGCGGTGAGGCGAGCAAGTCTTGGAATAAACCCAACAAGGTTCTTGCTATGAAGTCTCGGTAAGCAACGAAGGGGTGAAGAATGAAAAAGAATTGAATGAGAAAGGGTGAAAACAAATAGCCTCCAATTATTCAACCTTAGGGCGTAAACCGGTTCAATTCATTTGCTCTTGGTGGTTACCAACGTAACACTGGTATTGAAGACAAGGCGTCATGGACCCGTTGGACGCTTTGCACTTCAACTTCCCAAACCACTCAAGTTCCTCTTAAAAGGACTTGTTTCATTCTCACGAGGAACCTACATTATCTATCGATTTCTCTTAGAGATTGTTGATATTGAAGAGGAGACCTCTCCCTAGTCTCCAACACAGATCCAAATATGCACAAATTGAGTCTAGAGCCACGAGATCATCAATAAATCTCCTTAGGACACTTTCAATGAAGACTCTCCGGTTCACAATATGGAAAGAGATTATATCTTGAGTCGTCACGCAGTATCCTTGTGGTATTGCGGAACATCCGAGTGATATGCATACATATTCACAATGAAGATGGAAAGCCTTCTCGAGCCAACATCAAACAAGCTCCTGGTAGGTGGCATGTGAGATCTATTCTATAGATCAACCATGTGACAACCGAGCAGAAACAATGGGCGATTCAATCTTTTGAATCAATCTGGTTCGAGTTATGGATTGACAGATACCTTTGAAAAACGGTCGTTGTGCTTAAAACTCTTTTCTTTAGCTCATCGACCGTGTATGAATATCTCAAATCAAAGGTGATTTATGATTGATAATTGATTTTCATTAAAACCTTCGTTGTATTGCAAAAATAATTTCTATTGAGCAATAAACGATTGTTCTTCAAATCTCTTTCATCAATCGGTGAATCTATTTTATTGGTTCACTCACTCGTGTTGTCATCTTTGAGACGTTCGGTTTGAGAACAATAGAGCATTGCGAAACCACTGTCAAGGAAAATTCTTGAATTATACACGATCACGGCAAGATTTTGTCTCGATCAACGGGGAACCGTGGGCGTGTACCTCGATTCAACGAAAGTGATCAAAGACACTTTCGTGCGATTTATTGCTAACTGTTGTGCGGATCGCCCTACGCTTGCGGTGATCGAATGTTGCGGTCAATCCATAGCCGCATGCTCACTCAACACATTCATCTCGAAAGAAATCATGATTAGTGCATCATTGACTCGATATTTTCACTCCATACTTACGCTACTGCTGCGCAAATATCATGAATCGCCTAAAGCTTCCGCTACTACGATAAGAAGTTATCATGATCCGAATGTGAGCATGTCGGTCCAAAAGTCACAACATCACATACTACCAACACCACAATGGAAGAGTCGAGATTTATCTTGCGATTTTCTCAATGTTTGGTTCAAATACTCTAACATCACGTAGATCGGTTTAAGACCTCCACTGATATCTCAAAACATGCGAACATGATGATTCAAAGACTACGAGCTAAAGAAAAAGTGCTTAATCAAAGAAACCAAGAACAACGAAATGTTATATCGGTTTGTAATCATTGTAAGTTGAGGTGACCTCCTTAGGGGAGATTGTTAGGATTTAGTAAATCCAAGACTTAAAGTGTCGGTCACCTCAAGTATGTATGCTCGTTAGAAAGCTCGTAGTCATAGTGAGTCTATGATAGTATTTAGTTTACTTTGTAACACCGTGGAGGACGGACGGGTCTTTACCCACTGTATGCCTGATCCACAGCCTTATAGAGGCGTCTCATGTATGTACCCTATAAATACCCTTTGCCCTCCAAGGCAAAGGGTTGGAGCTTTCATAATACATTTCTCTTTGTCTCTCTAAAGTTCCCATCCTCTCCCACTTTCTCTCTCTAAACCCTTAACCTAACGCCGCCTAATATGTGTTTGGTATAAACCAAGATCCTACATGTTGTAACTCCCAAATGCGATTACAAGCAATTCATGAACCGCACGCCTACCTTACACCCCAACCCGACAAGGGTAAAGATATCACAAAGATGTCACGGTATCATATCGTAACCTTAAATACTATACAAAAGCGGAAGCCTTTACAAAACTTACAAAAGAAAATATAAATAACTTAATAATCAAAATAAATCTAAGATCCCTATATTCAAATCTTGCTCTCCGCTCTACTCTCAACCCGCATCACCATCCCATAAGCTCATCTTGAATGCCTAATACCGCCGCAGAAAAGAAATGCGGCCGAGCTTACAAAGCCCAAAGGAATGATATAACAAAACGAAAACTAAGCAAAACAAAATACGAAATGAAATAAAGAAACGAATAACGAAGTCACAATGAATGAGGATAATGAATCATCGAGGATTCTCATGGAAACACGTATACGTAAACCGGAAGAACAAACAACAAATAAGAACAAACACATAGCATATTGATGACACAAATCAAGCACATCATAATCAACAGCAATTAATGAATCGTGCAATTTAAGTACATATAAGTCAAACTAAATACCGAAAGCTAGCGTAAACAACTACTAGAAGTAAACATGTCCTTTACACAAGTCAATTAATCTACATTTAACACACTTATCCAATATCGTAGCAATGAACAATAGCAACAAACGTGGCAAATACACATACAAATAGAAAACACAAGAGGAAACTATAACTAAATAAGCAAAAGACATAGCATAGCAATTAGCAAGTTATCAAGTCGATATCATAAGTTAAACCATTTCCCGGATCAAACTTTAGTATAGACATAATTTAAACATGGCGTATCAAACATAAGCGTATACGAACACCAACGGATAATCAAAGTTCACGAATTATCCGAACAATTATACATAATGAACTTACGTAACAATCAATTATACACTAGCATAATCATCATACGATCAACAAGGTCACATAATGGTAAACTAACATATAATCGATGACAACATGCGAATCACATTTAAGCATATTAATCATATCCTAGCATGGCAAACGGTAGTCACATAAACATGTCAAAGCATAAACACATTCAATAAACATATAATAATTCAAGATGTAAATGGAAACATTGACAACACGGAATCATAAATGTAATATCTAACACGTAAATAACAGACATGATTTAGTTATCTACCACGAGCCCGTAACATATCATATCGAAGTAACTTTCTTATTCGGAGGGTGACCTCGAATACCTTATATAATATGAGGAGACCTCAATAACAAATGGAGTAGCTAGCTCCCGAATTTGTGAAGACGCCAGACACACACCTACATCATTCACCGCACAAATCATATCGATAATGATCGATCTAGGATGCATCCATACGCCCAATGCATGATAGTGGCCATACTATCAATAAACAGATAATGAAAAGGGACGTGGCGTAACATCACTCTATCGCCCTAGAGTCATGTCGGGTGCATCATCGACACGGACATGGAACCCCATGACTAGTGAAATATTGGCTCGGTGTCAAACTAACTTAGGTCAAACAGATTGTCATAAATGACACGATCATAATTCATCATAAAGGTCAAACAGATTTACAAATCGAGTTTTCATATCATAAGTTCAAATCGATGTTTCATGGTTCAATAAATGAGATTTCGGATAAGCTACGGATCAAACAAATCGTAAAGGGTTCATATCAAATGTTCGTAAATCAAAGGTTCATATCACCGTCACATATCATACGCTCATAATCGAGGTTCATAATCGATGTTCATAATCGAAGTTCATAATCGAAATTCATACTCAAACATAGCAAGGTTCAACAAATGTAAGTTCGACAAACAGAGATTCACATAAATGTAAGGAATCATAGCAATGGCATAGGGAACCCTAATAATTGAAATAGAAAAGCTAACGAAAAGAAAACGCCATAAGGAACCTTTACTAAAAAGGTCGTAATATCTGTACTTTAACGCAAATGAGGAAAAGCAAATGAATGAACGAACACGAAGATACGACGCCACGCCTTCTTCAATGAATCTACACGGATTACGATTCGTATAATACTTATTAGCTCCTTTTATAAGCTTCTTATGCCTTTGTAAGTGTTTTACTTATTAGTATCCTCTTTTATCTTTCATTTTCTTAAATTCACATATGGACCAGACTTTAGCGATTTTTATAAAATACTTACTTAGCTCAAATGAAATCAAGTAAAATCCCATGGGTTCCCATATGAGTTAAAAGACTCTCCAAAAATTGATGGGTTCTATCTCCATGCCAAATGGCCTATGGAAAATCACAAGTCCGCACTGTCCGTAAAGTGATCGAAAATACACCTTAAAAGTTTACACTTATTGGACCTGTTTAGAAACCTTGGAAAAATTCCCAAAACTCCCAGAAATTCATTTATATCCTAAATGTCAATCCTGTAAAAGGAGAGCTCCCAATTCCTTATGGTTTGAAAATGAAAATCAAACAATCCAACCAAATTTCGCACCCGCTTTTCTCGCTTTGACACTTGATCTTGTAAAATTCAAAAATACGACTTAGACAACTCCAAATTCGACCAAACCACTTGGAAAACTTAACTAAGACATAAAATAAACTTTTCCCACAAAAACCCAGATTATTGCACTTATAAAATTGGATCTATAACACACACAAATTCGACATAGGATGCTGTCCAGTTTTAGGGTTTATTAAAACCAATATAAGCACATGTTTAACCTACCCAAACGCACCCATGACCCATGTAAGCCACACAACCTGATTTAATATCATCATATCAAGTTTACACTTCCATATTTTCAGTCTTACAAAAATTATATACAACCTTTAACCACCAATAACCATTTTATACGCCCATAAATTAATCAAACGAACCCTAGGTTTTCATCACACGACAACATCAAAGAAAATGGAAAGGAGATGGAACGAGATAATAGTTATGTTACCCTAGTAGCGTGTACGTGAAAGAGACAAGATTCAAGCTTCACCAAAACCATGACAAGCCTTCCTTGGCTTCAAGACCCACGACATCACCATCAAACCCCACGAGCAGCTTCAAAACCCACGACCAAGACCTCCCTCTCGAACCACAACGACCATCACCACCACGAATCAATCACACACGATCACGAGTCTTCTTGGAACACCCTTCTTGTTTTGAATTCGAATTGGAATGGGGATAATACATGGTTGCCGCCTTTTTGGGTAGAGAGGATATTAGGTTTCTTTTTGTCTCAAGAGTGGAGCGATAATGAAAAGGGAGGGGAAGAAATACGGTTTTGCTTTAGACGAGCTAAAGAAAGAAAATGGGCCAAGTCCAATCTCCATATTATAAACTAGATGGGCTTTTACATTTAAGTTAATATCCCTTGTAAGTTAGTAAATTTCGGTTCATGTAATGTATAAATGTGTAATGAAATTCTAAATGTAAACGTAAATAAATCTCATATATTTTGGCGAACAATTTCTAAGGTAGGTTAAATTTACTTTAACCGAGCTTGACGGGTTTTACGAATTTATAGATATTAGATAGAGGGCAAAATAGTCTTTTCACGCTTATGATTTTTAGGGTTTTACAACTCTTCCTTCTAAAAGAAAATTTCGTCCTCGAAATTGAACAAGACGGAATGTAATGTAAAACGAATCGGACTTCGTAATTTCAAGGAATAGAGCAAACGCGAAACTTATTTTAGAACAAACAGATTCTTGTCGAACATTCATACTTATACTTTTCGTAAATCAATTCAACAACAATTACTTATAACAGATAATCATATACTTATCAAAGTAATGGCGATAATGATGAGATGCGTAAAATCAAACAACACACTCTAACTTATTCGGTATCTAATGATGAAAACAACATATGCATAGACAGTAACTAATCCTAACGGTCTTACTAATCGCAGTATACGTGGAGACATACAAACTCGTAAGTATATAGCAATCTATAGGTTCACACGGATCATAACGATTTCGGATTCCAAGCGCACAAAACTTATATATAACAGCTTGTCAATGAGAATCTCGAAAGAGGTACAAAATTTCAATCGAATACGAGGCGAGCGACAACAATGATACAAGTCAAAGTCCATTCACGATCAACCACGTGCATTTCCCAGACGTCATATGATTTCAATAAGTTCAAATTATATGATCTCGGTATTATCACGCTGATCAAAGGCCATAATACTTGCATCACATAACAAGTCCTTATTATCATCATATTCGCCTCGGTCATGACAACCCACATAACTAATATCAAAACAAAACATATCACATACGATAACAAGCAACATAATCAAACAGCCGATCACATACATACCACATATATTACATCACACAACTTACCATATTACCAAACAAACGAGGCCACCAACTTGCATAAACGGTTCCTCATGACTCATTATCGCCGGTCCAAAAAGAAAAACCGAGATATACCGAATGCTAAACGATAAAACTTCACGATTCAAACCGAGTTCGAACGAATCAAAGAAAAGTAATGCCGATCAAAATCACGTAGCAAGATATCAAACCGCCTCAAAACGCGTGACAAACGAATCGAGTAACACACGTCGCGCCAAATCATATGAAGTAGATGAACCTTCCCACCACCGGTTGAATCATGTCTTCGTCGCTTGCGTTTTGGTTGATTCGTCCGCCTTCCTCCAAGAAGATCCCGATGTCTCCAAAGAAGACGGCAATGGGCGCGGCTTCGCTTCACGAACCTCTCCAAGACAGGATCACAAAGAACACAGTGTTCGGCACCATCATCTTCGGCTCCGCTGGTAGTCTCCATCCGACGATCGACAAACGGATGTGCGAAGACAAAATAATAAAATTCGATGCGAAAAGAGGAGGGCCAACTCAAGAAGACAAAAGAATATCAAGTCAAATCGAACGATAACAAAAGGAATCGAAGATATCTCGAATGCATTTGAAACCTTATGTCTACCCAATCCTCACAGTCATAGCCTAAGCTCTAAGGGTCCTAAAACCTAGAGCTCGATACCATAATTGTAACACCCCAACCCGACAAGGGTAAAGATGTCACAATACGTGTCATCATATAACAACTTTAAATACCATACAAAAGCGGAAGCCTTTACAAAACTTACAAAAGAAAACATAAATAACTTAATAATCAAAATAAATCTAAGATCCCTATATTCAAATCTTCTCTCTCCTCTACTCTCAACCCGCATCGCTAACATCCCATAAGCTCATCTTGAATGCCTAATACCGCCGCAGAAAAGAAATGCGGCCGAGCTTACAAAGCCCAAAGGAATAGATATAACAAAACGAAAACTAAGCAAAAAGCAATACGAAATGAAATAAAGAAACGAATAACGAAGTCACAATGAATGAGGATAATGAATCATCGAGGATTCTCGCGAAACACGTATACGTAAATCCGGAAGAACAAACAACAAATAAGAACAAACACATAGCATATTGATGACACAAATCAAGCACATCATAATCAACAGCAATTAATGAATCGTGCAATTTAAGTACATATAAGTCAAACGAAATACCGAAAGCTAGCGAAACAACTACTAGAAGTAAACATGTCCTTTACACAAGTCAATTAATCTACATTTAACACACTTATCCAATATCGTAGCAATGAACAATAGCAACAAACGTGGCAATCACACATACAAATAGAAAACACGAGGAAACTATAACTAAATAAGCAAAAGACATAGCATAGCAATTAGCAAGTTATCAAGTCGATATCATAAGTTAAACCATTTCCCGGATCAAACTTTAGTATAGACAAAATTTAAACATGGCGGATCAAACATAAGCGATACGAACACCAACGGATAATCAAAGTTCACGAATTATCCGAACAATTATACATAATGAACTTACGTAACAATCAATTATACACTAGCATAATCATCATACGATCAACAAGGTCACATAATGGTAAACTAACATATAATCGATGACAACATGCGAATCACATTTAAGCATATTAATCATATCCTAGCATGGCAAACGGTAGTCACATAAACATGTCAAAGCATAAACACATTCAATAAACATATAATAATTCAAGTATGTAAATGGAAACATTGACAAATACGGAATCATAAATGTAATATCTAACACGTAAATAACAGATACATATTTAGTTATCTACCACGAGCCCGTAACATATCATATCGAAGTAACTTTCTTATTCGGAGGGTGACCTCGAATACCTTATATAATATGAGGGAGACCTCAATAACAAATGGAGTAGCTAGCTCCCGAATTTGTGAAGACGCGTGATTGCACACCGACATCATTCACCGTACAAATCATATCGATAACGATCGATCTAGGATGCATCCATACGCCCAATGCATGGATAGTGGCCATACTATCAATAAACAGATAATGAAAGGGACGTGGCGTAACATCACTCTATCGCCCTAGAGTCATGTCGGTGCATCATCGACACGGACATGGAACCCCATGACTAGTGAAATATTGGCTCGGTGTCAAACTAACTTAGGTCAAACAGATTGTCATAAATGACACAGATCATAATTCATCATAAAGGTCAAACAGATTTACAAATCGAGTTTTCATATCATAAGTTCAAATCGATGTTTCATGGTTCAATAAATGAGATTTCGGATAAGCTACGGATCAAACAAATCGAAAGGGTTCATATCAAATGTTCGTAAATCAAAGGTTCATATCACCGTCACATATCATACGCTCATAATCGAGGTTCATAATCGATGTTCATAATCGAAGTTCATAATCGAAATTCATACTCAAACATAGCAAGGTTCAACAAATGAAGTTCGGACAAACAGAGATTCACATAAATGTAAGGGAATCATAGCAATGGCATAGGAACCCTAATAATTGAAATAGAAAAGCTAACGAAAAGAAAATCATAAGGAACCTTTACTTGAAAAGTCGAATATCCGTACCTTAACGCAAATGAGGAAAAGCAAATGAATGAACGAACACGAAGATACGACGCCATCGCCTTCTTCAATGAATCTACACGGATTACGATTCGTATAATACTTATTAGCTCCTTTTATAAGCTTCTTATGCCTTTGTAAGTGTTTTACTTATTAGTATCCTCTTTTATCTTTCATTTTCTTAAATTCACATATGGACCAGACTTTAGCGATTTTTATAAAATACTTACTTAGCTCAAATGAAATCAAGTAAAATCCTGGGGTTCCCATATGAGTTAAAAGACTCTCCAAAATTGATGGGTTCTATCTCCATGCCAAATGGCCTATGGAAAATCACAAGTCCGCACTGTCCGTAAAGTGATCGAAAAATACACCTTAAAAGTTTACACTTATTGGACCTGTTTAGACACCTTGGAAAAATTCCCAAAACTCCCAGAAATTCATTTATATCCTAAATGTCAATCCTGTAAAAGGAGAGCTCCCAATTCCTTATGGTTTGAAAATGAAAATCAAACAATCCAACCAAATTTCGACCCGTTTTCTCAGCTTTGACACTTGATCTTGTAAAATTCAAAATACGACTTAGACAACTCCAAATTCGACCAAACCACTTGGAAAACTTAACTAAGACATAAAATAAACTTTTCCCACAAAACCCAGATTATTGCACTTATAAAATTGGATCTATAACACACACAAATTCGACATAGGATGCTGTCCAGTTTTAGGGTTTATTAAAACCAATATAAGCACATGTTTAACCTACCCAAACGCACCCATGACCCATGTAAGCCACACAACCTGATTTAATATCATCATATCAAGTTTACACTTCCATATTTTCAGTCTTACAAAAATTATATACAACCTTTAACCACCAATAACCATTTTATACGCCCATAAATTAATCAAACGAACCCTAGGTTTTCATCACACGACAACATCAAAGAAAATGGAAAGGAGATGGAACGAGATAATAGTTATGTTACCCTAGTAGCGTGTACGTGAAAGAGACAAGATTCAAGCTTCACCAAAACCATGACAAGCCTTCCTTGGCTTCAAGACCCACGACATCACCATCAAACCCCACGAGCGACTTCAAAACCCACGACCAAGACCTCCTCTCGAACCACAACGACCATCACCACCACGAATCAATCACACACGATCACGAGTCTTCTTGGAACACCCTTCTTGTTTTGAATTGAATTGGAATGGGGATAATACATGGTTGCCGTCCTTTTTGGGTAGAGAGGATATTAGGTTTCTTTTGTCTCAAGAGTGGAGCGTACAATGAAAAGGGAGGGGAAGAAATACGGTTTTGCTTTAGACGAGCTAAAGAAAAAAAATGGGCCAAGTCCAATCTCCATATTATAAACTAGATGGGCTTTTTACATTTAAGTTAATATCCCTTGTAAGTTAGTAAATTTCGGTTCATGTAATGTATAAATGTGTAATGAAATTCTAAATGTAAACGTAAATAAATCTCATATATTTTGGCGAACAATTTCTAAGGTAGGTTAAATTTACTTTAACTGAGCTTGACGGGTTTTACGTAATTTATAGATATTAGATAGAGGGGCAAAATAGTCTTTTCACGCGTTTATGATTTTTAGGGTTTTAAAACTCTTCCCTTCTAAAAAGAAAATTTCGTCCTCGAAATTGAACAAGACAGACGAGCGAGAAAGAATCGGACTTGAATTTCAAGGAATAGAGCAAGCGAAACTTATTTTAGAACAAACAGATTCTTGTCGAACATTCATACTTATACTTTTGAAATCAATTCAACGATCAATTACTTATAACAGATAATCATATACTTATCAAAGTAATGGCGAGATAACGAGATGAGATGCAAAAATCAAACAACACACTCTAACTTATTCGGTATCTAATGATGAAAACAACATATGCATAGACAGAGCGAATCCTAACGGTCTTACTAATCGCAGATGCGTGGAGACATACAAACTCGGGCGGACATAGCAATCTATAGGTTCACACGGATCATAACGATTTGGTTCCAAGCGTACAAAACTTATATATAACGATTGTCAATGAGAATCTCATAAAGAGGTACAAAATTTCAATCGAACATGAGGAGCGACAAATAACGAGATACAAGTCAAAGTCCATTCACGTATCAACCACAGGCATTTCCCAGACGTCATATGATTTCAATAAGTTCAAATTATATGATCTCGGTATTATCACGTTGATCGGCGTCATAATACTTGCATCACATAACAAGTCCTTATTATCATCATATTACATCTCGGTCATGACAACCCACATAACTAATATCAAAACAAAACATATCACATCTGAGATAACAAGCAACATCTTGAAAACAGGCGGATCACATACATACCACATATATTACATCACACAACTTACCATATTACCAAACAAACGAGGCCACCAACTTGCATAAAGCGGTTCCTCATGACTCATTCTTGTCGGTCCAAAAGAAAAATTGAGATATACCGGAATGCTAAGCGATAAAACTTCACGATTCAAACCGAGTTACGAGCGAATCAAAGAAAAGTAATGCCGATCAAAATCACGTAGCAAGATATCAAACCGCCTCAAAACGCGTGACAAGCGAATCGAGTAACACACGTCGCGCCCAAATCATATGAAGTAGATGAACCTTCCGGCCACGGTTGAATCATGTCTTCGTCGTTGCGTCTTTGGTTGATTCGTCCGGCTTCCTCGGCGACATCCCGATGTCTCCAAGAAGACGGCGATCGGGCGTGGCTTACGCTTCACGAACCTCTCCATCACGGGGCTGTTGCGGCAACAGGGTTCGGCACCATCATCTTCGGCTCGCGGTAGTCTCCATCGGCGATCGACAAGCGGATGTGCGAAGACAAAATAATAAAATTCGATGCGAAAGAGAGGCCAACTCGGTGAAGACAAAAGAATATCAAGTCAAATCGAGCGGCGGTCAAAAGGAATCGAAAGATATCGAGCAGGCGAAAACCTTATGTCTACCCAATCCTCACGGTCATAGCCTAAGCTCTAAGGGTCCTAAAACCTAGAGCTCGATACCATAATTGTAACACCCCAACCCGACAAGGGTAAAGATGTCACAAATCGACGGTGTCATATCGAACCTTAAATACTATACAATAGCGGAAGCCTTTACAAAACTTACAAAAGAAAATATAAATAACAATAATCAAAATAAATCTAAGATCCCTATTTTCAAATCTTGCTCTCAAAGTACTCTCAACCCGGATCGGTCTATCCCATAAGCTCATCTTGAATGCTTAATACTGCCGCAGAAAAAGAAAATGCTTGGTGAGCTTACAAAGCCAGTGAGCAGATATAACAAAACGAAAACTAAGCAAAAGCAATACGAAATGAAATAAAGCGAATAACGAAGTCACGTGGAATGAGGATAATGAATCATGAGGATTACGGAAACACGAGACACGTAAATCCGGAAGAACAAACAACAAATAAGAACAAACACATAGCATATTGATGACACAAACTGAAGCACATCATAATCAACATGCAATTAATGAATCGAGCAATTTAAGTACATATAAGTCAAACGAAATACCGAAAGCTAGCGAAACAACTACTAGAAGTAAACATGTCCTTTACACAAGTCAATTAATCTACATTTAACACACTTATCCAATATCGTAGCGGTGAACAATAGCGATCAAGCGTGGCGATCACACATACAAATAGAAAACACGGTGGGAAACTATAACTAAATAAGCAAAAGACATAGCATAGCAATTAGCAAGTTATCAAGTCGGATATCATAAGTTAAACCATTTCCCGGATCAAACTTTAGTATAGACGAAATTTAAACATGGCGGATCAAACATAGCGGAATCTGAACACCAACGGATAATCAAAGTTCATGAATTATCCGAACAATTATACATAATGAACTTACGAACAATCAATTATACACTAGCATAATCATCATACGGATCAACAAGGTCACATAATGGTAAACTAACATATAATCGAGATGACAACATGCGAATCACATTTAAGCATATTAATCATATCCTAGCATGGCAAGCGGTAGTCACATAAACATGTCAAAGCATAAACACATTCAATAAACATATAATAATTCGGTATGTAAATGGAAACATTGACAAATACGGAATCATAAGCAGAATATCTAACACGAAATAACGAATCTGATTTAGTTATCTACCACGAGCCCGAACATATCATATCGAAGTAACTTTCTTATTCGGAGGGTGACCTCGGAATACCTTATATAATATGAGGAGACCTCAATAACAAATGGAGTAGCTAGCTCCCGAATTTGTGAAGACGCGTATTACACGACATCATTCACCAAACAAATCATATCGGATAACGGATCGGATCTAGGATGCATCCATACGCCCCAGCAGACGAGATAGTGGCCATACTATCAATAAGCGAGATAACGAAAGGGCGTGGCGAACATCACTCTCTCGCCCTAGAGTCATGTCGGTGCATCAACGACACGGACATGGAACCCCATGACTAGTGAAATATTGGCTCGGGTGTCAAACTAACTTAGGTCAAACAGTTGTCATAAATGACACGGATCATAATTCATCTAAAAGGTCAAACAGTTTACAAATCGAGTTTTCATATCATAAGTTCAAATCGGATGTTTCATGGTTCAATAAGCGAGATTTCGGATAAGCTACGGATCAAACAAATCGAAAGGGTTCATATCAAATGTTCGAAATCAAAGGTTCATATCACGATCACATATCATCGTTCATAATCGAGGTTCATAATCGGATGTTCATAATCGAAGTTCATAATCGAAATTCATACTCAAACATAGCAAGGTTCAACAAGCGAAGTTCGAGACAAGCGAGATTCACATAAGCGAAGGGAATCATAGCAATGGCATAGGGAATCCTAATAATTGAAATAGAAAAGCTAACGAAAAGCGTCATAAGGAACCTTTACTTAAAAGGTCGAATATCGTACCTTAACGCAAATGAGGAAAAGCAAATGAATGAACGAACACGAAGATACGACGCCACGTCTTCTTCAATGAATCTACACGGATTACGATTCGTATAATACTTATTAGCTCCTTTTATAAGCTTCTTATGCCTTTGTAAGTGTTTTACTTATTAGTATCCTCTTTTAATCTTTCATTTTCTTAAATTCACATATGGACCAGACTTTAGCGATTTTTATAAAATACTTACTTAGCTCAAATGAAATCAAGTAAAATCCCAGGGGTTCCCATATGAGTTAAAAGACTCTCCAAAAATTGATGGGTTCTATCTCCATGCCAAATGGCCTATGGAAAATCACAAGTCGAGACACATCCGAGAAAGTGATCGAAAATACACCTTAAAGTTTACACTTATTGGACCTGTTTAGATACCTTGGAAAAATTCCCAAAACTCCCAGAAATTCATTTATATCCTAAATGTCAATCCTGTAAAAGGAGAGCTCCCAATTCCTTATGGTTTGAAAATGAAAAATCAAACAATCCAACCAAATTTCAGACCCGTTTTCTCAGCTTTGACACTTGATCTTGTAAAATTCAAAAATACGACTTAGACAACTCCAAATTCGACCAAACCACTTGGAAAACTTAACTAAGACATAAAATAAACTTTTCCCACAAAAACCCAGATTATTGCACTTATAAAATTGGATCTATAACACACACAAATTCGACATAGGATGCTGTCCAGTTTTAGGGTTTATTAAAACCAATATAAGCACATGTTTAACCTACCCAAACGCACCCATGACCCATGTAAGCCACACAACCTGATTTAATATCATCATATCAAGTTTACACTTCCATATTTTCAGTCTTACAAAAATTATATACAACCTTTAACCACCAATAACCATTTTATACTCCCATAAATTAATCAAACGAACCCTAGGTTTTCATCACACGACAACATCAAAGAAAATGGAAAGGAGATGGAGCGAGATAATAGTTATGTTACCCTAGTAGCGTGTGCGTGAAAGAGACAAGATTCAAGCTTCACCAAAACCATGACAAGCCTTCCTTGGCTTCAAGACCCACGACATCACCATCAAACCCCACGGCGACTTCAAAACCCGACCAAGACCTCCTCTCGAACCACAACGACCATCACCACCACGAATCAATCACACACGATCACGAGTCTTCTTGGAACACCCTTCTTGTTTTGAATTCGAATTGGAATGGGGATAATACATGGTTGCCGTCCTTTTTGGGTAGAGAGGATATTAGGGTTTCTTTTGTCTCAAGAGTGGGCGTACAATGAAAAGGGAGGGGAAGAAATACGGTTTTGCTTTAGGCGAGCTAAAGAAAGAAAAATGGGCCAAGTCCAATCTCCATATTATAAACTAGATGGGCTTTTTACATTTAAGTTAATATCCCTTGTAAGTTAGTAAATTTCGGTTCATGTAATGTATAAATGTGTAATGAAATTCTAAATGTAATAAATAAATCTCATATATTTTGGCGAACAATTTCTAAGGTAGGTTAAATTTACTTTAAGCGAGCTTGACGGGTTTTCATAATTTATAGATATTAGATAGAGGGCAAATAGTCTTTTCACGCGTTTATGATTTTTAGGGTTTTACAATTAAGGTCAAGTTTGCAAGCGGAACTTTGCTAGAAGATGCATTGTCATGATGGAAAGCATATGCCCAACCAATTGGCATGAAAGAAGCTTGTAAAATCACCTGGCCTGAACTGAAGAAACTGTTGATGAAACAGTATTGTCCAAGAACTGAAATCAAAAGACTGGAGGACAAATTCTACCATTTGGCCTCTAAGGGCAATGATCTTAAGACTTACTTCAAGAGGTTCCACGAGTTGAGAGCATGTGTCCTAACATGTTTCCCACCAACGACAAGCTCTTGGAAAGTCTCATCGAGTCTATCCCAAGTATTGAAGGAGATGTCATTGCTTCCAACCTCGGTCGTAGAAGAAGTTGTCAATGTTTCTCACCGTCTCATGGAACCAATCACAAGCTTGGATCTACTCGAACTCCAACGACAACAAAAGAAACTTTGATGACCGAAAGCACGGAACCCCACTCTCATCATACCAACAACTCTTCTCGGTTCAACAACAACAACAACCACAACCAACAAATCCATAGGCGAGAAAGCGCCAAAGCTTATGTTGTTGCCCTAACAAAGGGTATGTCGGAACCTTACCCTGTGTGACCGATGTAGGTTGCATCACACGGAACCATGCCCTCGTAAGTGTAAAAATGCCACAAGGTGAGGATTGTAGGGGTGATATCGATCAACAAGCTGTGACATGCTATAATCAGAGAAAGAGGACATTATAAACATGAGTGTCCCTACACAAGGATCAAAACTAAAACAACCAATTTTGAGGAGCAGGAAAGATTATTACCTTGGGAGGAGAAATCCTCGTCTTAATCTAAGCTCTTTTGAGTTGTAATCCTATAAGTTTCCTATCTTGTGTACTTCTCGTGTAACCTCGTTGTATCCACGAATATTTCTATCTAGCGGAAGTCCTACCTTTTATCTTCTATCACATTATTTCATCTTCGTTCCCCTCGGTTCCCATTATGAAACCTATTTTAACCACCGCTTTATAAACAATTGGATAACAACATATCATACCTCGACATCGTCTCACCAATGTTAACAACATGTCATACCTCGACATCGTCTCACCAATGTATGGTTATTCCCTTTGTTAGACTATTAGTATTAGGATTAGTATTTGGCCCATTGTATATTAGGCCCATTATGTAGCTTATATAATCTTGATGTACCTCTCATTATTATTTAATCTATATACAAGTTTACATAATCTTACATGGTATCAAACCCTAACCGATCCCTTCTACTGCTTCCGCACGTTTTTCTTTGTTTTGTTTCTCGACCAAATTGTGTTGTCGAAATGTGTTTGTCGACCAAGTGTGTTTCGACCTCGTTTGTTAATTGGTAGCGATTCCTTAAACCTTCACCGACTCATTAAAACCTACACTACACATCGACTAGTTTGTTATCCTTCTACGGTTTGTCGACTATTTCTTTGTCGGCCACTTTCTTATCAAATTTTAATTTGATCACTTTGTTCTCCACGTGTTTGTTCTCCATGTGTTGTCTACCGGTTTGTTATCCTAGAACAATTTTGTAATGGTATCGTACCAGCGATGTAATTATCCACTAATAGTTGTCGACTAAGCTTTGTTATCAATATAGAGCAGTTTTTTCGATTCAATAAACCCTCACACGCAATATTTATTAAATCCCAACCAATCACTACAATGACTACGAATACAAATCCCCACATGTCCTCACGTTATCGAGATAAACTTATGGCGATGAATCACTTGACTACTTTTGTTCCGGTTAAGCGATGTTGATGAGATGAATTACTCATCATGGGTATATTATTTTTCTCACCTTTGTCATGGATATGGCATCTTGGATCATCTCGTTGATCCGAAAGCGTCCTCATCTACTACACCTCCTCCACCCCGACTAAGGATGCGAGAATGGCTCAAGGTTGACTTCATCATTAGGTCTTAGATCTTCTACACACTTGCCTCGAATCTTCAAAAATGGTTGGTTGCTCTTAATCCCAAATCGCCAAAGAGGTGTGGGTGTGTCTTGAGGGATTTTTCAAGACAATAAGCGCCTCGAGCTATGGCTTTGAAGGCGGAGTTCGTAATCTAAAGCTTGGGGACTTAACAATTGATTCTTACTTTGAAAAATTGAATCAATTGCTTTGGTTTTGAATGGTCTTTGATCTCCTCTTAGTAATGATGACATTGTTATGTTTGCATGAAGGCTTACCCTCCACATATGATGTGATTTCAACAGTTACTGCTAGTCGGGAACCCTTTCCCGATCTCAAGACGGTTCGTTCTTTGTTGACCACGCAAGAGATGCGCATGAAGTCTAAAGTTCCAGATCCGCTTGTGGAACTACATCCGCTTCTCCTATGGTTTTATTGGCAAATAATACTCCTCGGCGTCCATCTAATCCACTGGAAAAAGTAAACAAACCTTGTTTTTTATTTGCTAAAGGTCATTCTCGTTTTGGTAAGGAGTGTCGGTATCTTAACAATGGCGTACATGGTAAGTCTACAATACTTCCTCGTGGTTCCAGTTCTTTGGATATGAATACTTTGCAACAATTATTGGCTAAATTAGGATTTACCACTTCTCACAACAAACCCTCTACCACTACACGGTTTCATATCATGCCACGCCCAATTCCCACCTATTTATAACTCACCGCCCACTTACACCCTTATTACTCTTACCCATTATGATCCCAAGGTTCCCAAGCCTTCCTATCGTATGGCATGTCACCAGCCCAAGGTCTACCATGGGGGTTCAGCTTCTCCACAGCACCGGTTCAGTATAAAGGTTCATCTCCACAGGGGGCTACCGTACCACCAGGGTTCAATGGCCTGCCGGTTCACAACAACGGTTCACTGTCGCCAGAGGTTCAGTTTGGGAGTTCAATAGGTCCGGTTCATTGCGCCGATCCATTACAGCATGGGGTTCAATTTTTCGCAGGTTCATCCGCAGGTCCACAGCCGCAAGGTGTTCCGCCAGGGACTTTGACCGGTTCTCCACAACCGTGTCTGTTCGATTTTAACCGGGTCAATCACGGGGTTGGGTCAGCGACTCTTTTGCCGCATGCTTTGCTACTAACACTATTCGGGACCCGTCTCGGAAATTGGAATATGGATACAGTGCGAGCTCTCATCTTAATGATTACGTGCATTATCTTAGTCATATTCTTAATGAGTGCATTTATCCGTGCAGTCGCGGTTGGTGATGGACGTTTCATTCCGTTACCAACTCCGATCATAGTATCTTGTCTACACCTTTTCGTCCTCTTCGTTTAAATAATGTTTTAATTACCCTCGTATCGTGAAAAATCTTATTTACGTAAGTCGGTTTGTTCGTGATAATTATTGCCTTTGTTGAATTTGATCCTTTTGGTTTTATGTGAAGGACTTCATAACTCGTGGGTACTCCTCCGTTGTGATAGCACGAGTGATCTTTACCTGTTATTTAAGCCTTCTCCAATTCCTCAAGCCTATCTTACCGGTCGTTATACATGGCATCAACGACTTGGACATCTAGGAATTGAAGTGTTGCGACGTCTTGTGTCTAGTGATTCTATTTCTTGTAATAAAGAAAGCTTCCGTTCTTTGCCATGCTTTTCACTAGGTAAACACGTGAAGCTTCCATTTGTTAGTTTGTCTAATCTTGTTACTTCTTGTTTTGACATTGTTCACTCGGTTTGTGGACATCCCCAATTACGAGTCTTTCGGTTCTAAGTATTATGTTTTGTTTCTTGATCATTACTCTCAATATGTTTGGGTTTATCCATTAATGAATAAATATGATGTTTGGTCTAAATTTGATTGTTTCGTAGTTATGTTCGTACTCGGTTTAAGTGTGAAATTAAGTCGTTTCGGTTTGATCATGGTGGTGAGTTTGATAATACCTCCTTTCATAAATTATTTTCAACCAATGGCATCCAATTTAGATTTTCTTTCCCGTGCCATTAACAATGACATACCCTTTACCCGCCTTTTTGGTGCTACACCTGATTATAGTGTACTTTGTGTTTTTGGATGCCTTTGTTACCCACATATTGATACCAGCCATAAATTAGGACCTCGCGCTACACCAGCCATATTTTTGGGACATGCTGCCAATCATTTTGGCTATCGTTGTCTTGATCTAAATACCAACAAAATTATTATCTCTCGTCATGTTACATTTGATGAAACACTTTTTCCGTTTCAAACACATACGTCCAAACCCACTCCATCCTATAATTTTTTGGAAGATTCTTCCAATCTCATTTCCATCATTATCAACACCACCCCCATTGGTCCTACTTTAAACCCGATTCCTATATCACCATTTGACATACCTACACCTCACAAACCAGTAAACATACCTACCTCCCCTGCCCCACCTACACCAACGTCAACTGTCTCTCTCGTACCTGTCCCTGACCCACCAACGCCACCACCTATTGTATCTATTCATCCCATGGTCACACATTCTCGTGTCGGGACTACTCGTCCTAATACTAAGTATGCTCGTCATGTGTCAACTGTTTATCCGTCACCTAGGTGGTATAAGGTGCTCTTGATGATCCAAATTGGCGAAATGCTATGAATGATGAATATAATGTGATTATTAAGAATAAAACTTGGACTTGTGTACCTCGTCTTTGGTGTTAATGTTGTTAGGTGTATGTGGTTATTTCGCCATAAGTATTTGGTGATGGCACTCTTAGTCGGTACAAGGCACGTCTTGTTGCCAATGGTAGCACAGTGGAGGAGTGGATGTTGATGAGACATTTAGTCCGGTTGTTAAGCGGGAACCATTCGGATTGTTCTTAGTTTAGCTATTTCTCGACATTGGCATGTTCATCGACTTGATGTCAAGAATGCATTTTGCATGGTTATTTGGTGGCTGTTTATATGCATCGGCCACCTTGTTTTCGGGATCACGAGCATCCGGATTATGTTTGTTTGTTCTGACGTTCTCTTTATGGTCTTATGCGGTACCTCGGGCATGGTTTCGATGGTTTCTTGCTTATATTCTTCTTGTTGGGTTTACTTGGTCGGTGTGATTCTTCTTTATTTATTTACCGGTGGTGATGATCTTGCTTTTACGCTACTATATGTGGATGATATTGTGCTTCTGCTTCCTCGATAGTTTATTACAACGGATTATTGCTTCTTTGCATAAGAAGTTCTCTATAATGATTTGGGTGCTCTTAATTATTTTTTGGTTGTGTCGATTCTGCGTGACTCTTACGGGATGTTTTGTAACATCGTAAGTATGCTATGGAGATTTTGGGCGTGCACATATGTTTGGTTGTAATCCTTCTCGAACTCCAGTTGATGTTGAGTCTAAGTTGGGTCTTGACGGTGATCTGGTTTCGATCCTACGTTATATCGAGTCTTGCAGTTCTCTTGATGTCTCACTTTCACTAGACACGATATTACTTATCTTTGTCTGCGAGTTTGTTTATATATGCATGATCCTCGTGAGCCTCATTTCATTGCTCTCAATAGATATTACGGTATGTTCGGGGACATTGGCTTATGGTTTATAGTTATTTTCTTCTACTACCGAGTCCTTGGTTGCTTATTCGGATCTTGATTGGGTGGTTGCCCTACCACTCGCCGGTCTACATCAAAGTTATTGTGTTTTATTCGCAACAACTTACTTTCATGGTCCTCTAAACGTCGATCGACGATTTCTCGTTCGATCTTGAGGTGAGTATCGGTGTTGCCAATGTTGTTTCTAAGACATGTTGGCTTGAATTTACTACGTGAGCTTCATACACCATTGTCATCTGCTACTATTGTTTATTGTGATAATGTGAGTGCGATGTACTTGTCTTCTAACCCTGCTCAACATCGGTACCAAGCATATTGAGATTGATATTCATTTTGTTCGTGATTTGGTTGCCACTGGTCAAATTCGAGTTCTACATGTTCCTTCTAGGTTTCGATGTCGATATATTTACCGATTCTGCCGCCTTGTTTACTGATATTCGTGACAGCTTGAGTGTTCGGTCTCCTCCCGCTCAAACTGCGGGGGAGTGTTAGACTATTAGTATTAGGATTAGTATTTGGCCTATTATGTAGCTTATATAATCTTGATGTACCTCTCATTATTATTCAATCAATATACAAGTTTACATAATCTTACACCCTTCGCTTCCTACAATGGTACTAAACAAATTTATAAATGCCACATTTTCAAACAAGTTTATTAAAATTTCAATTCTTTCCTTTATCACGTAACCGACTAACACAAACTTAACCTCGAGGACGAGGTTCCCATAAGAGTAGGTACAGTAAGAACACGAAAATTTTCCATGTCATTAACTAATGAAAAATTCAAATCATTGCCGAACTTGTGCTATTTTTTTTATCAATATCGATTTCATAAACCATCTAGCAAACATATCAAGGACAAATTCGAAACGGTAAGTGTGTCTGAATCATTTTGACTCGACCAAATTACCACGTTTCATATAAAAGTTTATCAAATTTATTTAAATTAAAATTTGTTTATTTTCTTTTTCTTCTTTTTAGGGCTCGTTCTTACCAATCCAAACCCACCCTTGCTACCTTATGGGCTTGGCCCGTTAGATTCAACCCACACGCATCCTAAGACCATGGGCCAAAAAAAATTCCATTAACCCAACCAAAAACTAGTAATATGTTTGTTTATTTTCTATGCTCGGATAGCAAAAACACACCAAATTTATCCTTAGTAAAATTCACTCACATGACACAAGTTTAGCACATGTATGTTTTTCTATTCTTGCGTGTGATACCAACCAAAGGAAACAAAGACATAACATTAGCCACTCTATGATATTAAAAAATGCCTAGAGACCTTTGACCCCATTTGACTTCATTAACCAAAGTGTATTATGTTTCCCACACATTCATTTTGACAAGACAAGACCCAAACATGCTCCAAATATCAGCTGAATTCATGGCATGCTCGTTGCATCCAAATTCCTTTTTCTTCTTTTCTTGAATCCTATGAAGAGTACTAGTAAAATAATACAAGAGCCATGCATCATTTGGCTATAAAAAAGGGGCTCAAAACTTTCCCACAATTCACACAACTCTTAAATTTGCAAACACTCTCAAAAACTCATTCTCATTCACTGTCAAGTAACAAAAGGAAGAAAAGAAAGTATTTTTGGAATGAGATAAAATATATATAAAGGTTATATTGGGTGTGTATGTTAGTTACGAGGAAGTATTGAAAAGCATATCGTGGTATATTTTTTGGGAATAAATGGGACTCTAGTTCTTGATTCACTCTCACACGCCCACGCCTCAAAGCTTTGTTTCGTGTTGAAGCCGTTGCCATATTGTACTTGCTATAGTTGTGCATTTCCTACAGATCACTAAGGTGAGTTCATGGCCCCTACTTTTACCCGCTTATAACCTGTTTTGAGGAGAATACATGCTACCACTACTTTTATCATCATAATTGCTTGAAAACCTTATGCTATACCCGATTTTTATTATCACTATGTTCAAAATCATCTGTTACTTAAGTTCAAAATCATCTCGTATGATGATACTTATGTTCAAAATCATTTTGATAATGATACTTATGTTTAAAATTGTCGTTATGATTATACATGTGTTCAAAATCATCGGTAAGATGATACCTATGTACAAAATCATCTTTATGATGATACCAATGTTCAAAATCATTCTTATAATGATATAACAACCATTACGATTATGGGTGCAACATCAAGGCCCACTGCTTTTATGGAATTGGAAATCTCATGATCAACTGTTTTATTACTAAACCTATGAATTCTCTCAACCATTGTGTTAACCCTTTTAGCATGTATTTTCAGGATAAAAAGGCGATAGCTAACTCTGGAGGCGCTTGGGCATTTCCATGGCATGGTCATAGCTGACTCTGATATACATTGGGGACCACTTTACTTTTTATGGGCTTATAATCCGCATTTTATTTTAAAAGATGTAAACATAAATCTTTATGAAATGAGATTTCTCAAGTTAAACCGTTGTTCTATACTTTGTGTTGTGACATCAATCGAGTAATACCCGAAAGAACATTATCTTCCACCGCAAAACATTTTTGGGGTGTTACACGTCATATCTAAACTAGGAACTATAGTCTTAGTCATATTGACCAACTATGACTAGTGAGATTAGAATCACCAACGAAAGCGATGAATGGACATTGCACTAAAACATGGACATGGCATTGATTATGGATTGACTAGGTTGACTCATTTCTCTCCTTGATTAGTACACACTCGCATTTCATTTCAAAGTTTACTTTGTTTATTCAATTTAATCGTGACAATTAAGTTGATTAGTATAAACCTCGAATATATAGACTACCTCATAGCTCTTTGGACGACCTCAAATTTACCATTGCCTCACTACGTACAATCGGGTACACTGCCCCGTTAGTATAGGTGTGATCCAATTATGTAGATGAGACATTATAAATCTATGACCTGATCAACGTGTATCAGACATTGTTTTTACTTTTGCTTTTTTAAATCTTGCATTCGGATTTGTGGACTTCCCCAATTTCGAGTCAAAGTGGTATTAAATACTATGGCCAATGACTTAAATAGACCAAGAGAATATGGTTTCCATCGATAGACCATTTTATCTATTTTGATTTTTTTCCAAATACGATTGCTCGATCATGCGATCATCGATGCAAGATTTCGACCGTGTTTTACATTTGTAATTTCTCGTATACCTAATTCACTAACGGAAGTGTATCCGTCGCATGTAGTGAGGAATGGTAAGACCGAGGTCGTCCCAAGAACAGTTGATTCCTAGTTTGTCTAATTAATTAAATTGTCACATAATATAAGTTTTAATGACAAGTTTAATTGATAATATTTAATATGTCACATGATCAATTAGGAAGGTTCTCGGTAAACAAGCTAATGGGAAGATAGTGATGCAATTCTCAAACCGTGTTAATTCACGAATGAATTGTGGCAAAGATCGGTAAACTCCTTTGGTCAATTCGTCTACCCTATTAAACATAGCCCCATACTCGTATCAAAGGTATTACACTTCAAAATGGGAGGTCTCTGGTAAGCTATGCTAAGTCATTAAATTCGGTGTTTACTATCACAATACATGGGTTCTAAAAGTCACTAGATTCACCTTGAAAGGGGTTTATATTCACGGGTCTCCTTTGGTCAATTTGTCCCACCTATGGTTCGTAGATTCCTAGATTCCCAACCAAGATGATTACTAGTCACTCAAGATCATTTGGCAATCTATTGATAGTCATTAAGTACCGCTACATGCAAGATTCGTAACAATGTATGCCCCAAGCTAGCATCTTAGACACACATCCCTAACTTCTTAAGTTCCTCCTTCCTGAAGATGATCCTTTGGTCAATTCACACGAGAGGGATTGATAGTCCTTTGGTCAATTCTTATTAACCCTCGCAACCTACTTCCCTAGGGTCCTTTGGTCAATTCTCCTAGACAAGCAAGAACAACCGGGCTTAAAAACTAACAAAGCAAGGGTGGCTATCAACGAACTATGCATGCATACACTAGAAGCAATAATAAATGCGATAACATAATAATAAAAAAAATTAAAACTAGGCTAACACCTTGTTTCCACATCAGCAAAATACTATAGTGGAATGAAAATTTAGACAAACACATAAAATGATAAATAAATAAGGAATAAACATCAAATAATTAATTGACTAATAATAAATTTAAAGACAATTAATTAAAGCACAAATACATCAATGCATCAACAATCAAAGCTGAATCAAAATTATATCGATAAATAATGAAACAAAATTAATAAATGAAAGTCAAAAAGTGATTACATATCGCGCTAATTAAATGCTATCGATCCCTTAGTTGAGTACGGGGCAAAACCCCGAAATAAAAACCACGTGCACCGCTTGCTCCTACTTTTATTCTTTTGTGTCTTGTACGGCAATGAGACGAAACAATAATGAATATAACCTCTAATTGAATAATCAACGATACCTCGTACATCATTTCTATTTATAATAAAAATCTACTTAGTCTTTGTCCATGTTAGCCCCTGGTCTTGCGCCATGTTTCATTCTTGGTCCTTGAGTTCTTTACTTTAAAATTCATACGTATAAAAATACATGAAATAGAAATTTCATATTAAGTCAACTTTAGGATTTGTACACATTAAATCCTCCATCATTCATGATAATACTTCACGTCCTCATAATAAATGAAAATTAATATCATTTGCCCACTTTTAGCCCCTGGGCTTTAACTCCTTTGCGCCCAAGTTATTAATTACGACGTAACTAAATATCCGAGTTACGCTGTAATTCTTCGTCCGCATATACTTATCCATTCCTCAAATATCTCTACGGCGTAACTAAATTACCACGTTACGCCGTAACCTTCATAATAATTAATTACGGCGTAACCTCAAGAGTCGGTTATGCAGTGTCCTTCTCGATACCGTATTTACGTCGTAATATTATTAACGACTTATGACGTAATCTTCTTACATAATTCTTAGGCCTTCGTAGTATGTGTTACGTCGTAATCAATTGTGCCACTTACGCCGTAATCTGTCTTCAAAGTATATTTTTGCGCTTGTTGGCCTTTTCTCGCATCTTTTCCGCTCCAACGCCTCATTTATCCTAAATGTAAATATGAAAAAATATAAACGAATTAAGTCTGATATTAATATAAATGAGGCTCTAAACATGTGACTACGATATATAAAATATCGGGCTAATTTGATGCTATCAAATATCCCTCACTTGAACTCTACTTGCCCTCAAGTAGACATTTTAAATTATTCTTAAAAGATATTATTGGGAATAATCCGTTACCACGGATAGTTGTGGTTTACATCGCTTGGATTAACACTAGCGGTGGAAACATATTCCCACCGCTAGTACATTGTTACCACGCTATCGGTTTATGTTTAGTTAAACGCGTCTAGATAAGTATAGAATAGATCTTGTGTATATTCTATTATGTTAGCTTTATACTTATCTTGTAAAGGACTCCTTGTTGTATAAAAGGAGGTCCTAGGTCATTGTCTTAGGTACTTGTCAATTTACCTACGTATTACTCACAAAGGCTTCAAGGTGTAACCCTAGTGATAAGATAAGATCACTCGTATTATTCATCAATAATATTGGAGCTTAAGTTTTGTGTTTAATATGTGTTTATATACATTACATCGTACAATCCATCTTCTAAGTATTACTAAGTAAATTCCGCGTGCTTAATAATATCATACAAAATATCATTGACACAAGGAGTGTGTCCAGATCCATCAAGTGGTATCAGAGCGAAGGTTCTGATATTTTGTTTTAGAAGATCCAAGGAATTAGTTTAACTCACTCACTCAATTCAATGGAGATGGAAAACAACCAGTCCAATGCTTCTACACTAAGGCTTCCTAAGCTCAAACTTAATGAGTTTGAGATGTGGAGGATCTTGATTGAGCAATACTTTCTCATTCGTGATTATGCTCTATGGGAGATTATCCAAATTGGTGATTCTTTTAAGCCCTGTGACTAGTCTTGTGAAGGTTGGTGACACGATGTTATGAAAGTCTCTACGCTCAATCTAATCTTTGAAAAGCACTTAGGAAGAATGATCTTAAGGCTAGAAGTTTGTTGTCGATGACTCTTCCTAGAGATCGATCATTGCATTCAAGAAGTTCAAGACCGCTAAAGAACTGCTTTGAAGAGATTTGTTCAAGATTGGTGGTAATGATGCTACTAAGAAGACACAGAAGACTCTGTTGAAGCAAAGTTATGAAAACTTCTCCGCTTCAAGCAATGATTCACTTGGTAGCATCTTCACCAAACTACAAAAGATTGTTACTCAACCGACAAAGTTTGGCATTGAGGTAGAAAAGGAAGACCTCAATTTGAAGTTTCTAAGAAGTTTGCCTTGAGTTTCAAACTAATGTCACCGCTTTGGGAAAACAAGTCGAAATTGAAACGATGAAGCTCAATGATCTTTACAACAACTTCAAACTCATTGAGCAAAGGTTGAAGAAGGCTGAAACTTGGTACAAGCTCTAGTAGCTTGGCATTGTTGTCAACCTCTGTTGATGGTGATGATTCAAGATGACGGTGATGATGAAGTTGCCACTTTGGTTCTAAAATTTCCACCGGTAATGTAAATGTTACCACTGTAGGTTCAAAGAAGAAGGTTGCTAGTATTGGAGATCCTACCTTTATGCTTTCATATCCACACAAGTTGATG
Organism: Chrysanthemum lavandulifolium; assembly: GCA_022545495.1. Lineage (NCBI taxonomy): Eukaryota > Viridiplantae > Streptophyta > Magnoliopsida > Asterales > Asteraceae > Chrysanthemum > Chrysanthemum lavandulifolium. The sequence continues at coordinate 177,653,430 of CM040244.1, read as the reverse complement.
GCTCTGTCTTAAATCATGAAGACATAGAGCAAATTGATGAAGATGACTTAGAAGAGATGGATATTAAATGGCAGATAGCTCTTCTTAGCATGAGCGCTAGGAAATTCTACAAGAAGACTGGCAAGCCTATTCACATCAATGGTGATGAAACTATAGGCTTTGATAAGAAGAAAGTGGAATGCTTTAACTGTCACAAGTTTGGACACTTTGCTAGAGAATGCAAAAGACCAAAGACCAAGGACAACAGTCTACTTGGTACAAGCAAAGAAGGGACAAGCGTGGAAGAACCAAAGGCAATGTCGGCTATTGATGGTGTGAGCTATGATTGGAGTTTCATGGTCGATAAACAAGAAGAAGAACATTCGATCTTGCTCTTGTTGCTCTTGAATTTTCTCTTATGGCTTTCTCGACTCGAGGTACAAAACTTTGATAGTTGTTCTAAAATATGTAGGGTTTGGTAAAGAAGTTGAAAGGCTTAATGATTTATACTCTAATGAAAGGCAAGAGTTATATCTTGCTAATTATACCGTGTCTAATCTTAGGAGAGCTATGGCGAGATTAGAAAAGCAAATAGAGCACTATCGTGCAAATGAGTCAAAATATAATGATGATATGATTCTTCTTAGGAGAGAGGTAGAACATACAACTGCTGTGAATGAAGCATACCAAAAGGAGCTTTAAAAACTCCAAAAGAAAAATGAAAATGTCAATTTAACTTTAGACACATGTTATCATCAGTCTAAGTCAATTGATAAAATTTGGAATGCTCAAATATGTAATAAAGCTAAGTCTGGTATGGGTTATAATACAGTGCCTCCACCACTAAGAGGTGTTGCATCACCTCCAGGTATAGATTTAGCTCATACAGGCATAGAGGATTTTAAGGATCTTGAAAGAGAATATGGTCCTTTAAAAGACACAGTGGTGAAGAGTGAGGAAGAGAGTAAGCTTGATAATGATGTTTTTAAGAGTGCTAGTGACTCATCCGTTGTTGATGAGAATGTTAAAAAGAATGTAGAGGCTTCTATCCCAAAAGTTGTTAATATGTTACAAAGGAACCTAGGAAACCGGTTTATAAACCTAGACGAACTGTAAGGTATCTTTGAGATATATAGGAACAAGCCTCTGACTCCTAGGGGTAACAAGAGGAGTTGGAATCATGTTAAATCTCAACAACTAGGTAGTGCTTTTGTAATGTACAATAAGGCATGCTATATCCGTGGTAGTTTTGATCATTTACATGCTTATTGTGACTATCATGTTGGGAGAAGGAAGTCCATGGGATTAAAAGGGTGGAGACTAACAGGTTTCAAAATAATGTACACCTAATTCACATTGCAAAATGGCCCCAAGAGCGATTCAACTTAGAAGTGGCCTCAAAACTCTTGCCATCAGAAAACTGCTAACATCGCCACCCTAAGTCACCTATTAAAAGTGCAAACACCAAAATAACTTTTGCAAAATCTGCACAAACAGGGAAAGGAACCTTTCAAGCTAAAAGGGTAATCATAACCAACAAGTGGGTGCCTAAAAGAAACCAAGATTTACCATCGCTCATTTAAAAGTTACCACCGCAAGGGTTTTGAACAAGAAAATGGGGACATGGGCAATGCTTTGAGGGCCTCAACACGTTGGGAATGAAAACCTAAAGGAAATACCTCTACAACCAATCCCAATGGTGTATCAATGACCTTTGATAGATTTAACTATATTGATACACGAGCGGATCCAAGTCAATCATGGCTTGGGTCCCCAAAAGAAACTAACTCTTTACTCTTATGTGCGGGAACATCCAAGGACAAAAGATCGGATCAAGGATATACGAGATAGTGGGTGTTCAAGGCACATGACCGCAACAAGTCCTATCTTCGATTTTAAGCATTATGATGGAAAGTTTGTCGACTTTGGAGGTGGAGTAAATGGAAAAGTTGCTGGTAAAGGTGTTATTAAAACTTGTTGGAATCACTCCTAAACCTTATTCAAGTGTTAGTGATTCATATGTAATAGTTAGCTTATTTAGGCCTTTATGTTTGTTATTAAGCTAAGGCTTATGTAGAAGGCCCATAAGCCTTGGCCCAAGTCCAATAAGGAAAGGAAGGGACTAGGAGTGTTGCCCTAGCTCCCTCTCCTATAAATACCTTGTAATAACCCTCACTTGAGGGTTGGTTGTTCAATTTATTCTCTCATTCACTCTCTACGCCTAACCGGTCTATTCATACGTGTGTGTGTGTTTGATTATTGTTCAACCGATCTTCTTCTCTTCTCTATTTCTACATATTGATGCTTGTGTTACATATATGGTGACCTAACAGTGGTATCATTCGCCAAATAGTTGGGTGAACATATTTGTTATTGAAGTTTTTTTTGTTTTGGTCATACGCGTAAAACGAGTTCTTACTTTGGTTTGCTTAAAAACTGATTTTTTACACTTTTTAATCCAAGATTCTTGTCCTTTCAACGTTTTTAGGTGTTAAAATATCTGTTTTTGGCAAAAAGTTTCAAACTTTACGTGTGGATCATCGTTTTAAGCTTGGTTTTTACGTGATAGTAGTTCCACGATAACTGCTTTCTAAGATTTGGATCATCAAGTTTCACACTTTTGTGTCATTTTGGTGATATTGAGGCTATTTCATCACAAAATCGGTTTGGAAACATCGGTTGTAAATCACTTTTGGCTATTTTCTACACGTAAGAGAAACCCTAATCTTCTGCGTAACTTGTCCTTGGTTTGATCTTGGTTTAGTGGCTTACTCGGTGATTTTCTTGCTTGGATAAGCCCGAAAACACTTCGACTTTGGATATCTTTTGCACCGTGATAGTGTAAAAGATCATTTAAACAAAACCTAAATTTACGCATAAGCTTAAGCTTAGCGTAGAATTTTTACGATAAGATTCATCTTACGCCTAAGCTTTGTCTTACGCATAAGTTAATCCCACGCCTAAGTTTTCTACGCCTAACTTCTTGTTTACGCATAACTTTAGTTTTTTCTCCTTACTTACGCGTAAGCTAACCCTACGTGTAACTATTGCTGTTACGCGTAACTTTGGTGTTTTTACGCATAAGTGGTACTTGGCTTTTATGTGATTTCTACGCCTAAGGATACTTCATCAACAACGTTTCATTCGACTACAAAGATCCATTTAACAACACAAGTTTTTCAACATGTCATAACCACCATACTCTAACTATTTTCCTTACACTTATCATCAACAACAACAACAACAACTAAGTCCACAACATCAACAATTTAATCATCAACAACAAATTTATCAACAACAATTTAATCAACAACATACTCCACAACTTGGAGCAATTCCACCACCACAAATGGTTTAACCACCACCTAGTCTTCAAGTACAACCTTACACAAATGTCTACAATCAACATCCATCCAGGAATACTATGAAGGAACCGACATGGTTTGGCAAGATGTGTGAAGCCTTAAATAGCCAACAATCAATTCATGAAGTCGGCTCACTTGATAGACCTCCAATGCTCACTCCGGTAATTATGATCAATGGGTGATAAGGTTCTTTAGGTTTTGTGATCTAAAGAAGCCACATGGAAAGTTTTTAAAGAAGGTCATTATGGAAGGTCCATTTCGGATGCTCATCGTTATCACACCCGCAGATCCGGATGCCAATCCACCAAGAGATCTTGTCACCAACATTGCAACTATATCCGACCTCCGGTGATGAACTTCTACACTTTGAAGCCGATGAACTAGCAATGCAATACATCCTTTTGGGACTACCCAATCCGATCCTTCAAGTGTTGATGCTCAAAAGACGGCTAAAGCAATGTGGAACATATTCATCTTCTAATGGAAGGCACATCACTCAATCAGAAGACATGGAATCCAAAATCTACTTGGCCTATGAACACTTCATGATTGAACCAAGAGAGACATTAGAGTCATATCATCATCGCTTTTGAGACATCATTAATGATTTGGACAAACACAACATCATCATGCCTCAATTGTCACAACACTAAGTTCCTAAGTTGTCTTGGTCTAGAATGGGAGAAGTATGTCATCTTTCTCCGTCAAGCTAAGAACCTTCATCATGCTACATACGGATTGTTGTACGACTATTTGAAGCCTCACCAAAAGAAGTTGACAAAGAAAGGACTATCCGTGGACTCCAGACTTCACAACAATTCACGATAATCAACAACTTGCTTTGTGGGCTCAAACTAATCTTCCTCCTCAAACATTTCAAGAACCCGCTCCTCAACCAAGCGCAACCATTACACCATATGATCAACACAACAACAACCTCAACAAACTCAATTGGTTCCATACAACAACAACAATCCTCAAGCACTTTACAATGAAGTCGATGAGGACTCTGCTGCTTCGATGAATTGCAACAAGGATTTGTTATGATTGCTAAAGCCTTGGTCGGTATACAAGCGAATCCAACAATCGCATTCGTTCCTCATCCAACACAAGGAATCAAGTCGTAAACAATGGACGTGTTGAAGTTCGAACCGTGGTTATGGTCGTCGATGGGAGGTGGTCAAGGGTTTAATGCTATTGGAAGGAATAACCGGGTGCTCCACATCAACAGAGAGCTCAAGTGGTTGAACAGGGAATGCTCGAATGGGGTTAATGGTCTTCGTTGTTATAAGCGCAATGGAAAGGGTCATCGGCTAATGCCTGCCCTAAGCCGAGGACAAGAGGCGGTGCTTATTTCAAAGAGGCTTTGCTCTTGGCTCTTAAGGATGAAGCTAGTGGAACTCTTAACAACAAGGAATAGAGCTTTATGGCGGATGCGCACTACGATGATGACATGGAAGACTTGCGAGCTAATGCGGCGATGATGTTGATGGCACAAATGCAAGCTCTACACATGAGTGATCTGAGCCCAGTGTATGACATCGATGGCTTGTCTCGGTACTGAACAAACAATTATCATTAATGATCGATCTCTCCGCCAACATTTGCATCGACAAGGATCGAGTGTTCAACATGAGCCTTCTACATCTCATTCCGAGGATCTTCAACTAGACCCGTAGTTATATTTGATGATCAAGATGACCTTATGGTTACCATTGATGATCAAGTTGACTCGTGGTTATACTTGAGGATCTAAATAATGACCATGTTGAGACTCACGTTGAACAAAATGATTTTTGTCGATCCGAATTGAGCTCGGGACCTTAGTTAAAGACCAACAATCCCGAGTGGAACATTATCATGATGTCAATACAAAATTAAAAGTGAAAAGGCATTGTTAATTAGGGATAATGAATGCTTAATTCGACAAATCAATTTTTTAAAACTCAAGAAAACCGTGAAAAAGTTTTGAAGTCGCTTTTGCTAAATCTCATCAAAGCGAAAAATCATTAGAATGACAGATCACGTGATCTAGCCGCTTCCAAGAATGCTCTGTTGTCTCAAATAGAACAATTGAAACATGAACATAAAAACAACTTAACGCTCTTACTTTGGAAACTCAAAAGCCAAGGTGAGTTGTTAACTTGTCAAAATAGTTCTATGAGTACAAACAAGATTCCACGAAACGAATAGATAACTATCTTGAAGAAATTTTCGACTTACAAACCAAAATTAAAGAGTTTCAAATGTTGTTTACAAACATGGTGAGTCAATCACAACCATTCAAAAGTTTACTTTTAAACCTAATCCAAATGGATATGGACCAATTCTTGCGATTACAAACCTATGTTTTCAAACGAGCATTCAAACCAAATCGATGTTTACGATGTAGAACATAGAATTGATGATTCAATTATGACCGTTGTTGAATATAATCGCATGGAGGAATTAGATGCGAGATGGCGAGAGTCGGTCAAAATGGAAAATGTCGTTTATAACAAACCACTTAACTATTTAAAAGCCGTTACTTTTGTCAAACAACAAGATACTTCTAACAAACCTTTTGTTATCACACCATCTCGAAGTTAGTCCCAAACACAATGGTGCACAAATTAATGGTCCTTTACCTTCACTTAGTGAAGTTAAAACAAAAGCCGAAAGTTGTCGCGTTATAAAATACTTTGACACTTTCTTATCGACCTAAAATTTTGGAGCGTGAGATTGAATTTCATTCGAAATAAAAGTTGAACATTTTCAATCGCCAATGGCGCGAGAACATCAAGACATTCTTGAAAAAGACTTTTACCCCATGTTAAAAATTTGAAAACTTGTGCACTATATTGGGAAAGGGATTTTCACAAGGAACTTGGTCTCATGAAAACCGTTTTCGAGAAAAGCAAACATCGATTTCAAATACTAAACGTAAAAGAAATTGTTGAGAAAAGATGTTGATCGACTCTTGGAAAATGTTATATGTGCTTGATATCCATAATGTTGTGTTATTACAATGCTGCATATACATCGATCATCTCTCGCTAATATTGTTGATTCTGTTGAAATTGTTGTGAATCCGATAATGTGCTTCAAATAGAGTCTTTAAAAGTTGAAAATGAGCGATTATTAAACGAACTTTCTAATGCAAAACGTCGTCTTAATTGGTGTCAAAAGGATATTCATGATCAACAACTTGTTTTCAAAACAAAATTGCCAAGTTGCATGCAAAAATCTTAATCCAAAACTTGAGCAACTGGATGATCAAAACGTGTCTTTTAAGTGTCAAATCTCAAAATATGAACATGAACTTTCAAAAGTTAAGCAGAATATGGTGTCATATTTGATTTACTCAACAGACTCGTGATGAAGCATCAAACGAACTTGATCATCATCTTGCACACACTAAAGAAGTCATGAATTTTGCCGAAATCTTTGTTACGAAAATCAAGATTTGGTGCACACTATCATTAAGTTAAGGAAATGTTAGGAAAGTATGAACACGTTCACCTAGCATCATTAAGAGAATTGCACTGTAACACTTAGCAAACGTGAACCCGAATGCCCACCGACAAAACACAAGATACTAATGTGTTTTCTTCTCTTGAAACAGAATAGTTGCCTCTTTTCCCAACGTCCGCACTTCACGACCTAGGAGCAATACAAGGAAGAATAGGAAGTTGCGACCTAAGAAAAGATCAATAAAGAATCTTTGAAGTAGAAGAACACCCTAGGATTTTGAATAAGACTCGTGTTGCACCCACTTTAGATATTGCGTCGACAAATGTAATGGAAATTTTTTGTAACGAATGCTAAACCTTTAAGTACTTTTGATATTCGATCCGATGCTTCTTGTGTTATTTGTCATAAAAGTATGCTTTCTCGATTGTCATGACAAATGTGTTGCTAGAGCTATCTTGTCTCTTTTACGGAATCCTAAGAATCGAATACCTCTAGGCCCACTAATGCTTCTAAGTCCGGGCTTGGTAAATCGCCTCTTTAGATTCTAAGAAATGCATTGATGTACCATGTAGTTCGATATCACCTCCAAGGAATGTAGTACCACCTAGTGCATTCACTAAGACTAAAGCTAAGACTAGTTGGAGATGGCGAAATGGATACATAATACACTAGGATTTAAATGGATGCCTAAAATCATTGATGTGTGTATTTCTACTATAATGGAGGAACCCTCTAACTCATCGGGTTCCACATCTACCTCTATTCCATCCGTGTCGCCCTGTGTAATGCAGGTGATACTGATCATCCTTTGGATTGTTGATAGCGAATGTTCTCGACACATGACAGAAATCTTAAAATGTTATCCAACTTTATTGCAAAGTTCATTGGCATCGTCGATTCGAGAATGATCACTTCAACTATCATGGGCTACGGAGATTATATCAATGGCAATACCGAAATTAGCGGGGTTTATTATGTGGAAGGCCTCGGTCACAATCTCTTTTCAGTCGGTCAATTATGTGATGGAGATTTGGAAGTTTCTTTTAGGGAGAAAACATGTTTCATTCGTGATCTACAAGGAAACGATCTTATGTTTGGCTCTCGCAATTCTAGTCTATACACAATCTCAATGCAAGACATGGTTGCTTCATCTCCCATCTGTCTACTCTCAAAGGCTACATCTACAAAATCTTGGCTATGGCACCGTCGTCTCTCACATCTAAACTTTCAAACCATCACCAACCTTGCTCGACACAAACTTGTTGAAGGTCTCCGAGATTACGGTATTCTAAAGATCACCTATGTTCACCATGAACAAGGAAAAAGCACCGTGCTCATTTTCCCTCAAAGGTGGAACACAACTCTCGAAGATGTGCTTCATCTTCTTCACATGGATTTGTGTGGCCCAATGCGGTGCAAATGATTAATGGAAAACGCTACATCTTGGTAATTGTCGATGACTACTCACGATGGACTTGGGTCTACTTTCTTGAAGTAAAGATCAAGCTCCATAGATGATCATCACCTTTCACGAAAGTTCAAGTTCACTCAAAACACCGTCCGCCAAATCGAGCAGCACAAAGGAACCGAATTTGTTAACCATACTCTTGAGAATTTTATGAGAAAGTGGGAATTGAGCATCGACATCTATTGCGTACATTAGAAAAAAGCGAGTTGTTGAAAGACGAAGCGAGCGTTAGTGGAAGCTGCAAGAACAATGTTAATCAATGCTAAACTTCAGTTACTTGTGGGCGTGTCGATCAACTGCATGCTATACTCAAAATCATACAATGATTACAAAGCCACAACAAAACACCTTTTGAGCTTATCCACAACCATAAACCGAATCTCAAACACTTTCATGTATTTGGATCCCTTTGCTACCCAAATAATGATCGTGATGACTTTGGAAAGCTCAAAGCCAAAGTCGACATTGGAGTCTTTATAGGATATTGTGAAAATTCTAAGGGTTTAGGATCCGGAATCGTCGTACAAAGCGAGGTTATGGAAACGATTCATGCTAATTTTGATGAACTTATAGAAATGGCTTCGAGCATAATAGCTTAGAACCGGTCATAACCGTCTAAACTTCCTCAAACCCCATCATCACCGAACTAAACCCCGACTTACTCGTCAACAAATGGAAACGCTATTTGCTCCATTGTTTAGTGATGACATTGATGAGCGTGCTCGGTGTATCCATTGTTTCATTGCTCAACTGATCATACTATTATACGATACACTGCTACAACAACTCTTTGTTGAAGAAGCACCACCGATTGACTCTACAACAATAGTTGAACAAAGCGCTTCAACGACGCCGAACCAATTTGCGATGTTCTTAATGAAGTACCCCACCGCGATTTTGATCCAAATGCGTTCTTTAACCCGTTTGCCAATGAAACTGCTGCACCGATGTCGCGAAATCATCAACAAACCATTTGAATCCTCAAAATCGCACAATGTATACCAACATCAACCTCTACACATCGTTGGACAAAGACCATCCTCTAGAGAATATTATTGGCAACCCGAATCAACCATCGTTACAAGACAACGTCTTCACACGAGATGGTGAACATTGCATTTATGCTCTCACCGTCGCAAATCGAGCCTAAAAACATTAAAGACGAATGACAAAAGACAACCGGATTGAATCCATGTAAGAAGAACTCAACCAATTCAAGCGTCTTGAAGTATGGGAATTGGTTGAAAGACCAACAGGGTCTATGTCATTGGTCTCAAATGGATTGGAAGAACAAATTGGATCTTTGAAGGAACGTAATCGAAACAAGTCACGTCGGTGGCTAAGGGTTATAGGCAGGGAAGAGGTATTGGATTTGAAGAATCATTCGCTCGGTTGCTCTTCTTAAGGTCGTTCGGATTTTTCTTGCGTTCGCGGTTCATATGAACATAACGGTCTTTCGGATGGTTGTCAAAGCGCTTTCGAATGGACAACCGAAAGAAATGGTTTATGTCACCAGACCGGAAGGATTCGTTGATCCCGAGTTCCCGAACCATGTCTACAAACCGAACAAAGCTCGTATGGTCTCAAACAAGCTCCTCGGGCGTGGTACGATAAGTTATCATCCTTCCTCATTGCCAATAAATCCACCAAAGGTTCGGTCGATCCCACACTTTTCATACAATATCACGGGCTCACATCTTAATCGTTCAAATCTATGTGGATGACATCATTTTGGGTCAACTCATTTAAAATACTCAAATGCTTTTTCAAAATTAATGACAAAACATTTTGAAATGTCAATGATAGGTGAACTCACATTCTTTCTAGGAATGCAAGTTCATCAATCACCCGTGGTATTTTCTTGAGTCACCAAATATGCCCTTGAATTGTTAAACAAATTTGGAATGCAAAGCGTGACACCTATGCCACACCAATGGCTCATACCAAGAAACTAGATGTTTGATTTACATGGGAAATTGGTGGACCCTACCAAATACCGTAGTATTATTGGGTCTCTCATGTATCTAACGACAAGCGGCCTGATATTGTGTTTGTCAGTATATCTTTGCTCCGTTATCGGTCAAGACCAATCTGAAACCCACCTCTCGAGGCTAAAGAATCCTCCGATACATCAAGGGAACCATTAACTTGGGGATCTAGTATCCAAGGATTACGGTTTTGAACTAATAGCTTTTTCGACGCGATCACGCAGATGCTTAGATTCACGAAAAAGTACTTGTGAGCATTACAATTTCTTGGTGATAAACTAGTGTCATGGCAATCAAAGAAGCAGGATTGTACATCGCTCTCCTCAACGAAGCGAGAATATGTAGCCATGTCGGCGTGTTGTGCTCAAGTCATTTGGATGAGAACACAACTCAAAGACTATGGTTACGTGTTTGACAAAATTCCGATGTCTCATGACAATCGGAGTGCCATTGTGATCTCATGCAACTCGCTTCAACATTCAAATCAAAGCACATCGATCTTGATATCATTTCATCAAGGACCACGTGGAACATGGTAATGTTGAATTATACTTTATGGTACAGACTACCAACTGGCGTATCTCCTCACCAAAGCCTTAGCTCATGCTAGGTTTAATGAGTTGGTCCACCGGATTGGTATGCGGTGTTTGACTCAAGAGGAACTGGATGAACTCTTAGAACATTCTTAAAACCATCAAACACCAAAATCTCTTTTGTAAATATCTTTCAAAAACAAAATACAAAAATATAAAATCGATAAAACATCAAAAATATTCTTCTATCTTTATTTCTTTCAACACGGCAAGTACACATCTTCCGTCAACACTCAAATCGTTCAAAATTCAGATTTTTCCGATCAAGTGTTGAGGGAGAAAAAAAATATTTTCGCCATAAAACCTTGTACTTGCATGTTATCTTATCTCGGTTGTTTCTTTAAAATGGTGGTCACATTTCGGTTTCGACACTCCTCGGACTAAAAGTTATAAACTTTCATTATTTCTTAAGTCGAGGGGAGTGTCGGCAAATTTCTTTCCAAATATCCTTCGTTTGGTAACCAAAATGGTAGTTAAAGGCATTGAATGTAAATGGAAAAGGTGGAAGGGCTAAAAGCGTCAAAAGGTTAAAGTTATTTTAATAAAATACCCACCAAACTCATTTAATTCACCTCATTTATTATCATCACCAAACACATCCTACGCATAAAAATCGTTCTACAAATCCGGTTTCTTGATCATCAATTTGTAAGTTGTTTCACAATCTTCAAGTGTTTTTAAACAATGGTTTTGAATTTTCTTAAATCCAACGGTTAAAACGTAAGATTGAGTGATTGTTGTGTTCTACGCATAAGCGTATGAACACGTAATCGTGTTTGAGTGTTTTTGGTTAATGTGATTGTGTCAAAACGTTTACTTAATCATACTGAAACCATTTCCATCATCAAAACGCACCCAGAAACACGAATTGAATGATTTTGAAAATTAGGGTTCATACGTTAGTTTGGGGTTTTTCATATGTGAGTGTTTTTGGTTATAAATATTGTCATAAGATGTTGTTTACAAGTAGAATTGATCATATCTATGCCCGAACTCACCCGAAACATCAATCGTGATAGTATTTAAATTTTAGGGTTTATGTTCATACGGTTTGGGTATTTTTGATTCATGACATGTTTGATGTTAAAACTTGGATAAGACAACTTAATAAGCTTCTTAGACTTACGAAATCATTTTGATGCAAATCCTATGGCTAAATCTCTTACTCGTAGAAATTAAACCTTAGGGTTTAGGTTTACGATAAGGATTTCTCGCCTATCTGTTTGACCGAGTGTTCGTGATTAAATCATTATAGAATGAATGTATGTGTTAATATTGATGCTATGATGAACTTATTTCGTGTTTGTTACAAGTGAAAATTCGTAATCAAGGTTACTAGCAAACTACGCATAAGGATCACCTACGCGTAGCATGTTATCGTAAGAGAAATCTTACGGCGTAACGCTTCGCCGTAAGGTTCTACATAAGGGACTATGCGTATCCCGTGAAGGATATGCGTGGCGATGACCTCTGCGCATAAGGTTGACTCTTACGAGTAAGCCTTACGCGTGAGTTTTATATACGCCACGCGTAAGCTCTCACGCATAAGGTCCCTTTTCCACGCGTAATATTTCTTACGCGTGAAGTCGTGGTCCCACGATAAGCTTCGCCTTACGCGTATACCTATTCTATTTACGCATAAGTCGCCATTTCTACGTCTAAGCCTTGTTTTAACCTTAATTATGAATTGTTATGCGTGCAAACTTGTAAATAAATAAATCATAATGCCTCGAAACCAATAATGTCACTAATAAGCTTAAATGTTTAACAAGTTGTGAATAATAAGTGAAAACATGGACTTTAAAACTTAAAGTTGATTCACCATGTCTAACTAACATAAGAATCAACTAGTCCGAGCAAACGACTCTTGGTAAAGACTTGACAAATCCGTTTATGGTTGATAGTTTACCACAAACTATATGGTTATCAACTCACCATATTCTTTATGATTAAGAGTTGGCTAGTCCATAGCAAACCGCTCATGGTAAAGACATATCAAATCCGTTGATAGTGGTAGTTTGCTAAAAACTATGATAAGAGCGATCTTGTTATCATGATTTTATTTACCATCGCTTTTGAAATTTTGTGAAAATTACCACTACTAGTTCACAGCTTCCAGCGATGTGTTATTTTACCATCGTTGTTCTAGCCATTACAACCGATTGTGTCAAGAACTAATTTTACTAGCCGTTGAAAGTAACCATCGTTTGCCATATATATAGGGTTAAAATTTTAAGGGATTATCTTCTTCCATATTTTAATACTTTCTAAAGATAATTTTACTTATGCAATAATTCTAAACCCTAACCCTATATATCTTTATCTCTCAATTGACTAGTTACTCTTTCATTCTTCTTGACATAATATCGTTTTTCATCAAAAGTTTCTATGGCATCTTTGAAATTTGCGAGATGAGCACAACCTTAGCGGCCTACCTACAAAAGTCTAATGAGAAGAGCGGCCTGTTTTTCATCGATTGTGGACTTTCTCAATACCACTCATATAAGGTATGCTTTGCTTTTAAAACCCACAATCTATATCTCTCAAATCAAACAGTTTTGGACCATTGCTAAGTCCATAACACTTGAGATTGGAGATACACATGAAATATGGATGCTCTACGAGCCAATCGTGGATGGGGTAACTATTGGCGCATCGAGGCATCCTTGAGGAGAGTACTCCAATTGGGTGATCTCAATGGTCTCATCACATTACCTATGCCCGACATTCATGATACTTTAGCATCCATGGGGTATGATACCATTGACAAAAGGCTACTTTCAAAAGAGTGGTTTTCGTCCCCAATGGAGATTTTTGATTCATACTCTATTGCATTGTCTTAGTCCTAAGAAAACATCTTATGAGCAATTTAGTTCAACCATGGCTTCTCCTTTGGTTTGTCTAGTCACCGATAAGATTTTCAACCGGTCAAATTATATTTTACAAGTATGACAGTAATGTACAGAGTAAAACAAAATTTTAATGTATCCAAGGTTTGTGCAAGAATGCTAAATGAGTTTCAATGAAACCCCACACTAATGTTTATCAAATCACTTGCCTAAAGCCTAAAGTTTTTCAAAATTTGAACAAAGATGGCAATATGATTTTACACCTCTCCTACCACAAATGCTTGCTAAAATTTCAACCGAACACAACACACCCATAATTAATGTTCCAAACATTGATTATACCCCACCAGCTTCAAGAACCTATGAGAGAAGGACTAAACAACAACTCCTCTCATGACAACACAACAAGTTTCTCGAACCTTATGGTCTAGGAACAAGCGTTGGTGGTTCTAGACTTCAACCTAGTCCAACTAGAGAGGAATCAACCTTTGCCCCATGATTCACCTCTCTAACAGTGTAACACAGGTTGGAAGTGATGAGGCGGTGGGAACCAATTGGAATTGATGGTTTTTGTACCAAGTTAGCAAAGTAGGTTGAATCTCTGAAGGCTTTGGCACAAGTCAAGAAGCGACATGTCAAAGATATTCAACATTTAAAGAAAGAGATTCGGACTTTAAAAGAAGAGATACAAGGGTTGACACAAAGACAAGAGGATCAGAAAGTCGGTGATTTCATCTTCATCCTCACCTCCGATGGTGATTCAAATGATCATGATTTGGGAAATTCTCCCAAACAGGGAGGAAAACAGTCTTGACAACGAGGGAGGACAATTGATTTTGAAGATGAAGGAGATACAACTAAAGGAGCAAAGGAAACTGAAACTCATGGAGAGCATCTTGAAGATCAAGACATTTTTCAAACTGCAACCGATTTTACCATCGATTTTATTTCCACCGCAGAGCCAACTTTTGCCACCGCAAGTGAAGAATTTGATAAATTGAAGAAAGACAAAGGTAAAGCGCTTATGGAAGATGTAAAGCAATCGGAAGAAAGATTTCAAAGAAAAGACAAGCATGATTGTTCTTGATAGAGAAATTGTTGTAAAGATCTCGAAGAACAAATGGCTCAAAAGAAAAGCTTGAAGAATTGGAAGTTGCAAGCTTTATGGAAGCTAAAAGATTGGATAGAATGGAAGAAGATCCACTTTCCACTGCTCAACCTACAATTTTTAGAGAAGACTCGAGTTTAGTTATGTTCCTCTCGAAGATGATATTGAATTCTTGATTGCTAATAATGCGTAAATCAAGAAAAGGCAATTGACACAGTAGTTGATGCATCCTTAATCGAGGAACAAAGAACCGCTCGATTGAAGGATTTCATTCAAATGAAGAACAATCAAGCACTTGAAGATGTGATTAGTACACCAAAAGGGTCAAAGAAATCAAGACAACCTACCAAGAGACAAATTCTTTCATATATGAAAACTTATTGTTGTCATGTTGGTGGTTGGAAGATGCATCAATTCAAAGGAATGTCGATGATCAAGTTGAAAAGGCTTACTACGTAACTCAAAAACAAGATAAAGATTTTATTGCAATGGGCTCAAGAAGAAGCAAGAAGATTTCCTATATTAAAGAGAAAGGCCAAAGTATGTGATTCTCAAACTAAGAAGACTAAGGTTGATGAAGATCAAGCAATGTCTCATCGAGAAGGAAATTCCTACCGAGAAATTCATCAAGATCAATTGACCGGAATGATTGTGATTGAAGAAAGAGATTTTTATCCGTAACCACCGCAAGTTCGACATCCTATTATTGATTGGGAAGT
The DNA here is from genome assembly GCA_022545495.1 of Chrysanthemum lavandulifolium. NCBI lineage: Eukaryota > Viridiplantae > Streptophyta > Magnoliopsida > Asterales > Asteraceae > Chrysanthemum > Chrysanthemum lavandulifolium. The sequence continues at coordinate 177,637,908 of CM040244.1, read as the reverse complement.
TTACACTGCTAGCAATTATGCTCCAACATGGAAGATCACAAGGCTAGGTGGTGCAGCTTCATCATTCATTCAATTTGAAGATCTTATAAAAGCTTTTGATAGAGATGACCTTGATACACTATGGAGGTTAGTTCAAGAAAGGTTTAATGCTCAAGATCTCAAAGATACTAAGGAGATGCAGTTATGGGTGAATCTTAGAAGGCTTTATGAACCTAATGTTGATGATGATTTTTGGAAGTTCTCATGTCCATGTTCGGTAGTAAATGGTTTTACTATGACTCATGTGAAGTTCATCATGTCTCTACAAGAATAGAGTAGATGCATTTATGCTTCTTGAGAAAGAATATCCATCGAGTGGAACTCTTCTTGTGATGTTATGTACAACAATAAGAGTTCATGAAGACAATGAAAAGTCGAGAATTGTTACGTAGACTTCAAGATCAATGTTCAAGAGCCATACGAAGTTAAGGAAGAAGTGAAGTGTTTGGTTGAATTCCCAAATCCTTGAAGATATTGCATATAGAAGAAACTTATTGATTTGCAGAGAAATCATAAGTTTAGGGAGGATTGTTGGAATAACTCGTTACCACGGATAGTTGTGGTTTACACTACTTGATTAACACTAGCGGTGGAAACGTATTCCCACCGCCAAGACATTGTTACCATCGCTATCGCTTTATGTTTAGTTAAACGCGCCTAGATAAGTATAGAATAGATCTTGTGTATATTCTATTATGTTAGCTTTATACTTATCTTGTAAAGGACTCCTTGTTGTATAAAAGGAGGTCCTAGGTCATTGTCTTAGGTACTTGTCAATTTACCTCACGACACTACAAAGGCTTCAAGGTGTAACCCTAGTGATAAGCTAAGATCACTCATATTATTCATCAATAATATTGGAGCTTAAGTTTTGTGTTTAATCTGTGTTTATATACATTACATCATACAATCCATCTTCTAAGTATTACTAAGTAAATTCCGTGCTTAATAATATCATACAAAATATCATTGACACAAGGAGTGTGTCCAATCCATCGATATCTCCCAAGAAGACTTGTAAGATATGAGTTTAAACATTACCTAAGCTAGAAATTCTAAACCGAGCACCTCACGGAAAGGGAATTGAAATCACACTCTCTTTCACTAATCTATGTGTTTATTTTGGGGTGATCACTCAACTAGTCAGTCATGGCGAGCATTCTATCATAGGCTTGGCAAAGATACTAATCTCTACCACTAGAGTCTATAGATGCAGTTATTCTAAAAGGTAATAGGTTGACATAACATAAAGGCTCATGGGGTTATTTTGTCATTACTAACGAGCTGCGTGAAGAGGACAAAACCAATCAGAACACCCCAAAATTTCAATTTAGCAATGAAGACTAATTGGGGTATTATGTAAAGGATCATAGTTATAATCATAGAAAACAACTCGAAAGAGGCGTTTTATAAATTATTATCATTCATTTAATATCTCGAGTACAACGTAGATTTTAGTATTTATGTATATCACAAAGAAGGGTTAATAACTTTTTAAAGCACTATATTTGTCAAGAATGGCGGTTCTGCGTGTGAACTAAAAAAAAACTCTTTAAACATTAAAGTTGACATTTTGTCTTTCTTTAAGTATTATGACCATATTATGACCATTTTACCCTTTCTAATTTTTTTTTGAAATACTTTTTTTTCAAATTTTTTTCCAAAATTTTGTTTTGAATTTTTTTCAAATACTTTTTTGAAATTTCTAATTTTTTTCGAATTTCCTTTTTTGAAATATTTTTCAAGGGTAAAATGGTCATAATATGGTCATAATACTTAAAGAAAGACAAAATGTCAACTTTAATGTCTAAAGAGTTATTTTTAGTTCACGCACGTAACCCGCCATTCTTGACAAATATAGTGCTTTAAAAGGTTATTATCCCTAAAATGAATGATAGTTTATTTAACACCAAAACCAACGCTTATTGCCCACTCCGTGCCTTGAATACTTCTTCAAAATTGTTGACCTAATCCATAGTATTTAAATATAATAATCATTTGAACACAAGCTTTAGTTTTTATAATTGCATAGAGATACAATCATAATAGAAATCAATGATATTCCGCTCAATATATTGCCCTAAGTCTCATAACACTCAAACGTTAACGTGTGTGATATCATAGAAATGATATAAATAATACGCCTCATAGATGGTGTAAATAAGGGTCCTCGTAGGAATTTGCCATATTCCTATTGTTTACTCAAATAAAGTGCATTTGGTCACCATTCTTGCTAACTCAAACGGGTTGTCACCGCAATAAATCTATTCATCAGATTCGCGTTCACTCGCAAGTGATTAATAGTTCATGATATGAGAGACTTTTGGCAATAATGGTAAATTAGGAAATATCAATCACCATAGCATACATAAAATATTTGTGTTCGATTTGTAGCATGTATCTCCTACGAGTTTGAAAATATATAAAAGTGAGACTATGAGCTCACTCAGTGGTGGTAGATCAAGTATGTGATGTCAAATGCAATGTGGGAACGGATCCAACACACGACCTGAATAATATGAAAGTATGAGATTCCGATAGTTTCAAGTTTGACTTTGTGCGAATAATAATTATTGAAATGGAATCGAGAAATGAACTGATTGTGGCAAGGATGGCTTGAAATGCTTAAAATGCTTAAAGTTCAAATTCAAATGTTATTTTATGTAATACTAACTTGTTTTTATGTATTTAGTATCCGTTGACGCTGCTTTCTTCAAAAGTTAGTGGATGATAAATTACGTTATTCATTAAAAGCTTCATATATTATTTATATACATAATGTCGGTTTTATAGTTTCTACGTAATCGTCTCGATATTTTCTTAGGGTGTACGTTATAAAATATTAGTGTATGATTATAATGATAAATTTATTGAATAAACCTTCAACTTATATAAATTTACATTTTCAATCCTAAAAGTGTAATATTTGCCTTTTTAGTATACAACTTTAATATATTTACATTTTTGGCTCAAACTATTCAAATATGACATTTTAATACTCATAATTTCCAAATGTTCATCTTATAATCTCAAGTTATTAAAATAACAGTTTTGACACTAATTTGTAGGAAATTACACTTCAAACCTAAAGTTATCTATTTTGCATTTATAGTCCAAAATGATATATATTTACAATTTAAACCTTTAACCTTTCAAATATTACATTTTTATACTCAAAAAATTAGTATGTTCGCTTTATAACTTCAAGTTGTCAATGTGACAGTTTCTACCCTAACTTTTATAAAAGTTACATTTTAACCCAAGTTGAGTAAACTTTGCATTTTAGTCCAAAACTCATAGTTTTCAAAGTTTAGCATTTTTATTACTCAAATAAGCTTATACAATTTTATTCAAACTTATCTAACGACAATTTCTAAAAATAGCTTATTTTATGCTTATTGGGCCTTAATGCCCATTAGCCGTATATTGCTTATAGAAACCGTGACGAGGTGGCTTAACTTAGGGTTTAATAAGTGGTTAGCGAGCTTATTATGGTGTCTCTTTGGTATAGCTTGTTTGTTTTGCTTACAAAGAATTAGGTTGTGCCTTTTGTTTGACTTAGCACTCGCCTAAGATCGTTTAACCAACCCATTTCTAGTCGTTATATACATTTCGCTTAGGTATTCGACTTTGATAATATAAGGAATAGGGTCACGGTGACTTAGAAACAATGGTGTAAGATTTGTTATACGTTACCAACAAGTGTTCCATTCCAAACCATGCCTTACCAAGAATCAAGTGGTCATAGTATTTGGGAAAATGGTTAACGAGTACATGGAAATAACAAAGGAAAGCTAGTTAAGCTCAGATGCGATATGAAGTATTCAAAACATGGAAAATATACTAAGTGTTGTAAAGTGAGCTTACCACACCACAAAAGGCGGGAAAACTTGTTGGTGAGACTAGTACTCGACGATAGGATTTGTAGCTTGATAGACCACCTAGCAAAGATTCAAGAGGAACTCATGGAAGACTTGTGCTCATGCTCTATCTCCTTGGAATTTAGCTCCTTCTCTATAGAAAGGGACTTATAAAGTGTATGATAGTGATTGTTTTGTGTTATACGTATGGAATAGATTGCATGGGATTTCTATATACCAAAAGGGATACAAGTTGAGGTGATTAGATGCTAAAAGATTGAGATAAGGGTATAGGAAGGTAAGCTAGGTACTAGAGGTACTTGAGTACACTTACAAGTAGGTTTGCAAGTTGGTTAGAGTGTGAAAATGTTTGGGAGTCGGATTAGTGAGTGATTATGAAACGAACCAACCTTGTGGTTTTATTTGGGCATGCTTGAGTGTAAGTAAGGTCAAACCGACTAGAGCATGCTATAAGAGTACCTTTGGTGTTTATGGAGTCTTATTTAGCTCATAGGATCAAGTGAAATACATTACTTAGCTCGGTTGGTTTACTAGGTCTCGAATGGGTTTAATGACAATTTAAAGTGACCAAATGTGTTAGGGAAACATATTTGAGTCGAGCACAACATGTGAGGTCAATTAAAATGATTAGAAACATTTTTTAGTAGTGACAAACACTTTAGAATAAGTTTGGATTATTTTTGGAACTTTAGACATGTTAGAGATATGTGTCAATTGTGTTTAGCATTGAGGTTCATTTATCTATTAAATCTTCGAGTTAGGTTTATATCTTTGGTGTTCTGATTCCTTGACATGAGTGGAATCAAGTCATGTAATTTATAACATAGCTTGTGTGTCGAGATTTTGAGTAAACGAGACAAAGTGATAGGGGTTGAGACGTTGTTAGGTCACCATTTATGTAACACAAGCATCAATATAAGAAATATAGATGAAGGAGTGATCGGTTGAACACAATAACACACACAAAAATAGTATAGAAAGGTTAAGTGTAGGAAATGTGATAAAATAAACAACCAACCTTCAAATGAAGGTTTACAAGAGTTATTTATAGGGAGGAACTAGGGCAACACACTAGTTCCCTTCCTTTCCTTATTGGGCTTGGGCCAAGGCTCATGGGCTTTCTACATAAGCCTTGGCATTAATACTAACTTAAAAGCCTAATTAAGCAAACTATTACATATTGCTTACAAACACTTCAAATATAATCTAGGAATGATTCCAACAATCTCCCCCTAAGTGTTCGTAATTAATGATTAGTGTGAAAACGTTACAGGTGCTGATGTAATAGTTGCTTTGACGTCTTTTGACATTCTTCTTTCTTGTGAGAAGAAGTGTCTTGATTCCAACAATCTTCCTAGTGTAGGGATCTTGTTTACTTTGATGTTTTACAGCTTTGACGTCTTCATTTTCTTTGTTCTTTGATCTTTATTGTTTGTGGTGGTAGTGATAGTATGTTGTGGTTATCTGTATCAGGTCCTCTTCGTTGCTCTAGTGTCTCCACGTCTTTCTTCAACATGCTCACACGCTCTTTAACGTTGAATTTCAACACTGATGTAGTTCTCTTATTCTTTAAATTTTGTAGATTCTTTGATTTTGATGAAGAATCATTCTAACTTTGTTGCCTTTTGAGAGAACTTCAATTAGTGTTGTTGTTGGTATGAGCATATGAAGAATCAGCATGATCTTTTCCACCATGAGCATCCATAAGAAGAAAACATAAAACATGGGTTAGAAATAATCCAACGCTACAAGTTTGAACTTGAGTGTGTTAACACATAGTGTGAAAAACACGCCTCTAATTCTAACAAAGGTCGTTCTCGAATGGATTCCCATAAGTGAGATAACGACCAAAGTACACCTACGAGCTCGTGAGTCATTTGGTACATCAAGCATCGCCTACGATCGTAGAACGCTTGAGACACACTAAGCGTAACCCACAAGGAGTTACCAAAGTGACCTTCATTGCCGTGGCTGTTTGATGTTGACCGGCGGGAGTTTCCATTCAATCACCGAGTATCACATGTGTGAACCTCTCATAAATGTTCTCGATGATTGCTAAGATCCGTAGGACTCGATAAGGTATCACTTGTGTCCTTAATGTTGAACGACAAGTGATGAAATTTCAAGTGTACCTAAGAGATCTTTTGATGAATCTCGTGGCTCTAGACTCAATAGTGCGCTTTGGTTTTCCGAGCGGAGACTAGGAGAGGGTCTCCTTCTTCAATACCGCAATGTCTAAGAGAAAGCCGATAGTTTACGTAGGGTTCCTTGTGAGAATGAAACAAGCTTCAGTTGAGAGAAACTTGAGTGGCTAAGAAGGTTTAGTGCATGCGTCACTGGGTCCATGATGACTTTGATCTTGAATACCGGTGTCATCAAGTGACAACCAGTAACATATGAATTGAACCCGGTGTCTGCCCTAAGTTGAATAATCTGGAGGGCTATTTGTTTTCACCCTTTTTCTTTACTTTTCTTTTTAATTCTTCAACTTCTTCTTTCTCCGATTCTCATTTTCTCCTTTTTATAATTATACCTAAGGACTTCTAAGTTCTAACTATTGGTGGTGTCCTTGGGTAGATCCCTCCGGCTCTGGCGTATCATAGGACGGTTATTCCTAACCTTAGTCACCTTATAACTCCATGACTAACCTATGTTGCCATAAAACCATTTTCATGAAAAATCTCTCAAAGTGGTTATGATTAAAAAAATTTGTACCACTGAAAGAGTTTTACGTTTTGCAGAAATACTCCCCCTCAACACGTGCTTAAATGTTTAGACAGAAATCTGCACGGTTAGAGAAGAGCGCGCACTTTTGAATTGATTAACTCAAGATAGACAATTCCCTGCGAGACACGGTTACATCACTGACTAGGTCAGCTTAAAGTTGTAAACACTCCTTGGTGAGGAGGTTTGACCCGTCAAGGTTCATGTCTACCAAGAATTTCTCGAATGGTACATTCTACTAGGACAAGTCCTTTGCGAGAGATGTTTACATCACTAGCGAACTTGTTTGAAATTATTACCCGTCCCGGACAAGTCTTTTCGAGTTACTAACATTGAAGTGCTCGTCAATTCATTGGTTAAGTCTTTAGCCCGATAATTCAATAGCAATTCACAACATATTTCTTATCACATAATTTTTCTCCCCCTCAAAAATGGCATATAAATGTTATTTTTGACAAAAAATTGATATTGAATGTGACCATTTCATGTTTTGTGGGAAGATTACCACGAAGAACAATTTTGTGAACAAAGTTTTTAAGAAAATACTCCCCCTCAACAAGTGATATTAACTTTTGAGGTTTTGAAAATCATAAGGGGAAGTACTTGTTCTTTTGAGCAAAACTTTGAAAAGTGAAAGTTTTGATTAGTTTTACTCAAAAGTAAGAAGCTTTCTCTCCTTTTATAGGATTGTGGCACTGATGCGTACCACATGGTCCTTTCATTACAAGTACAGGTTGTACACTGTTATGTGTGTACAAGCCATTGTCAGATATAATTCACACATCCAAATAATGATAAGGAAACAGATCAAGGGGTACCAGGTAGTCCAGCAATAACTCCAGGAATGCATTCTGGACGTTGGTAGCCTGTGAGAGATATTCTTGGACGACCACCTACGAAACTCTCCAACGTTCTTATTTGATCCCGTCTGAACAATCTTTCATCAATCCGAGTGATGATCTTCTTCACATCCCTCCTATCCCTTGAATTCCATCTCTTCGGTGACCCTATGCCGTCATGGATCTCCTTTAACCTTTATGCTAACCCGTCCCGAACCTTCTTTAATGTGTGATCCCCAAACTTATGAAGCTCTTTGCATGCCATGAAGGAATTGTGGTGTAGTTCACTTCGGTAGACTACCCCAAATGGTTTCCTGATAAGGGTGTACTGAGCAAGTTGGTTTATGTCGGGAAGGTCAAGCTGTGGTTTTGTGAGATTAACACACTTCTGATATGATTCCACGGCAAGTTGAATATCTTCTACACGTTCTTGGATCACGATGCTTCAGATGAATATGAGCAATGACTTGATGTACTCGCGTTGGATAGTTGTAGAGAATTGTCGCATTCGTCCTTGTACCTTGGCAAGATACATATCTTCAATGTCATTTAGAGACAATCTCGGAAAATCCGCTTCACAAAAGTCATACTCCTCTTCGTCTTGTCGTTTGACCACTATTTTATTTAGGAATGTGTAGTCCCACTTCGACGACAGGGTAACATGCTGAATTGCAATGATCCGCTTTTCACCGAACACTTCCTTTTTCGACTTTAGAACCCGCGCTTTTGTAGAAGATTCTTCGTCGCTCGCCAATGATGAATCCCATACAAGGCATCGAGGTCATACTGTTCCACTTTGTCAGCAAACATGTGTGTGGCTTCTTCCTCGATGGTTATGCTGTTGGAGTATATTGCTGCAGGGAAAGGGAAGGTAAGTGATGTACCATATTTTCTGGTAACATCGCTACCGTGTAGAAGAAACCTGTGTCGTTGTTGAAGAAATAACGGTATGGAATCTTGGGTTGATCCGTCGGCCAATGGTAGGTAGAGGTTTGGTCCAACAAGGTAGTATGGAGCTTTATCTTGTCTGGTGAAGTCAATGTTTGATTCAGATTCACCAATCAATGTTGTTAGACATGGCTCGTGCAATGTTGTCGAGATGATATTCGACTTCAATTGCACTGTCTGAGCTGTCTTTAAGTAGTTGAAATGCATCATTCTTGATTTGCCTCAACTCTGCTTTGGTCATTTTCTTTACTTTGAACTTTTCCTGTATAAGCTTCACATGCTCCATTGTGCGACCATCTACCATTTCTTGACCTTCTGGTAGCTGAGGTGTAGTATTAACAAGTTTGGAGAACCAGTCATACTCATCAGTGTCATCATCATCTAGCCATGACACAACATTGGTCTTTTTCTTCTTCTTAGGCTTTGTTGATGATGCTGGTTTCTTTGTTGATGTAGAAGAAGTAGGTTGTTGTTGGGGCTCAGGAATTTTTTCATCGTCACCACCAATGTATTCAAAGTGATCACCGGTTTTCTCTGTATGTGGTGGTGACTCAGAATCCTGAGGTTTATCAGTAGCAGGAGACTGTTGTGGAGAATTTCTTTTAGTGGAGGTCCTTGGAGATGGTGGAGGCATAGAGGATGAATCGTCATTTTTCTTCTTGCGTTTTGCCTCAGAGTCTTTATCCGCATCATCATCATCTCTTGGACGCTTAGCCTTTTCAGCTGCCGCTTTGCATGAAGTTTTGAGTTGAAAATCCAGCAATGCCTCAAAAAGTTTAGCTTCATCAGAAGTAAATGTTGCTGATCGTTTAAACATTTGTAGCACAAGGTTGGAGATCAACTCTGCATCAGAGACAACCTTAGGCTCAATGGGATTGATTTGCATTGCTACCGGTGTAGATTGCATTATTTGCTTGACCAATTGCATGAGATTTGGATAAAGTTGTCTGGTGAACATCTCTCTAGTCACGCCAGGGATAGTGTCGATGAGAAACTTGTGAGTGTATTCTCTGATCGTCTTCTCCATTTCCCTTTGGATATCTCTATTTAGAAATTGTTGCAGTTGTTCCCTTTCATCTGACATCTCGTTTATCACGTCCTGAAAAAGATTGATCCTGTCTGCAAGTTGATTCAGTTTCTTGTTGGTCACGTCTTTCTTCCTGACTTGCTTGACAGCTTTGACAATCTTTGTCTTAGCTCGTGATATCCAAGTATCGGTTGGTTTCTTTACCGATTTGGATGCGGATCTGGTGGTGGCTTTGGATGGTGGTGGATATGAGTGAGAAGATGAGTCTGACGATGATGATTCATGAGGAGGCTCAGGTTCCTTTGGTGGTTTAGAAGTTTGTTCGTTGCTACGTTCGGGACTGTGTAGAATGTAATCATTGGCTTCCTTTTCCGCTTGAGCCTGTTCTGCAGCCTTGACCCTTGCTTCTTCATCTGCTTGAGCTTGAGCTTCTTCTTCTGTCTTTTCTTTAGCTGCAGCCTCAACATCTTCATCAGTAATTTTCTAAATCTTCTTCTTCTTCTTATCTGGTTCCTCAAAGTCAACAATGATCTTATCCTCTAGTTGCTTTTGTTCTGATTCGTGGGTGGTGGTACCAGTTCCCTTATCGGGGTTGATTAACCGCATCGGAAACTGGTGTGGTTAGTTCACCACCACTTGACCCTCCAGGGCCACGAGTTTGTTGTAGGTTGAATTCTTTAGCAACATGTTGAAGTCTAAGATTCTTCAACTTCTTTCTGTAGTCTTTGTCTTCATCCTGTGGCTCTTCATCGGAGCTCTCTTCTTCATGCTCTTGCACTGGAGTTTTCCCTTTATCAGACTTGGGACTGAGAGGTTTCGCAACAGTTAGTGTATCATCTGTTGTTGATTCTGAGTAGATAACCTCTTCATTTGTTTCAGTGTCCTCCGAGTCCTCGTCCATTAGTTTTGGTTCTGGTTTGGGAATATGTAGCAACTCGTAAATTTTCATAAGGCAAAATGACTAATTTGCCCTTTGACTTTGACTTTTTACTATTTGACTTTTACCGTAGCGTAAAAGCAAGTACTGTAACTGGTAGTAACCAGTAATTTCCCAAGTTAAATAATTCAATCTGTTTCGAATTATTACTCTCTGAACATTTTTTGTTCACCAATGGCTATAAATAATTATTTAAAGTTGTTACTTTATTAATTACAAAAGTTTAATCGTTTAAACTTTCCTCGTGATCAACACAAGACTACTATAAGTCTAGGTGTTCAAAATACTCTATTTTCACCAATAGTCATATTTTATATGAACTATTGCCACTTTATTATTTTTACGTAAACATTTTACTCTTTACGTAATACGCGTGCTCAAACCTACGTCATTAGTTTTTAATGACATAGATGCACCCTATTAGACTTATCACACTTTTAATATACTTAGTTGGAGTATATTGATAAGTTTTGACATTTTCATAAGTATTATATTCTTATGTTACCGGGTTTTAAGTTTCGTGACTTAAGGGCTTAACATTAGTAATTACCGGGACCAAACTGCACCTCGTAAACTAAAACTTATCACAAAATCACACAATAACCACCTCATATCATGAGGTGGGCGCTTCTTAGTGTGTCAAGAGACACATGTCTCACTAAGACTTAACTTTACCATGTAGTTATACATGTGTACTCTTCTAAGAGATAAACTACCAAAAACTAGCACCATCTCTTCATTTTTGGACATGCAAATTTCACATAGTTTCTCTCCCTCTCTTGTTATTAATGAGCCACAAACATCCCCTAATCATACCATAATTTTATATGTTAGCTAAGTTTCTTGATGCTAGGTTGAAGGCCTTCAAGATCTCTACATAGTTCTTTGGTTTGTTTCATGATCCTTTGGTCGAATTAAGAGTTATACAAGAGGTTAGGGGATGAGGTTATGAGGATCTTACAAGGGTTATAACAAAGGTTTCTAAGGCTAAACCAAGGTTGGGTGAAAAGATTCAAGACAAGGGTTGAAGATTGAAAGAAGTTAGGCTTGATTATTAGTAACTTTTCATCCTATCCTTTGTAAGGTTTGAGTTTATTCTCATATTCATTCAATATGGTTGTAATAATCTCTATTATTATTGGATGTAATTTGATATAAGTAGTATATGTAATATGGCATGATTGATGTTGTACATGAAGTTTGTAACATGAAAAGAAGCTAGAACAAGCCTTAGGTAGGTTTTATGAACCTGAAATTTACAACAGTCACAAAGATTGATTAAACTGATCATCTCAGTAAACTTTGAGGTTATTTCAATAAGATAGGCTTGTATAGCTATGTCTTATGGTCGTTTCGCCGGGTGGCGCACCTTATAACTCCTCCCGATGAGTAAATGAGAGCCAAAATGGCAAAACATGTCAAAATCTGCACACCAGATTTCATTTGGGAATGGCCTATGGTTCTGTTCATTTCTGCAAGTCAACTTAGTTTTATGAAATGTATCTAAGACCTAAACTTGAAGTTTGGCGAAAGCCGCGTGTCAAAACAAGTTGTAGAACTCAACTTATGGTCGTTTTGGCACGACTGAATGTGAAGCCAAACTTTCTGCAATGAAATATAAGTAATTACTTGTAATTAGACTATTGATATAAGTAAACATTAGACTTTGGACTTGATTAAGCTTGAGAAGCTGTTAGAGGAAGTAAAAACTAAAACTTGGGCTTTTGTATCACTTAAAAAGGACTTGTGGTTAAAAACTTATGCCTAGTTAAGTGTTACTAAGGGTAAATATAGTGCTGGAACAAGAAAGTTGCTGATACGATTTTAAAACGAGGTTTTAACCATTTTCTTGTCCGACTCAACAAAAGTGTAAAACACGAAAGTAGCTCAGAATGATTTGTTCTACAAAAACTCGGGGTCACATAAGCAGAAAGTGAACGAAAAATCCTAAACACTATTAAAACTAACCGGACCTGTTGTATATCGGAAAACAACCATGGCTAAGAAACCTTAGTGTATTTTCATTCTTTGAGGCCAAAAAAAAGCCAAGGTTAAGCCAAGGCTGATGCCTCAAGGTATTTTGACTTAAAAATAGCCATTTGGTATGGCCTTATTGTTGTCTCAAGTTGCTTAACCATAACTTAGCCGCACGGCTAGTTTGGGCTTGATAACCCAAAAATTGTTTCAAAAACTTGTTCATTAGATTGGACTTTGCTAGACTTTGACAAACTAGTAAATGACCATATGCCAAGTTAAACTACTTCACGACACACAACTTATATCATCATATCGTCACACAAGTCAATCAATAGTCTTTGACGAAACACGACACATGTTTTATATAACATTTGTCTCACAAATACTTCACTTATAAATGATAAGTACTACAATAGTAGGAATTTCATTATCATAAAGAGGCCTCTTGAGTTTCGTATTGACGAGTTGTGGATTTACGATTTAAAGTGTCACGGCTCCTCATACGCTCACTACACGACCTCTTGATTTTGATAGCACGAACGATGGTACAAGGTTATTTATAAAAGGGATATAGGTCAAACAACACTTAAGGGATACATCAACTTAAGATTTATGTACAACATCATAAGCCAACAAACTACATATACTTGTACACTTATATCGTACACTATACTAAAACGGGGTTACTATGCTTTCGTAGGTAATCGTTAAAGATTGTGATCTTGTCATACTCTACCGTTGATAACAATTATATCGTTACACTCCGCTACTGATCACTACAGTGAGTTTCATAGTCCCGGCTTTAGTTTAACTGTTTTATAAACTCTTTTGGGGGAGATACATGCTATTGCTTTTACTACATGCTAAAACGCTTTATTATGGACAATTACTTGCAAAATAAATGCCTTGATGTATTATTGCATGCCTAAGTTGTTTTTGCCAAAAGTCCCCAACATCATGGACCACTAATCACTTTGGAGTGAGCGCAAATATTGTAGATAGGCCTATCGAATTGACGAACCCGTCTATGTTATCGGAAATAACAAGCGCACTATATTTGAGATTATCTAGGTATAGGACAAAATACCTACCGGGGCAAGTTATTTATATATATATATATCGTCCGTGATATATATACAACGATCGATCGTGAGTGCCATGAGCTTAAAGCGATAATAACTATCAAGAAGATAATTGTACACATTGCAATTATACTACAAACTATATTGTCCATCATCGCTTTTCAAACCTATGCGGTTTCTATCATTTGTATTGATGGTTAGGCAATCAAACGCACTATGGGCGATAACAACGTATCCCACTACTTTCATAAACTTGATATCTTGTGATCAACCTGCTTTGCTTACAAACCTATGAACTCACTCAACCTTTGTGTTGACACTTTTTAGCATGTTATCTCAGGTTCAAAAGAAATTAGTTGGCATGGCATGTGAAGGCGCACGGAAAATATTTTGAAGACAATGCATATATTATCATTCGAAAAACTTTACAACTTTTATGTTGTACTTTTTATGATTTTACATTGTACAAACTTGTGGGACCTCTGCTTGTAAACTCGATATTTTAATCGAATGATAATTCATTTCAAAACGTCTCATTTAGAGTCGTTTTACGTAACTTGTCTTGTGAACTATGAAGTAATACCCGATGACACAATCTTCCATGCGATAATTTCGGGGTTATTCTGATTGGTATCGAGCTTGATTATAGAGCCAGGTTGCATTTAAACCTAGGCTATAACTATATCTTACATTAAACTCGTATCACTCATAGCTGTCTTCAACATTCCGTGTGCCATGCCTACTCCTTAACACAATACTATGTTATTTATATAAAGACTGTTTATATAAACAATTGACTAAATATGACTGCGTATGCCTATTCAAGGCATTATGGCACAACTAGATATCCCTGATCATATACATTTTTGTGATCTACCACACTTCCTCAGACATTGTAGTTGATACAATGGTCTCATTATTATTAAGACATTGTAAGTATGCAATGGTCTTCCCTATATCTCAAACATCGCGAGATACACACTTGAGTTAGATATATCTCAGACATTGTGAGTTGCACAATGATCTCACTGGTATTTCTCAAACATTGTGAGAAACTATTTCCTAACTATGAACTCACCGACTCTATTGAACGCTATGTTGATTTTATCTGATTATTTAACTCCTCGTCTTCAAGGATGAGCGTGAACATTCATTCCATACTCTTGGAACACTTTTGACGTCTCATAATATATCACCTTGTAACTCATCGATTAAGTATGAGTGTTTTATCAGAAATTCTTAAGTAGGATGATTTGGAATATCCTTATCTAAATTGATCGGGCGCTTTTCATTTAAATAAAGAGATTGTAAATCACTTGAACCATAAGTTTATGATTTCTTACTTACATAAATTGGGACTTCTTTATGTAAGTAATGAATTATAAATGAGTGGGCTTATTTTTATCCGATATGACATGAGTATGAAATCGAACTCGAGGATCACTGGTATTCTTTGAAAAGATCTAGAAAACACGATCGTGTTTTACCACTCAAAAAAAATCTTAAGACCTCATTCGAGCAACTAATTTCATTCTTAAGTTATCACTTTTGCTGTTACAAATCCTTACAAACATGAACTGTTTGTTGAGCTAACGAAATTGGTTAAAGTCAATTGAAACCCGACCTGATAGAATCAGATGTTTCAAGAACATAATTGAAACCTGAACTGATAGAATCAGATGTTTCAAGAACATAACTGAAACCCGACCTGATAGAATCATATGTTTCAAGGACAGAATTCGGTTGCCACAAATTTGATTATGCAGGAGTCGCATAAGTCAAAGTATTCTATATTATTGAGCTAACGATCTTGTTACACTCTTGAACTAATGGACTTAGTTCAGTCTCGAACTAACAGACTGGGTACGATGTCCCATTATCCATCACATAAGCTTTCCCATGAGCTCCTCCGATTTGTTGGCCATACATTTGGGACAATTATTTCTCGAAAGGTTCTCACTTGCCACATCCCATCACCGTTTGTTATTATTGTTGTTATTGTTGTTATTTTGCTATTGTTAGATCCTTGAGCAGTCTAAGCTCGCACAACTTGATCCATTAGGTTACAAGACATCTGAATTGTTTCATCCAGTATGAGGGATTAAACAAAGTCACGTTCTCTTGAATATTGAGTAGAAGTTCTCAGATGAACGTTTCCCATAACTTCTCATTGGTTGAGACCGTCACTGGGCACACTATTGCCAAATCTTGAAAGAGACGAATATAAGTTGTGATATCAAGAACACTTACAACAAGGAAACTTCACCTCCATTTCTTGCACCTCATTTCGAGGACAATACTTCTTGAGTATAATTTCTTCAACTTAGTCCAAGCAATCTAGTGAGTATTCTCAATACTAATAGATTGAGCAACATACCCTGACAAAGCATTGTCTAGAAGCATGCTTGCGGCATATTTGACTTTGCAATCTTTGAGCACAATTGCTGATTAGAATTTATGAGCTTGCCATTCACGAAATCCTTGTAAGGAATCTAGTACAATGTTCACTTCCTGGCCCCGCAATATTAGGCCACACATTATCACCAGAAAGGTTATACAGATGTAAGCGTTAACTTTCAAAATATCATACTAAGATTAAGGTTTTGTTGAAAGCCTCGTTGCGGTAAGGTATGATTCGTTTGGGGAAATAAAAAAAAACCAAACTTAAGATATATTGGACTTTATACGATATTAGTAAGAATTGGCCTGGTAGCTTTTAGACTCGAGCTACTACCCAAACTTGGTAGTGTACACGCCGCCTTTCGTGTGTGCATTCTAAAGAAGTGTCATACTGATGAGACACTCCTTATTTCTCTGGAAGGGATCCAGATTGATTTACTTTTGATCTTATTGGAGAATCTACTAAGATCACAGACCATGAGGTTAAATGACTTAATAAAAATCGCATTCCTATTGTCAACACTCAATGGAACTCTAGAAGAGGTCCTGAATTCACGTAGGAACATGAAGATGAACTCAAATTTACCGTTAGTAGGTAACACTCACTGAACTTCGTGACGAAGTTCCATTATAGAATTACCCTCACCTCTTCTTAGGAATATCATTAACTCATAACACGAACTAAATCATGAGGACATGATTCCCGTAACTGGTGGAGGCTGTAGCAACTCATAAATTTTCATAAGGCAAAATGACTAATTCGCCCTTTGACTTTGACTTTTTACTATTTGACTTTTACCGTAACGTAAAAGAAAGTACTGTAACTGGTAGTAACCAGTAATTTCCCAAGTTAAATAATTCAATCTGTTTCGAATATTACTCTCTGAACATTTTTTTGTTCACCAATGGCTATAAATAATTATTTAAAGTTATTACTTTATTAATTACGAAAGTTTAATCGTGTAAACTTTTCTCGTGATCAACACAAGACTACGATAAGTCTAGGTGTTCAAAATACTCTATTTTCACCAATAGTCATATTTTATATGAACTATTGCCACTTTATTATTTTTACGTAAACATTTTACTCTTTACGTAATACGCGTGCTCAAACCTACATCATTAGGTTTTAATGACATAGATGCACCATATTAGACTTATCACACTTTTAATATACTTAGTTGGAGTATATTGATAAGTTTTGACATTTTCATAAGTATTATATTCTTATGTTACTGGGTTTTAAGTTTCGTGACTTAAGGGCTTAACATTAGTAATTACTGGGACCAAACTACACCTCGTAAACTAAAACTTATCACAAAATCACACAATAACCACCTCATACCATGAGGTGGGCGCTTCTTAGTGTGTCAACAGACACATGTCTCACTAAGACTTAACTTTACCATGTAGTTATACATGTGTACTCTTCTAAGAGATAAACTACCAAAAACTAGCACCATCTCTTCACTTTTGGACATGCAAATTTCACATAGTTTCTCTCCCTCTCTTGTTATTAATGAGCCACAAACATCCCCTAATCATACCATAATTTTATATGTTAGCTAAGTTTCTTGATGCTAGGTTGAAGTCCTTCATGATCTCTACATAGTTCTTTGGTTTGTTTCATGATCCTTTGGTTGAATTAAGAGTTATACAAGAGGTTAGGGGCTGAGGTTATGAGGATCTTACAAGGGTTATAACAAAGGTTTCTAAGGCTAAACAAAGGTTGGGTGAAACGATTCAAGACAAGGGTTGAAGATTGAAAGAAGTTAGGCTTGATTATTAGTAACTTTTCATCCTATCATTTGTAAGGTTTGAGTTTATTTTCATATTCATTCAATATGGTTGCAATAATCTCTATTATTATTGGATATAATTTGATATAATTAGTATATATTGTTGAAAACACTCAGACCTTGACAGATCTTTTAGCACTCGTGGATCGTTAGTGTTGCATATGTAATCATAAGCAAACTAATAGACAGTCTCTAACACTCGTATTCTATAGCGGAAAGTAAATACAAGTTGTTATAACTAAGAACACTTAGATCCTCTATGGATCTTTTGATTCACTGAAACTCTATGTTTCAGATGAGTTATCTATTACAAAACTATTTGGTTCCTTTTATAAACAAGGAACCCTAATCTCTTACTACTCAATCGACTAAACATGTTTGCATGCATTTAATGACTAGTACACTAAACTATATTGAGCAGTACAAATATACCCATACAACCTTGGGCGTACAAGAATACGGAGAGTTAGCATTTAATACTGATGGCGCATGCGATCCTAGTCGACTTTCACCCTTCAAAGCGAGAACACGGCAACGCTTGTACTCTTCATGAGAATCACTTCTTCAAAGAATCGCTTCTACTTGCCAGAAACCTTCGGCATAATGTCGTGAAATCACAATCCTCCCTAAACCGGAATTTGACTTGGTTAAGTTCCGGTTTCGACCTTGAAAGATCTTTGAGACTTCATTACTAGAGGATTGTTTTCACATATCGAGTAAAGAACCAATAATGCACGCATCTCTATGATGATCAAACTTTGAAATGCGTGTCTTTGCAAAGACAAATGACATAATGTACATCAATACTTATCGGTTGCAAACTATTCTCATCACATCCGGTGTGTAAACTCCGTGAGAGGTGAATCATTGAAAATAATGGATTTGATGTCTCTTTACCAATAGCCATCTCTCTGGAGTAGCCAAATGTTTAAGTTCAAAACCATGGTACATCGATAACCATCTGATTTATAGGCAAACCAGAAACCATATAAACGGATTTGACTTGTCTTTACCTGTAGCCGTTTGCTCAGGACTAGTCAATTCTTAGAATTGGTGAATTGATAACCAAATATGGAGATAGTTGCCTTTACCACAATCCATATACTTGTGGGCTAGCCAATTCTTGGATTCCAACAAGGAATAGACCATGGTGAATTGATGACCATACAACACTCAGCAATTAAGCATGGGTGGTTGCAGGACCTATGATTTTGAGCAAATCATTACGACTATCAATGATTTGATGTGTCTTTACCAAAGTTGTACCCTTTGGACTAGCTAACTCTTTGATACACACAAGGTATATCTCGGTGAGTTAAAACCATCAAAATACAACAAACTGCAAAGAAAGTTATTTTTTTAACTAAAAACTAACAAACAAACAAACAAAATGACAAAACAAATTCCTCCCGAGGCATATGCCTCCCACGAGGCCTATGCCTCCCTTAAACTTTGCGCTAAGGGTTAAGCATTCCAATGTTGACCACAAGGTGTTGAAACCTTGGTCCATCAAAAGCTTTTGTTAACGGATCAATCACATTATCATCTCGTATGAATTTTAGCCACATTTATTAAATGTTTTTCATATGCATCTCTTATAAAGTGGTGTCGATTTCAAATGTTTGGTTCTCTTGTGAAAAAGCTGGATTTTGACAATGCATATGGTACTCGATTATCAATAAAAGAGTTGTGTTCATGAAGTTATACCCATAGTCCAAAGAATTGGTTTTGTATCCATAGCACTTTGTCCACGCGTGAGCTTTGCGGAACAACATACTACGCTTGATGAGTTGAGGTAGCCACAATCGTTTGTTTCTTGCCCGCCAAGAAATCAATCTTTCAAGGAATTGACCTCCGGTTGTGGATCGCCTATCGGTTTGCACCAAAGATAATCACCGCCACTATATGCTTCCAACTTAAAGGAGACTCTTTTGGGTACCAAAGGCCCAAACGAGGTTGACCATTGAGGTACTTAAAGATCTTCTTGACCGCATTGAGATGGGAAGTAAGAGGAGTGACTTGATGTCGAGAGCACACACTCACTGCAAAGGTAATATCGGGCCTTGAAGCTGTTAGATACATTAATGAACCAATCATTGACCTGTATAAATGAACATTCACAGGTAGATCTGGATCATTGTTGGCTTTTGTTTTTGGAGCTTCATAAGGTGTTGTGGCAGTCCTGACACTTTCCATGCCAAATTTCTTCAACATGTCCCTCACATATTTATCCTGACTGATAAATATCCCATCCTTTTCTCTGAACTTGGAGACCCAAAAGAAAGTAAGTTCTCCCATAGCACTCATCCGAAATTCTCCTTCATCGGATCCTCGAATTCCCTACACCAAGCTTCTTTAGTGGATCCGAAATGATGTCATCCATAAACTTGCACAAGTATGATGTCTGCCGAGTTCTTCTTGGAAAAGGGTCTTATCAATGGCACCTCTTCATAGCCATGCTTGTGAGAAATGATGAAAGCCTAGCATACCAGCCCTTGGTTCTGATGAAGTCCATAGAGAGCTTTAACGACTTTGTAAACATGATTAGGATGATCCGGGTCTTCAAATCCTTTTGGTTGTGTGACATAAACTTCCTCTTCAATCTCACCATACGAAAATCTCCTTTAACATCCATCGATCTGACATGAAGCCCATGTAGGTTGCATAGGCCAAGAATATTCGAATTGCCTCTACTCTAGCAACAGTGCAAACACTTCATCATAGTCAATCCTTCCTCTTGCACGTAACCTTGAGCTACTAATCTTGCTTTGTTCTTAATCACCACACCCGTGCATCTCTTTTGTTCTTGAGAATCCATTTAGTTCCAATAGCATATTTCCCATCCGGTAAAGGCACCAATATCCAAACTTGTTGGTTTTGGGCTGTTGCATTTCATCTTGCATTGCTTCAATCCAACTTGAGTCTTCAAGAGCTTGAGAGATCTTGGTTGGTTCTACTTGTGAAAGAAAACACGCAAATGCGAGACAATGCTTGAAGTACGTGTGATTGTCTCTTTCTTTGATTAGAGACATAAGAGAAAAGCAACTGTCAAATTTAGGACTAGAGATAGCCCTTGAGTTCTAACAGAGCTAGAATGTCACCAATAATATTGGATTGAGGGTGAGTGATGTTGATTCTTTGAGTATCAGTGGGGTTGGCATCAATGGTAGGTTCAAGATTAGACACAGTTGGTACAAAAGTTGTGTCATAGGAAGGTGAGGTGAAAATGCCAGCTTTGGGTTGATGATTTCCGAGATCTGAAGGACTTGGAAAGCGAGTATACGGGTCACCAAAGTCTGTGGACACTTTAGAAGGGATAGGAGAAGCAGCAGACGAGCTTTAAGTAGATTTGATAACGATGGGAGGCGCATCGGTGTCGGCAGAAATGTGGTTTCCAGCGACGGTCTCATTTGCAAACTCCCCATCCACCTTCTCGACTTCTTAGCTACAAACTCTTGAGTCTCAAGCCTATCAAGGTCCTCGGCATAGTGTGAGTCATCTTCACTCTCAATGGGGTATCTCTTGAAGAGTTACCCGCAACAATGTTAGGAGAGAAGAAGGCACAAGAAAGGGTTGTTCATCATCTTCAAATTCACTTCCGTAGTCGACATCCAAGGTACTGCATTGTTAGTGGGAGTTTCTTGAGAACACATGCTTTGGTTAGCCATATGTCTAGTATAACCCGGATAGTCGGTTAGGTAGTCAAGATCAAAAGACCACACATGACCCTCGTCCTTGAACATTGGGCTTATCTTCTAGGTATCGAGGGTTCAAAGTCTCCTCTATCTTCTTGGCGAGATAAGTTGTACACTCTGTAAGCCTTGCTATTAGCCGAATAACCCACAATATAACCATCATCGACCTTCTCATCAAATTTCCCCAAAGGATCACCGGTGTTCGAATGGTCACTTGACAACCAAAAGGTTTGAGGTAATGAATGACCTGAACCTTCCCAAAGAGAAGTTCATATGGTGTCTTGAGGTGAGGTCTAGTTATGGAGACTCTATGAGCACATAGCAAGTGTGTGCAACAACTTCATCCAGAACATAGTGGGCAATTTAGAGTCCGCAAGCATGGATCTCGCACCTCTATCGAGGTCCTATTTTTCTTTCGGCTACCCCATTTTGTTGCTGGGTTCTTGGATTGCTATATTCCTCTTTATCCCTTTAGACCGATAGAGTTCTATAATAATAGCATTCTTGAACTCGTCCCATTATCACACCGAATTCCCTTAACTTTCTTGTTCAACTGATTTTCAACGAGGGTGATGAAGTCTCGTCAAGACCTTGGAGATGTTTCATCTTTAGTCCTTAGAAATAACACCCAACAAAATATGCTATATCCATCGATGATAACCAAACAATAGTACTTGTGATCGATGCTTGACTTGAGTTGGACCAAATGGATCCATATGTAACGGTGAAGAGGCTCGGAGATGATGCTCACTGCAGTGTGACTTTGTAGGATGCTCTATGTTGCTTTCCTTTGTTGCATGCAACACAATTATGATCATTGGAGAAAACTTTGGTGGGAAGACCTTCGACAAGTCCCCTTTTGGAGAGGCGTTTATCGTTTTGAAATTCACATGAGCCATTCTCCTATGCCATTTGTTGGACTCATCCAATGATGCTTTAGCCGAAGACAAGTGAGGTTACCTTCGAGGTGAACTTCA
This sequence comes from Chrysanthemum lavandulifolium, assembly GCA_022545495.1. NCBI lineage: Eukaryota > Viridiplantae > Streptophyta > Magnoliopsida > Asterales > Asteraceae > Chrysanthemum > Chrysanthemum lavandulifolium. The sequence continues at coordinate 177,615,583 of CM040244.1, read as the reverse complement.
TTGAGGTTGAATGTGTATAGATTGTGAGTTCGAGGACTCTCGGAGAATTGAAGTATCTTACGGAAGCATGAATTCTTTAGACATCACAAGACATTCATTTTCGGAGAAGAGTACCTTGTTCTTGGTGTCACAAATTTGTGAGGCCGAGAACAAGTTGAAGTTCAAGTTCCTAACATAGTACACATTCTCAAAGTTCGAGAGAGGTGTCTTGATGGTGCCTTTCCCGATAATTCTACCAACACTTCCACCAAAGGTCACATTCCTCCTTCTTCAATAGGAACAAAATTGTGCATCATATCTCTATTTCCGACATACTTCTTGAACGACCACTATCAACAATACCAATATCTTTATGCTTAAGGGATGATCCTACGAAACAAACATATATACAAAAATGTTAGTATATCGAGGAGGCTCAAGTCATTCTTGACTTGAACCCTTGTGGATCATTAGATTTAGGTTTAGCAAAAGAGTAAGATCCACCATTGTTCTTAGGTTTCCATTGATATTTAGGTCTCTTATTATTCCAAGAACAACTCACGAGGACTTGACGGTGCCCCAACACCCTTTCCCATTTTTCATAGAGACACTATATGTAGGCCAATAACCATGTTTAAAATATGGGCTAATGGGTTGCACATAGGGTCTATCGGTTGATTTCTCCAGGAGAGTCGGTTCTAGCTTGTGGGACATAAGGTGGGATATTCTTAACATTGGTCCACAATGGTGCAGGTTTCTGTTGAAGAGCACATGCACCCAATCTTTGCTCATAAAAATCACAATCCTTAATCAAATGACGCTTACTTCCACACACAAAACATGTCTTCCTTTTGGAAGATGTATTCAACCAAGAAGATGTTCGATTACATGTAGAAGTATTTAAACAAGAAACATTAAAGGAATTGTTTTTAACAGATAAATTATTCAAAGATTGAAAAGACAAGTCTTGGGAGAAACAGGCTTGGAAGTGGACACTTGACTATCCTAGAAGGCTTGTAGATAGATTTGGGTGCGAGCTTGGGTGTAGGCTCGGTGAGGGCTTGGGAAGGTCGACTTATCACTTGAATCACAGCTAGAAGAGGACCCTTGATCCGATGAATTGTCACCGTCGGAGAAAGAGACAAAGTCATAAGATGAAGCATCGTAGTCCGGTAAGTCATTTGACTTTCGCCATACAAATGGTGTGATCCATCAAAGTCAACAAAGTGATAGATAAGTCGGTGGGCATGAATTCACCTCTAATAGGTCCAGGGACGCATGTAGATCACCTTCCTTTCTATAATGTTCTAAGCCTGCAGGTGTAGATTTACGCCCATCGTACTAGCTTCCAATCCTACATACTTACGAAAACCTAAGCCTATTCCCGAGTTCACAGATTGACTATTATAGAGTTCTCTAGCTAGATTGTCACGAGATATCAACCATTGTTTATTTCTAGCTATTTCCTCCGTAATTTTCTCTTTAAGCTCAAGATTCTCGATAATAGTATCGCCTTTTTCTTTTTCGGTCGTTTAATGTTAATATTAGCAACATCTAGATCAAATTGAAGCACCTTAATCTTTTCTTCATAAGCTATCGATTCTTACGAAACCAAACCTTTTGTCTTTCTAATGTTTTTAACGAGTTTATAAGCTTCATTATCAACATAGCATGCATTGTACTTAGGTTTCATAGTATCATAGGCTTCTTTCGGTTTATTGTATCTTTCACTACAACCAAATATCTGATTATGTACACGAGAAAGACCCATGAAGGCAAACCGATCATGCCTATCTTCCGAGGTGTACCTTGCCGACAATCCAAGCTTCTCTATCGTGACTTCTTGGTCACGGGTTCATGTGCGGCCAGTTGACCTGCTCATCCATGGTGACCAGGGCGATGAAGTGCTAGCTCCTTCCACGATTACTGCGATATGAGTGGTAGCTAGATCCTCTCCACTCTTCCCGTCTTTGCACTCTCTAGAGAAATGACCCATCCGGTGACAAGAGAAACACTTGACCTTTCTCTTATCAAATCGAGTGGATCCTTTCCTTTGAACCCAAACTTCCTTCCCGCCTCTCCTCAAACCTCTTGATATCTCATCGAAGCATGGCCACCGCCATTTCAGCTTCATCTCCTCCATCTCAAGTGGGTCCACTTGATCAAAGTCTTCATAAACCGATGTCTTTGAGTATCATAGTCTCAACAAATGAATGAAGAACATCCTCCAATATCTTGCCGCTTTAGCTTGAGGATGTGATGGAGTGGGACGATAGGATGATGATGGTAAGTAAGATGGACTTGAAGCATGCATCATCATATTCGAGTGGGATGTCCCAACAAAGGTGAATGACCGTAAGAGGGTGCCGGTAGGGAGATCGACATCGTGTTCAAGAGATGCGAGTTTGTTGTATAGCTCATCAAAAGTGAGCATGTCCAACCCACCTTAGCCTTAAGAGCTATCTCGACATGTAACCATGATGAAGGCAAGGATCTCGGGAACTTAGAGTTGCAATCATCATTGTCGCTTTGCTTTCGGTGATTCGGTGACTCGAATCTTATGAAACCCGTCGATCCCTTGTGGATACCTTCTTCTTCGAGATATTGAACTCACGGAAGTGTTGTCTCAAAGTAGACTTCCTCATCCTCCTGGACTCTTCATTCCCACCAAACCTTGCTTTCAGAGCCATCCAGATGTCCTTTGCATCAACCATGTGGTGAAAATCACCTAAGTGATCTTCGAGAATAGATTGAAGAAGGATGGTTCTTACTTTGTGTTCCTCATGCGGCAAGAATCTCTTCAAGAGCTTTGGGAGGAGCAATGGTAAACTTACCATCAAGATCCGGGATGGTCTTCTTTAGATCATTACCATTCTTCACTATCTCCATAGATTCCAATCAATATTGGAGATCCGATTCGCATCTTCATGGTCCATAGATCATACTCTTCCTTCTTTAGGTAAGAAACTTACCATTCTTGTTGGAGAGACTCGATTCTTTGCATAGAGGTAGTGGTTTTGATGTTGTCGTTGGTGGTGACTTGATTCATCATCGATTCGGGCATTGTAAATATGTTTTTGGTTGTATGGGGTGAGGTAAATAAGGTTCTCAATGATCGTAGAGACTCTCCGAGGCTCGATACCACTTGTTGAAAACACTCGGACCTTGATGGATCTTTTAGCACTCGTGGATCGTTAGTGTTGCATATGTAATCATAAGCAAACTAATAGACAGTCTCTAACACTCGTATTCTATAGCGGAAAGTAAATACAAGTTGTTATAACTAAGAACACTTAGATCCTTTATGGATATTTTGATTCACTGAAACTCTATGTTTCAGATGAGTTATCTATTACAAAACTATTTGGTTCCTTTTATAAACAAGGAACCCTAATCTCTTACTACTCAATCGACTAAACATGTTTGCATGCATTTAATGACTAGTACACTAAACTATATTGAGCGGTACAAATATACCCATGCAACCTTGAGCGGTACAAGAATACGGAGAGTTAGCATTTAATACAAGAAGCGCATGTCGATCCTAGTCGACTTTCACCCTTCAAAGAAGAATACAACGCTTGTACTCTTCAAGAGAATCACTTTCTTGAGAATCGCTTCTACTTGACGAAACCTTTGGCGATAATGTCGCTGAAATCCTACTTCACATAATTCCCAACATATATAAGATTGCATGATTGATGTTGTACATGAAGTTTGTAACATGAAAAGAAGCTAGAACAAGCCTTAGGTAGGTTTTATGAACCTGAAATTTACAACAGTCACAAATATTGATTAAACTGATCATCTCAATAAACTTTGAGGTTAATTCAATAAGATAGGCTTGTAGATCTATGTATTATGGTCGTTTCGTCGGGTGGCTCACCTCATAACACCTCCCGATGAGTAAATGAGAGCCAAAATGGCAAAACATGTCAAAATCTGCACACCATATTTCATTTGAGAAAAGCCTATGGTTCTGCTCATTTTTGGAAGTCAACTCAGTTTTATGAAATGTAGCTAAGACTTAAACTTGAAGTTTGGCGAAATCCTCATGTCAAAACAAATTGTAGAACTCAACTTATTGTCGTTTTGGCAGGACTGAATGTGCAACCAAACTTTCTGCAATGAAATATAAGTAATTACTTGTAATTAGACTATTGATATAAGTAAACTTTAGACTTTGGACTTGATTAAGCTTGATAAGCTATTAGAGGAAGTAAAAACTAAAACTTGGGCTTTTGAATCACTTAAAAAGGACTTGTGGTTAAAAACTTATGCCTAGTTAAGTGTTACTAAGGGTAAATATAGTGCTGGAACAAGAAAGTTGCTGATACGATTTTAAAACGAGGGTTTAACCATTTTCTGGTCCGAATCAGCAAAAGTGTAAAACACGAAAGTTGCTCAGAATGACTTTTTCTACAAAAACTAGGGTGCACGTAAGCAGAAAGTGAACGAAAAATCCTAAACACTACAAAAACTAACCGGACCTATTGTATATCGGAAAAAAACCATGGCTAAGAAACCTTAGTGTATTTTGATTCTTTGAGGCCAAAACAAAGCCAAGGTTAAGCCAAGGCTGATGTCTCAAGGTATTTTGACTTAAAAATAGCCATTTGGTATGGGCTTATTGTTGTCTCAAGTTGCTTAACCATAACTTAGCCGCATGGCTAGTTTGGGCTTGATAACCCAAAAATTGTTTCAAAACTTGTTCATTAGATTGGACTTTGCTAGACTTTGACAAACTAAGTAAATGACCATATGCCAAGTTAAACTGCTTCACGACACACAACTTATATCATCATATCATCACACAAGTCAATCAATAGTCTTTGACGAAACACGACACATGTTTTATATAACATTTGTCTCGTCAAATACTTCACTTATAAATGATAAGTACTACAATAGCGGAATTTCATTATCATAAAGAGGCCTCTTGAGTGTCGTATTGACGAGTTATGGATTCGATTTAAAGTGTCCTGCTCCTTATATCGTTCACTACCGACCTCTTGATTTTGATAGCCCGAACGATGGTACAAGGTTATTTATAAAAGGGCTATAGGTCAAACAACACTTAAAGGATACATCAACTTAAGAATTTTTTTTGTATCTTTGTGACTATTTTATCCTTCTCCATTAATAGAATAGTTGAAAAACATAGGGTAAAATGATCCCTAATACACGCAAGATTAGTAATTCAAAAGGTTTGGAATATAATAGCAAAAGAAAATTAGAAAATGGCTACACAACATTGAAAAAGTGTCATTTTTTTATTGTTATATATATATATTTTTTTTTACATGTCCTAAACAGAACTTGAACCCTTAACCAATTAATTAAAAGTTTCTCACACAACAAAGGGTACATTTGGTCATCATTTCAAATATGTTAAGGAGTTGCTCATGTGTATACATTTAAGAAGTGTTTGATTTTAGGTTCTTCGTGTAATTCCATTTAAGATCGTCTCTTATTCTTAAATTACTAGACGAATATCCGTTGAGATTTTATAACGGCAGATAGTTTCAGTGATAAAAAAAAGTTTGCGGGTTATAAATGAAAAATAATAAAAGGTTTGAGAATTTGAGGATTAAACATAATGTTTTGAAACCCGTTTTGACCCGGGCGGTTCACCCGGTTGAAACCGTTCCGGTCGAAAAAATGGGTCAAATTAAACCGGTCAACCCGCCAGGTTGGGTAAAAAAACGGGTCAAATTAAACCGGGTTAACCCACCGGGTTTTAAGCGCCCCGTGTCAACTCGGGTTTCGATGTGTATTAATAGTGTGTTAATAGTTTCCAGCTTTGCATATACTTTCTGAAAATAATGTAACTTTTCTTAGATAGATGGCTGAATTTTTAAGTTTAACCATGACTGAATTTTTTCACTTTTCAAGTTTGACCATTATTATTTGATAGATAGTATCATAGTATAGATAATTAAGTGGACAATGCGTTACTTAAAATCCGATTATCAGCTATTTTTGTTGATGAAATTACTTTTATGCTTGAATGTTTTTTTCCTTTTTTCCTCTTCTGAATCTATGATTATAAATAATCAAACTTATCCACCTTTATGACATACTACACTATACTAAAACGCGGTTACTATGCTTTTGTAGGTAATCGTTAAAGATCGTGATCTTGTCATACTCTACCATTGATAAACATTATATCGTTACACTCACCGATCACTCAATGAGTTTCATAGCCCCAACTTTTGTTTAAATTTTTTATAAACTCTTTTGGGGGAGATACATGCTATTGCTTTTACTACATGCTAAAATGCTTTATTATGGACAATACTTGCAAAATGAATGCCTTGAATGTATTATTGCATACCTAAGTTGTTTTTGCCAAAAGTCCCCAAAATCATGGACCACTAATCACTGGGAGTGAGCGTAAATATTATGGATAGGCCTATCAGAATTGACGAACCCATCTATGTTATCGGAAATAACAAGGCGCACTATATTTGAGATTATCTAGGTATAGGGCAAAATACCTACCCGGGGCAAGTTATTTATATAGATATATCGTCCGGTGATATATATACAACAGTCAGTCGTGAGTGCCATGAGCTTAGAGCAATAATAACTATCAAGAAGATAATTGTACACATTGCAATTGTAGTACAAACTATATTGTCCACTACTGTTTTCAAACCTATGCGGTTTCTATTGTTTGTATTGACCGGTTAGGCAATCAGACGCACTGTGGGCGTATAAAAACATAGCCCACTACTTTCATAAACTTGATATCTTGTGATCAACTATTTTGCTTACAAACCTATGAACTCACTCAACCTTTGTGTTGACACTTTTTAGCATTTTATCTCAGGTTCGAAAGGAATTAGCTGGCATGGCATGTGAAGGCGCACGGAAAACATTTTGAAGACAATGCATATATTATCATTCGAAAAACTTTACAACTTTTATCTTGTACTTTTTATGATTTTACATTGTACGAACTTGTGGACCTCTGTTTGTAAACTTTGATATTTTAATCGAATGATAATTCATTTCAAAACGTCTCATTTAGAGTCATTTTCTGAAACTTGTTCTGTAAACTATGAAGTAATACCCAGTGACACAATCTTCCGCTGCGATAAATTTGGAGGTGTTACAGAATAGGGATGGCATCCTTTAATGAAACTCTCTTTTTGAGTGTGTGAGACCTCTTTGGATACTTTCTCGTACTCTCAGTGCTCGCAATACTTCCAGCACTGCCTCTCTTGGTCTTCCTAACTAGTGTACCAGAGGACTTTTCATTAATGAACCCCACTTTTCCTAATGCCACTGCTTCCAGATAATGTTGATACGATTGAAGTTCCTTGAGCGCAGCAGTAAGAAGGCAATCTGGTAATACCGCACCTTGTTTCTTCGTTGTTGAGTCCTTAAATATGACAACATTAAGTGTGGGCTCAAGCAACACGGAGTGATGGTTGGGGTCATCAAGTCTTAAGGGAATATCTGGATTATTCCCTAGAATCCTTTGGATCAACAATTTTGTGTATCTGATATAAGGGATCTTGGTGCCAGGCTTTTTAAGGTAAGACATCATGTCGTCCCGGATCGAGTGAAAATTGATGTGTTTCATATTGACCATGCCCCAAAATATTTGAAGTTCCATGAGCTTGGATGCTCAAAACCATCATCGCCCGTAAACCGATTGGCAATCATGATGTAGAGGTTCTCCATGGTGGGGAATGTTCTTAAGATCAAGCGATGAGTGTTTTGTGATAATCCCAGCAGCTTCATCATTGCCGATGTCGACCATGAACTGGAGAGTGACGTCTTCCGAAGGAGAAGCAACATATTCAGCAGGCTGGATGTTTGGAAGAAGAAGAATAGCCCTTAAGTCTGTTGGAGTCATGGTGACTTGTTTGTCGTTGAGTGTCATTGTTATAGCCTCTTGACCTTTGACCTTCTGCATGGTATGCCAGAATTGGTGAACATAAATCACCGGCACAATTGCAGAATTTGTGAGCATGTTCTTGTAAGGATGAGTCTTCAGAATATCCATAACAATTTGACAAGAAGACTCAGAACACGTGAAGTTGTCAAAATCGACTATGATATTGTTCTTCCTAATCTTCATTGTGTAACTGTTGGGGACGATATCTTCCATAGTGATAACATTAGGTGCATCAACGTTTTCCATTTGGATGTCCATATTGTGATCTGAAAGATATTGAGTCAAAAGAACCAACATATCGAAAGACATTACGTTAGTTAAAAGTTGAGTTTATTGTCCAGTGATTGAATATGTTATGTTGATGAATGTTACGAGTCCAACGTCACTTGTTAGTCCAATAGTCCAAAGTAGTCGTGAGAAGTTTCGTGAATTTATTAATTTTGAATTTTGAAGTCCAAATTTTCACTTATTTTCACAACATATTAACCATTTAAGCTTATTAGTGACATTTTGGTTTCGTGATGTTATGATTTATTTATATACAAGTTTGTACGCGTAACAATTCATAATTATGGTTAAAATTTAGGCTTAAGCGTAGGAATTGCAAGCTTATGCGTAAACATTAGACCATACACGTAGGCATAAGCTTATGCGTAGGAACTTAACTTACGCGTAAGAAATGTTACGCGTAGGAAAAGAACTTAGCATAAAGCTTACGCGTAAGCATATGTTAGAGCTTATGTGTAAGGTTACTCGTAAGAGTGAACCTTATGCGTAAGTCTCAAGTTTACGCATATCCTTCACAGGATACGCGTAGTCCCCTTTGTAGAACCTTACGCGTAAAGGTTACGCGTAAGATTACTCTTACGAATAACATATTACGCGTAAAGTGATCCTTATGCGTAGATATGCAATGGTTAACCTTGATTCTGAATTTTCACGCGTAATAACCTGAAATAAATTCATCATAACACATTTATTAACACATTATTCAATCCCTTTCATCCACATATGTTATCTCAATCAAACATAGTTATGCGTAAGATATTCTTATGCGTAAACCTTAAACCCTAGGATTCAAATATTACGAATAAGGATTTTAGCCATAGGAATTTCACCAAACGATTTCTGAGATACCTTAGAAGCCTAATGAGTTGTTTTAAACAAGTTTTAACATCAATAGCCTCATGAATCATTATTACCCAATTCCTACGAGTATAAACCCTAGTTCTCAATTACTTAAGATTTCTTGTTTCTGGGCATAAATCAAGCATGGTTTTGGTCAATTAAACATGTATACAACATCATATGAACAACTAATTATCCAGAAACACTCTTATATGAAAAGCCCTAAATCCACGCATAAACCCTAATTCTTGAATAATGATTGAAAACGTTTTATGGGTGGATTTTAATGTTGGAAATGTTTATAACATATGATTTTAAGCATTTTGACACCAAATTTACCATCATAAACAATCAATGATGATTTTGTGTTCATACGCATACGTGTAGAACATAAAATCATCCCATACACAAAATCCAGCCGTTGGATTTGTTTGAAAATCAAAACCAATGTTTAGAAATACATAAAGATCATTAAACAACTTACAAAGATGACGATTAAAGCAAGGATTAAAAGATTGATTTTTGTGCGTGGATTAGGGTACATGAGATATTAAATGTTTAGTAATAAATGATAGGTGAATTTTAGGTGGAAGAGTAAGTAAAAGTATTTTTAAACTTTTGACAATTATGGTCCCTCCACCTCAACCATTTTCATTTATAGCCCATAACTTCCATATTGGTAACGTAAAGTATGATATTTGGAAAGAAACTTGACGACACTCCCCCTCGACTTAAGAAATAATGAATTTTTTACAAATTTGAGTCCGGGGAGTGTCAATAAACCAGAAATGTGTCCACCATAATCAAAGAAACAACCGGAATAAGATAACATGCAAGTACAAGGTTTTATGAAACTGAAAAATATTTACTTTCTCCCCCTCAACACTTAACTGAGATTTTGAAATAGTAAAGTGTTGACGGAAGATTTGTACTTGCCATGTTAAAAGAAATTTAGATAGAAGAATATTTTTGTAGTTTTAAAAGTTTTATATTTTTGTATTTTGTTTTTGAAAAATATTTACAAAAGAGGTTTTGGTGTTTGACTGGTTTTAAGATTGTTATAAAAGTTCATCCATTTCCTCGGAGTCAAACACGCATACCAATCCGTGGACCAACTCAAGAAACCTAGCGGGAGCTAAGGCTTTGGTGAGAAGATCGCTAGTTGGTATTCGGTACCACAAAGTATAGTTCAACGGTACCCTTTTCTACATTCTCCTTGATGAAATGATATCGAAGATCGATGTGTTTTGATTTCGAATGTTGAATGAGTTGCACGAGATCGCAATAGCACTTCGATTGTCGCATGATACATCGGGATTCATCAAACACGTAACCATAGTCTTTGAGTTGTGTTCTCATCCAAATGACTTGAGCACAAAACGCCGACATGGATACATATTCGCTCATTGAGGACAACGATGTACAATCCTCGCTTTTTCGATTGCCATGACACGGTTTATCACCAAGAAATTGTAAAGTGCTCAAGTACTTTTCTCGAGAATCTAAGCAACTTTGCATGATCGATGCGAAAAAGCTATTAGTTCAAAACCGAATCCTTCGGATACCGATCCCAAGTTAATGGTTCCCTTGATGTATCGGAGATTCTTTAGCCTCGAGAGAGTGAGTTTCATTGGTCGCGATCGATAACGAGCAAAGATATATAGCAAAGACAATATCGGTCTCTTGGTGTTGGATACATGAGAGACCCAATGATACTTGGTATTTGGTAGGGTCAATCAATTTCCCATGTAAATCGACATCCGGTTTCTTGGTATGTGCCATTGGTGTGGCATAGGTATCACAGTTTGCATTCCATGTTTGTTTAAAATTTCAAGGGCATATTTGGGTGACTCAAGAAAATACCACGGGTGATTGATGAACTTGCATCCTAGAAAGAACGTAAGTTCACCCATCATGGACATTTCAAAATGTTTTTCATAAATTTTGAAAAAGCGTTTGAGTACTTTAGATGTGTTGACCCAAAAATGATGTCATCCATATAAATTTGAGCGATTAAAATGTGTGCCCGTGATATTGTATGAATAGTGTAGGTCGACCGATCCTTTGACGAAATTATGAGAGATAAGAAAGGATGACAACTTATCATACCACGCCCGAGGGCTTGTTTGAGACCGTAGAGAGCCTTGTTCGGTTTGTAGGCGTGATTAGGGAACTCGGATCAAAAAATCCTTCCGGCGACTAACATAGACCGCTTTTCGGTTTTCCATTTAAAAGCGGTTTGACATCCATCTAAAAGACCGTTATGTTCATGTGAGCCGCGAATGCCAGAAAAATCCAAACAACCTCAAGTCTAGCAACCGGTGCAAATGATTCCTCATAATCAATCCCTTCTTCCTGCCTATAACACTTAGCCACCAGACGTGACTTATTTCTAATAACCGTACCTTCAGCATCAAGCTTGTTTTTCCAAATCCATTTGAGACCAATTACATATACCCTAGTTAGTTTTTGAACCAATTCCCATACTTCAAGACGTTTAAACTGGTTAAGTTCTTCTTGCATGGATTCAATCCAGTTGTCATATGTCATGGCTTCCTTAATATTTTTGGGTTCAGCTTAGTAGACAGTGAGTGCATAAATGCAATGTTCGCCGTCAGTCTGAAGGCGTTGTCTAGTTACAACTGGTTGATTCGGGTTTCCAATAATGTTCACAAGAGGACGGTCTTTCGTCCACCGATGAGGGTTGATGTTGATATACGTTCTGTAGATTAGGAGGATTCAAATGGCTTGTAGATGATTCCGCAACATCAGGTGTGGCAGTTTCATTAGCAAACGGATTGAAGAACATTTGGATCATAATCTACGGTGGGGGTACTTCATTGTTCGAAGATCATCACCGGTTCAGCGTCATTGGATGCGCTTTGTTCATTGTTGTTGTAGAATCAATTGGTGGTGCTTCCTCAGCAGTTGTAGTTGTTGCAGGTGTATCAGGGATTGGATTATTATCAGGTTGAGCAGCGGAAACATTTGATGCATCTGGAACCCGTTCATCAAAATCGTCATTAAACAGAGGAGCAAATAGCTGTTCCATTTGACGTCAAGTAAGTGGGAAACTTGGTTCAGCTGATGATGGGTTTTGGGGGAAGTTTAGATGGTTATGTCCGGGTTCCAAGCTGTTATGCTCAGAAGCCATCTCTGTAAGCTCATCGAAATTTGCATGAATCGTTTCCATTATCTCCATTGTATGACAATTCCAGATCCGGTAACCCTTAGATTTTTCACAATATCCAACAAAGACTCCAATGTCAGCTTTGGCTTGGAGCTTACCAAAGTCATCACGATCATTATTTGGATAACAAAGGGATCCAAATACATGAAAGTGTTTGAGATTCGGTTTACGGTTGTGGATAAGCTCATAAGGTGTTTTGTTGTGGCGTTTGGTAATCATTGAACGATTCTGAGTGTGGCATGCAGTTGACACAACTTCAGCCCATAAGTAATCAGGAAGTTTTGCATTTATTAACATCGTTCTTGCAGCTTCCACTAACGTACAATTTTGTCTTTCAACAACTCCGTTTTGTTCTGGTGTTCGTGCAATTGATGTTTGATGCTCAATTCCCACTTTCTCATAATATGCACGAAAAGTTTGATTCACAAATTCAGTTCCTTTGTCCGTTCTTATTTGTCATTGTGTTCGGTGAACTTGAATTTTTCGTGAGAAGGTGATGATCATCTGTGGAGCTTGATCTTTACTTGAAGAAAGTAAACACAAGCCCATCTTGAGTAGTCATCCACAATTACCAAGATATAGCGTTTGCCATTAATCGATGCACTTGCAACGCATCGTGCCACACAAATCGTTGTGAAGAAGATGAAGCACATCTTGTGGTGTGTTCCACCTTTGAAGGAAAGTGAACACGAGTGCTTTTCCCTTGTTTACAAGTGAGCATAGGTGATCTTTAGAATACCAAAATCTTGGGAGACCTTCAACAAGTTTGTAACGTGCAAGATTGGTTATGGTTTGAAAGTTTAAATGTGAGACGCACGGTGCCATAGCGAGATTTTGTAGATGTTTCCTTAGAAAGTAGAGATGGGAGATGAAGCAATCATGTCTTGCATTGAGATTGTGTAAATACTTGATGTTCGTTGACCAAACATAAGATCGTTTCCTTGTAGATCACGAATGAAACAAGTTTTCTCCCGAAAAGCAACTTCCAAATCTCCATCACAAAATTGACCGATCGAAAGAGATTGTGGTGAGACCTTCCACATAATAAACTCTTCTAATTTCGATGTTCCCATTGATGTAATCTCAAAGCCCATGATAGCCGAAGTGATCATTCCGAATCGACGATTGCCAATGAACTTTGAAATAAAGTTTGACAACAGTTTAAGATTTCTGTCATGTGTCGGAACATCCGCTATCAACAACCCGTAGGATGATCAGATCACTGCATTACACACAAACGACACGGATGGAATAGAAGTAGATCCGGAACCCGAAGTGTTAGAGGGTTCCGTGCGATTATAGTTGAAACACACATGTTAATGATTTTAGGTATCCATGTAAAGCCAAGTGTATTATGTAACCATTTCTGCCATCTCCAACTAGTCTTAGCTTTGGTCTTAGTGAATGCACTAGGTGATAAGTTCTTCCTAGGAGGTGAAGTGGGTTCTAAGGGTACATCAATGATTAAAGCATGAGCACTAGAAGGCGGTTTACCTAGCACAGACTTAGAAGCATTAGTGGGCCTAAAGGTATTCCGTTTTCTATTGTTCCGTTTACGAGATAAAATAGTCTTAGCAACACATTTGTCATGACATCCAGAAAACATACTTTTATGACAACCAACACAAGAATCTTTAAACTTAACATTTAACGTACTTAAAGGTTCAACATTCGTTACAACACTTTTTCCATTACATTTGTCAGACGCAATATCTAAAGTGGGTGCAACTTGAGTCTTATTCAAAGTCCTAAGGTGTTCTTCTACTTCAAGATCTTTATTGTTCTTTTCTTACGTCGCAACTTCCTATTCTTCCTTGTATTGCTCCTAGACTGTGAAGTGCAGGCGTTGGGAAAAGAGGCAACTATTCCAGTTTCAGTAGAGGGTATCACATTTGTTTCTTGTGGTTTGTCATTAGATGTTCTAGAGTCACTTTGAATCTGTTTAGGTGCAGTTACTGCTGTGTTACTAGTCCTATCTTGTTTAAGTTTCACCAACTCTGCTTTTAGATCATGGATAGTATGTAACAAATCATGATTTTTAGAACGAGTATTTCCATTTTGTCGTAAAATATCTTTGATTTTTTGGGCAGTTAAGCAAGTGCTTTGGCTATTTAAAGGACCTAGTACTTGTATACTAAGTGTGACACAACCAAAAGAGTATTAGTTTACACCAAAACTCATACTTACCCAATTATTTCAACCCAAAAGCTTAGTAGTTCTTTGGAAACGTCCGAAGCAAGGAAGGAACCATTCTTGTCCATTGTTTTGGTAGTTTGAGTTGTGCGGTGATCCTAGGTGATTGGAGGCGCTGGTTGCTACATTCCATGATTTCTAATTCTTGTAATCACAAAAGATTAGGTATTCTATGAACTTTGTTATGGAAATCTATTCTCTTGAATTGTTTGAATTACCTTGTTATGACTTGTGTTTAGATATGATTGTTTTCATAGAGTAGTTTGTGATATACTTGTGTGTTGGAATGTGATTAATCATAATAATGTTCTCAAAATGTGATGCATGTATATATGATCTTGTTTAAATGAGTTTGTTGGAAAATACTAGTCTTGGATTGATTTGTCAATAAAACATGTTTTAAGAAAAAGGACCGAAAAGGATTTCTCTTGTGTTTTATTCCAAAAGTGTTGTGACAAACTAGTATGGGGATATGGTGATTGACAACCACCATGTTTTGCTTATTAAAACAAGACTAGGAACGTTTTCATCACGAAGGGTCGAAAGATTCGTAAGAACAAATTTAATGAGAACATGTTGCAAACAAATGGAACTTTTATAGGATAATCATTGGGATAAGGACCGAAAGGATTACCTAAATGTTTTTGTTCTTAGAATGATTTTTACAAACAAATACCATGGTTGGGGAATCATTTGCTTATGATTTGTGCATCATACTAAGAGTATACACCGACCTTTATGAACATTATCTATGGTTGATTATGAGACTTCACACAAGTATATATTTTATTCTTGATTCGTATTTTCACTAGAACACTTATTCGAGGAAGCCTTGACAAGCTTTCTTGTTAGAAACTTTTAATTAGATCTATTTCAAAACAAAAATCCTTGGGACGATCTCGACTTACCAAACTTTGCTATTGCGGACGAGTATATTTGCTCGTATGTGTTAATAGGTTATCTGGTTAATCGTGATTATAAATTTTAAAACTTGCACCAACCGAGCACATCAAGTTTTGCAAGTTTTTTTAAAAAAAAAAAAAAAAAAAAAAAAAAAATTATTTTTTTAGCCAAGGAGCTATATGATGGATATTGATTAGCCAATGAGCTAAATTGAGTTATACATATTTGCGGTGATTGATATGAGAAGAGGAGTAATAATCATTTTTCGGGATCGTGGTTTGTATGATGACTAGCACCATGGAGGTTTGGATTTGATTTCATTTTTATTTTAAACCAATTTCATAAACTATCCCATGCCTTATCCATACCTATTATGAACCCGTAACCTTATCATTATAACCCGAATAAAAGACCTCTTTGATGAATTTATTTTCTTTGTTTTGATACTTGTACAAGCTTATGGTAAAAAGCATTGATCATGACTAGGCATTGAGTGATATACATATACCCACCAATATATGAGTGTTGAGTGAAATCTTAAAGCCATTTGTGAGGTATCCTAGTTATGTTATCTAAAGTGTTTGGTTCATTTTTAGAAGATTTTCACATATTATAAGCAAAATAATAATTATCTTTATTGGTAATTGTTACATTTTTCTGGAACCATGGTGTTATGGACCATTGAAATCAATCTTTGCAAATGTTTGACCTACTCGAGGGCTTAGTAGAGCTTAAGTGTGGGGAATTTGATAACGCCTAAAATGAACATGTTTTTAGTAGCGTTATTGTCGGTTTGTGCATGATATTCGCTATATTTACTCATAAGCATTGCAAAAGTGCAAAGATCGTGTGTGTATGTATATGTAGCCGGTATCGCGAATATTGAAGAAATGAAGTTTTATGCACATTTGGAAGATTCTAAAGGAAGGAAGTTGAGATTGGAAGCTTGTGGACTCAATGATATGGAAGCGTAGTGATTTGAAGCATCTACTGACAAGGAAAGATCAAGTTTGGCTTTGGAAATCATCAACGTAAGCAAAGAATGAAGCATTAAGGAAAAGTCGACAAAAGTCAAAGGAGCAAAACCCACCAATCGGTGCGAACCCGCAACCGGATCCGGTGGGAAAATGGTCAAAGCCAGACCGATTCGGTCGACATAGAAACCGATCCGGTTTACGCACTGCAGATTACACAATTCGCATTTATTGTTGTCTTAACTCCCATAATCATTAGAGTCCGATCATTTCTTGATATTAACTTGGAAGAACGTTTTTGGCGCAGTTAAGCAAGTGCTTTGGCTATTTAAAGGACCTAGTACTTGTATACTAAGTGTGACACAACCAAAAGAGTATTAGTTTACACCAAAACTCATACTTACCCAATTATTTCAACCCAAAAGCTTAGTAGTTCTTGGAAAACGTCCGGAAGCAAGGAAGGAACCATTCTTGTCCATTGTTTGGTAGTTTGGAGTTGTCGGTGATCCTAGGTGATTGGAGGCGTGGTTGCTACATTCCACGATTTCTAATTCTTGTAATCACAAAGATTAGGTATTCTATGAACTTTGTTATGGAAATCTATTCTCTTGAATTGTTTGAATTACCTTGTTATGACTTGTGTTTAGATATGATTGTTTTCATGGAGTAGTTTGTGATATACTTGTGTGTTGGAATGTGATTAATCATAATAATGTTCTCAAAATATGATGCATGTATATATGATCTTGTTTAAATGAGTTTGTTGGAAAATACTAGTCTTGGATTGATTTGTCAATAAAACATGTTTTAAGAAAAAGGACCGAAAAGTTTCTCTTGTGTTTTATTCCAAAAGTGTAGTGACAAACTAGTATGGGGATATGGTGATTGACAACCACCATGTTTTGCTTATTAAAACAAGACTAGGAACGTTTTCATCACGAAGGGTCGAAAGATTCGTAAGAACAAATTTAATGAGAACATGTTGCAAACAAATGGAATTTTATAGGATAATTATTGGGATAAGGACCGAAAGGATTACCTAAATGTTTTTGTTCTTAGAATGATTTTTACAAACAAATACCATGGTTGGGGAATCATTTGCTTATGATTTGTGCATCATACTAAGAGTATACACCAAACCTTTATGAACATTATCTATGGTTGATTATGAGACTTCACACAAGTATATATTTTTATTCTTGATTCAGTATTTTCACTAGAACACTTATTCGAGGAAGCCTTGACAAGCTTTCTTGTTAGAAACTTTTAATTAGATCTATTTCAAAACAAAAATCCCTTGGGACGATCTCGACTTACCAAACTTTGCTATTATGGACGAGTATACTTGCTCGTATGTGTTAATAGGTTATACGGTTAATTCGTGATTATAAATTTTAAAACTTGCACCAACCGGAGCACATCAAGTTTTAGGCGCATTCGCCGGGATTTTCTATAATTTTCTTTGAAATTAGTCTAAAAAAAAAAAAAAAAAAGATTTGTTACAAACTAACCGATTCGGTTGGTTAGCCAACCGAATCGGTTAGACATTCTGTGAAATTTTTTTGGTTCTAATTTTATATCTATCTTTTTGGTTTATTGTGTTTTGATTTCTAGAGTAATTGTGTGGTTTAATCAGTTCTTAGATTTATTGTCTTTACTTATTTTATTTTTCTTTACATTTGTTATTTATTTAGTTAATCTAGTTTTGTTAATTTTAATTTTATAGTTGATGGTAATGGGTAAGAGTTATTTTATTTTCAGTTATAGTTTATTTCATGATAGAATTTATTAGTAGTTTATTTAGTTTTTAGTTTTAGTTTTAATTTTGGTTTTAATTAGATTTAATAAGTTATTTAATTAGTAGTTTATGAAGAGTTTTATTTAATTAACTGGAGTTAGTACATCCTTAATGACATTTAATTTGCTTTAATTATTATTTTATAAAAAAAAAAAAAAAAAAAAAAAAAAATCGATCAAACCGATCGGTCGCAACCCGCAACCTGATCCGGTTCGTATTGCCTAGAATTTTCAACCAACCGATTCGGTTGGTGATCCAACCGAATCCGGTTGGAGTTTCGTATCTTGAGTTTTATCATTTTAGGTTTTGAGTTTTTATTTGAGTTCTTAATTTTGTTAGATGTCTTAGTTGTTTTATTATATGTTTTATAGTTTGTTCTTGTTTTACTAACTTTAACGCTAATCATTCGGGATTTGTTTTGTTTTGCTTTGTTAAGTTGTCTAGTAACATGGATAGTTTGAGCGGAATCTCGGAATACCTTCGTACTTTGGATGACATGTTCAAGGATACGGAAGTTCATTAGAAAGATTGGAGGAATTTTGGAGGAAAGTAAGAAAGAATTGGGAATTGACACGGGTGATATGGAAGAAGTATGTGAAAACAAGGTTCAACTACCCAAAACAAAGAGTGGTAGTGTTTACACAAGCACCGTCAACGTGTATGATTCACCGATGATGAGATTTGGAACACCTTGTGAAGTGGAAGAGTGCGTGCTTGGGATGCACAAATTAATATGGCTTATGGAGAATTATATCTTGGAAGAGGTTCTTGTGAAATTGGTCATTTTCGTATGGACTATGAAGCATATGGAAGGAAGATGGTCAAAATCAAAGGTCAATATTCATGGACATATCTTTGAAACTGATTTTGTTGTTTTAGAAGAAGGAAATGCGGATGAGCCAAATGTTTGTTTTGGTCGAGATTTTCTTGTCACGACCAAGTGTCAAGTAGATTTTGGTATGGGAGAAATGCGGATTAATATAACCGAGTTGGAAGAAGGAAAAGGGTTCAACGAGATGCTAGTAGAAGTTTGTGCAAACATGGAGGAGAAAAATGTGGAAGTGGTTAAAATGGGGAAAGCAAACCGAAAGAAACCATCATCAAATAAATTAACCCCAACAACAACCTCAACCACCAAAAATGATTACACACCATCGTCACCTACCACTACTATCAAACCCTTAACCGAAAGCCACAAAGAAGCTATCTTAGAAAATCTGGAACAAAAATTTCTAGAGCTCAATGAAAAGAAACCGGTTATCGAAGTTCTCCAAGATTATGTGCTTTACCGAAAGAAGTTGGATGCATTGATGCTAGCGAGGGCTAGGTTGGAAGATAAGAATCTCACGGATGAGGATCGAGATCGAATCATGTTTAAAGGCATGCCAAGGAAAGAAAAGGATCCGGTAATTTTGTGTTGCCAATCAAAGTAAATGGAACTACACGGTTTATGCTTTAGCCGACACGGGTCGAGTGTTAACGTGATGCCGTATCCATTGTTCAAAACTTTGGGACTAAGTAATCCGCAACCTAATCATTCTAAGCTCACTATGGCGGATAACACTCAAGCAAAGGCAATGGGAGAAGTTAAGAATGTAAGAGTGCAAATTGGCTATCAACCGTATTTGGCAGATTTTCTTGTCTTGGATATTCCGGTGGACAAGAGTTTACCGCTATTGTTGGGGAGGCCATTTTTACGAACTTGTGGAGCAATTATAGACATGGGAAGAGGCACCATGACTATTGACGATGGGATTTCGAGGCAAACATACTACCCAAAACCAAGAGGACCAATTTTGGAAGGTATGGAAGATTTGGAATGGATGGATGCAAATGATGATTTAACTTGTTTTGAAGTGGGACGTGATGTCCACCGTAATCCAATGTACGGACCTTTAACTCCACCTTATTTCGATATAGAGGACGAAATGGAACGTGCATTCGCGATAGAAGCTTTCTATAACCCATTCAAAAACATATTGGTTTACAAGAAGTTGACCGACTTTTAGGATCTTTACCGTGCAACTTAAGAATTTGGAGTGGAAACCCGAAGGATTGGGACTTACAAAAGACAAGCGGAGATGGGGCATGGCATGTTAAGTTTGATATATTATGCCGGACGGACGAAGATTTATGAGAAAATTCAAAACTTTTGAAACGTTCCGTGAGTTGACGGAAAATTTCAAAGCGAGGATATTCTTAGGCAAGAATATTTTGAGGAATTTTGAGGAAAAGCAAAGACCGTAATAACAAGCAATCATTTGCTTGAATTTCATGAACTATTTTATTTTGATTTGATGCATTAGGATTTTTGTTTCTTATTTATTTTTCATGTTATGATTGAGGTAATTTGGTTTAAATGCATTATGACTATGAGTTTTGAGTTGAGTTTGGATTAGTTCATTTATATGATGAGTTGAGTTTTTTGGATTGAATGATTGTTCAAAATTTCATTTGGTGAATGAATGTTGTGTGAATCTTTAGCAGGAATTTTTGAGAAAAAATATATGTTGCTTGGAGGGTAAATGCCTAAGTAACATGTTAAACAAGTAAAAAAGCAAATTTGGCAAAAAGCATACCGAAACGGTTGTGTCCTTGACTGAACCGGTTGCACCAAAATATAAAAATTTCATTTTTTTCAAAAACACACACACACACTAATTTACCAGGTGGGTTTTGCAAAAATTCATCCAAGAGAGCAGATTGGAAGTTGTTTGAATTGTAGGATAACATCATGGCACCCAAGCAAGTAAGCATTTACATTCAATTAACTCAATTAAGGTTTATTTAGAACATTTGATTCGAATTGGATATTAGGTCACCAATTTGGGGGTTTTTGTTATAATTCGAATTAAGTGGTAATATTTTAGGATTGAGTGAGTAGTTGATATAGGAGTGCATTACAACAAGAGATTGATTGATTGATTCACCATAGAATGGATTTTAGATGATAAGATTTTTTCGGAATTAGTTGGGTTGTGCTTATGAAATGAGATAAGTTACAATTGGTGATTCATTTTGATGGATGATATGTTTTTAAGAGTAATGGATGCTACAATATTAGAACTAATGATTTTAAAATATAGAATGAGTTCTAAGATGTTGGATGTTTGATGATTTGGAAGCAAGATAGAGTAATTCTAGGATGTGGGAAATCATTGAGGATGATAGAATGCGATCTAAGAGTGGTTTGAGCGTTAGAAATTCGAGATTATGAGGATTTGAAGGCAAAATGCCTTATGCAGTCTGCACAACCGATTCGGTTGCGCATTGCAACCGAACGGTTGTTGCTGACGATGAAAACCGATTCGGTTGGTGATCCAACGAATCCGTTATCAGTTTCTGGGAATTTTTGTGAAATTTTGAAATGTATCTTAGAGGGTTCTCTAACCTTCTTGTTTGTTCTAACACTCTTATATGGTCTTATTTTGTGATTTCTCTGAGAGAATTATTGTAGGAAGCTCGAGTGGGAGGAAATTCCAATTAACCCACTTGTTACGAAGTTTTGTGAAAGGAACGAAAAGAAGAAGGTTAAGTATAGTGTGAAGAAGGAAGCAAATGCTAATTTAAAATTCAAAAATCTCACCGATGGAGAGAAACATGCTTTTCGGGAAAGATTGTCGAAGTTACAACATAGGCAATGTTTGGTTCCAAGGGTGATTGATTGGGATTTATTTAACGAATGTGAGTGTGAAGATGAGTTAAGAAGGATGATGCGAACGTCTTATGTATATCCAGGGGATGGAGATTCGTTCAATGATTTGTCATGGGAAAGAGCATTCAGTGTTAATGAAGAAGTCTACCGAGAATGGTGTATGGAATTCTTTTCAACCATGTATTTTGAAAGAAAGGTGGATGTTGAATTTGATGTCGGAGATTTGTATTTGGTTTAGACTTTGTGGAAGGGAACATGCTTACGTTGCCGACTTTGGTGTAGCTCTTGGTTTGTATGAGCCACATGAGGTTAATCATCGATTATTTGAAACTCACTTTTCTAGACTTGGAGGTTTGAAAAGATTACCCTAGTATTCCCGCTTATTGGAATCAAGTGGAGATCCTACTTGTGCTAGGAGGAATGCTTCGACCATCGAGAATCCATTGATGAGGATACTTCACAAGTTGATTGTGACCGGCCATTTAATAGATTTGGAAGCGAGGACAAATGTCGAAACCGGACTTATGGATTATGAAGTTGCTTTGGAAGAAACTAAGGACGGTAATGCCATTTGGCGAGATATGAATATTTGTCTAGAGAGCCCCGGAATAAAGAGCAACGATAACATTTGTGGAGGACATTTTGTGACAAGATTGGCGAAGAATCTTGGGTATTATGTTGATGAGGAATTGGCTAAGTGTGGAGAGCCAAAGTATAGTGAAATGTGGTGCGAAAGGTTTTGGTAATGCTTTAAACAGAGATTGGGAACCGTAGGGTTATGGATTGAGCCAAGACCACAACAACCACCACAACAGCAAGGGAATATACCAATGGAGAGCGTGCAAATGGAGTGCGTCCAAGAGTTTTGATTCGGGATGGGAGAGTGGAACCAACATCTAGATGAGATTCAATGTAGGGATGTGTGGAGAGACTCGATGATGTTAAGGAACAACTACATCAATGATTATTCGATGCCTATCTTTCAACACATGGCTCGAGAAGCCAATTATGAGTTGCCACCCTACAATCCACCAAATGTTCCACCATATCCTTTTCCTTACACTTCTTATCCCGGACCCTATCCGTATCCATATCACGGTACGCACTGCTTCTGATCCAATACCCCATATGGTCGACACCGAAGCTGGAGGAACAAGTTATGAAGTTGGAGGATCATCATCAGGAGTTGGAGGCAAGAAGAAAAAGAGGAGAGTTCGTTCAGAAATCATAGACGAAAACTATGTAACCGAAAGTGATGATGATGATGAGTTTGATGATGAAGAAGGAGAAGAAATGAGCGAGGATGACGAGTGATTATGGGTCATTCGTGAATTATGGTTTCAAAAACAATGGTCATGATGTGTTTTAAACTATTTCTATCTTTTGATCGATTTTCTTTAGGATATTTGGCGTATTTTGTTTGGTTTTATCTAGTTTTTAGTAGTTTTGTTTTGTTTTGTGCATTTCGTGTTGCAGTTTTTTTTGTTTTGTTTGCAGGATGGATATGTTGGAAGCTTATTGATGGTCAAATGTTTCGATTTGGATAACTCATGGGCTTGCTAATGACCCAATGTGCTTGTTGCATATTTTATCCGTGGTATCTTTTACTATCTTTTCCCATTTTCTTTACTTTGAAGTTCATTTTCATTGCATTGAGGACAATGCAAAACTTAAGTATGGGGAGGGAAGAAAATAGGAAAATGATGTGCATTTTATTTTTTAGATAACTTTTGGATGCAAGTGATTAGAAGAAATTAAGCCTTGATGGTCTAATGGTTTTCGCGTTATTGATAATTAAAATACATAAT
This sequence comes from Chrysanthemum lavandulifolium, assembly GCA_022545495.1. NCBI lineage: Eukaryota > Viridiplantae > Streptophyta > Magnoliopsida > Asterales > Asteraceae > Chrysanthemum > Chrysanthemum lavandulifolium. The sequence continues at coordinate 177,592,040 of CM040244.1, read as the reverse complement.
TAGGGATTTTCAATGGTAAAATGAGGTTTTTGAAAATTTTTAGATTTGAACCAAATTACTGAAGTAATTCATTTTAGATTCGATAGCATTTTCTAGCATGCATAATAGCCTTTTCCCACATTTTTGTGAGGTTTCTTTTGTATAAAACACATCTTTTGTTTTATATTTGCTATGAGTGTGCGGTGATCATGTCGATTCTAGAACTTGTACTAGTTATGCATTACGGTTAAAATCACTTTGAGTGATCTAAATATTTTCAAGTGATAAGAGGCACTTTAGGAATAACCCAAATGGCCTTCCGTTTACATCTAATGATATATTAGCTAACCACATCGGTTAGTTAACCACCCATATGGACCCATTTTGTTAGTGCTCATTTTAGCACTAGATACCCTAGTTACACCTTCGAGCCATTCCTTTTCGTTTTTGTTAAATCCAAAAATACAAAAATATTTTACACCTTTAAACTTTAGCCAACCCTTATCAAGTCTAATGGTTTGTTGCTAGTTGTTTGGAATGATTGGATTGTTTTTGATGATTATGAGTTAGCTACACTTTGCCATTCGTGTGTGCCATTCCGACAAAGACGAAGGATGCATACTTCTTATTTGTATTTTTGTGGTGATGCTTATACGAAGTGTGGGGGAGTTTGTGAAAAAAAAAAAAAAATTATTATTTTTATAGCCAAGGAGCTATATGATGGATATTGATTAGCCAATGAGCTAAATTGAGTTATACATATTTGCGGTGATTGATATGAGAAGAGGAGTAATAATCATTTTTCGGGATCGTGGTTTGTATGATGACTAGCACCATGGAGGTTTGGATTTGATTTCATTTTTATTTTAAACCAATTTCATAAACTATCCCATGCCTTATCCATACCTATTATGAACCCGTAACCTTATCATTATAACCCGAATAAAAGACCTCTTTGATGAATTTATTTTCTTTGTTTTGATACTTGTACAAGCTTATGGTAAAAAGCATTGATCATGACTAGGCATTGAGTGATATACATATACCCACCAATATATGAGTGTTGAGTGAAATCTTAAAGCCATTTGTGAGGTATCCTAGTTATGTTATCTAAAGTGTTTGGTTCATTTTTAGAAGATTTTCACATATTATAAGCAAAATAATAATTATCTTTATTGGTAATTGTTACATTTTTCTGGAACCATGGTGTTATGGACCATTGAAATCAATCTTTGCAAATGTTTGACCTACTCGAGGGCGAGTAGAGCTTAAGTGTGGGGGAATTTGATAACGTCTAAAATGAACATGTTTTTAGTAGCGTTATTGTCGGTTTGTGCATGATATTCGCTATATTTACTCATAATGTTGCAAAAGTGCAAAGATGCGTGTGTGTATGTATATGTAGCCGGTATCGCGAATATTGAAGAAATGAAGTTTTATGCACATTTGGAAGATTCTAAAGGAAGGAAGTTGAGATTGGAAGCTTGTGGACTCAATGATATGGGCGTAGTGATTTGAAGCATCTACACAAGGAAAGATCAAGTTTGGCTTTGGAAATCATCAACGTAAGCAAAGAATGAAGCATTAAGGAAAAGTCGACAAAAAGTCAAAGGGCAAAACCCACCGATCGGTGCAACCCGCAACCGGATCCGGTGGAAAATGGTCAAAGCTGTGACCGATTCGGTCGACATAGAAACCGATCCGGTTTACGCACTACAGATTACACAATTCGCATTTATTGTTGTCTTAACTCCCATAATCATTAGAGTCCGATCATTTCTTGATATTAACTTGGAGAGAACGTTTTTGGGCGATTAAGCAAGTGCTTTGGCTATTTAAAGGACCTAGTACTTGTATACTAAGTGTGACACAACCAAAAGAGTATTAGTTTACACCAAAACTCATACTTACCCAATTATTTCAACCCAAAAGCTTAGTAGTTACCGGAAAACGTCCGTAAGCAAGGAAGGAACCATTCTTGTCCATTGTTTCGGTAGTTTGGAGTTGTGCGGTGATCCTAGGTGATTGGAGGCGTGGTTGCTACATTCCACGATTTCTAATTCTTGTAATCACAAAGATTAGGTATTCTATGAACTTTGTTATGGAAATCTATTCTCTTGAATTGTTTGAATTACCTTGTTATGACTTGTGTTTATATATGATTGTTTTCATGGAGTAGTTTGTGATATACTTGTGTGTTGGAATGTGATTAATCATAATAATGTTCTCAAAATGTGATGCATGTATATATGATCTTGTTTAAATGAGTTTGTTGGAAAAATACTAGTCTTGGATTGATTTGTCAATAAAACATGTTTTAAGAAAAAGGACCGAAAGGATTTCTCTTGTGTTTTATTCCAAAAGTGTAGTGACAAACTAGTATGGGATATGGTGATTGACAACCACCATGTTTTGCTTATTAAAACAAGACTAGGAACGTTTTCATCACGAAGGGTCGAAAGATTCGTAAGAACAAATTTAATGAGAACATGTTGCAAACAAATGGAATTTTTATAGGATAATCATTGGGATAAGGACCGAAAGGATTACCTAAATGTTTTTGTTCTTAGAATGATTTTTACAAACAATCCCTTGGGACGATCTCGACTTACCAAACTTTGCTATTGCGGACGAGTATACTTGCTCGTATGTGTTAATAGGTTATACGGTTAATTCGTGATTATAAATTTTTAAAACTTGCACCAACCGGAGCACATCAATATTCCTGTTTAACTTTTGAGATTTCTTGTTCATATTTTGAAATTTGACACTTCAAAAACACGTTTTCATCATCCAGTTGCTCAAGTTTAGGATTAAGAGTTTTTGTATTGACAAGGTTTTAAAATGTACCTTTTTGAGGGGTCGTTTAAGCCCTTATTTGATAACTTTTGTATCCGTTATTACTTAATATCGTTCCTTTTCACTTTTTAGGTATCTTGAAGGCAAAATGCTGGAATGACACTTATTCGGACGAAAAAGGCGAAAATATCGAAGAAAATGGCCAAACTCAAGAATCGAGACACTCGGTGGTTGGGCCGAAGGTGAAGGCGTCAGCACAAAACAAAGGACGTCGTCGGACAACTTTTATGACGGCTCAAGAGCCAAATTTCTCATTTACAAGTGATGCCTTCGTGTTTTAAAAGTAGAGGCGTTGCAACTCGAGATGCCTAGATTTGATCCGACGACGTCCGAGATCGAAGGGACGTCGCACAAGCATAAGGTGACGCCGTTACAAGACTAACGTGGCCAAGACGAAACCCTAATGGCGGCGACCCGGCGGCCACAAATCAAAAGGTGATGCCGTCGCATTTGTAATCTTATATATAGAATCCGAATTTTTAGTTTTCATGTGTAGTATTTTGGAGTAAAAACCTAAACCGAACCAAGGTCATCTTGTATGCAGTATTTTAGGTTCCATACCTATCTTACATCAAGATAAGTGTTTTACTTCATTGATTCAATTATGTCTTCAATTAATTGTGTGTATGCTTGCATGTTTCCCATGTCCGGCTAATTTACTTGTGTGTTTGCTTAGGAATATGAAACTTAATTATTGAATATTGATTGGTTGTCTCTTATCTTAATTGTTAATTGATTGTACAATAGATTGCACTACCGTGCTTGATGAGGATCAAAGTAATGAGGGTGTATGTTCCAGCCAAGACTTGCCTTTCACACGAGAATAAGAAATATGAAACACTACGTTAAGTGATTGCGGGGGTAGGACCTTGTGAACCACCTCCGGTGAGAGTAAGTATGAGTTATGGTTGTATAAGTGTGTGTAAGTAAAGAGATGAGTGTGAAATGAGCATACCATAATCCATTGCCCGTCCAACCTATTTATAGTGAATGAAATAGGGTTGAGAGCACTTCGCATGAATGTCGAGATCATGGGGCGTCCCATGATTGTGGGTAACCGTTAGGGCTTAGTGACCCACGTTCTCGGACTTGACGGGAAGCCAAGAGAGAGAGAGATCTTGGGTTTGACCAAGTCGAGGTTCCTTATCCATTGTTCCTTCGTCACCATACCTCGAAGGGCTTAGGCTTCGGATGGCGAATTCCATTAGGTAACCTTCGTGCTAACGAATGGTTTGACGCTATGGATATTTTGGAATCCTAACTTGGGCCTTCGTATGGAAGGGCTTTGACACGTCTCGGAGGAGTTTCCTTGAGCTACTCGGAGGGTACATCATCAAGCCCCCTAGTCGAAAGTGATGTATATGAGCAAGGAGACATTGTTGTCGACTTCATGCTTCGAAAAAGTACCATCCTGCTGCGAATTACGTTAATTAGAGGATAACTGCACCTAACTTAGCGCATTTAATGCTAAGTACTTATTACGACCGCCCGCCATCTGAATCACACTTCCTCAACTTACCCGGAGACCAAAAGTCGTATTTATTCAAAATTTAAAATTTTTTAACCGGATAAGATTTATCCTTGGGACACTTGTGCGGTGCCTAAGAGAGAAAAGAGAGTATAAAAAGGGGGTAGATGAAACCCTAACTTATTTTACTCTCTTCGTCTTATTTCCACACGCAGTAAAATTTCATCGCCTTCACTTCCGAAACCAAAGGTAATCCTTCTTTCATATTGAAAGCTTGTTTATTTTATTTATTTTTTTTTGTTTAGAAAATGGATTCCAAGTTTATTATAAAGCGAAAAAAGTGTACATTGTCGCAAAAGATCTACATGATCACTTAGCCGATTACCCCATCCCACTAGAACACAAAGTGATGTTACCCAAACCTAATTAGGGCATCTTTGATGCTCCTCAAGGTTTCGTGAGGTCAGATACACATGCATTTAGCCATTCGAACCTAAGGATTCCATTGCACCCATTGATATTAGAGTTTATGCAATACTACAAGGTTCACATATCTAGGTTTAACCCTTTGGTTTAGCCAAGTGACCACATTCATAGTGATGTGCAAAGCATACGGCTATGAACCAACATTAACGGTTTTAAGAGGATTTGAACTTGTATCACTGGGGCAATTGGTTAAATTTAGCAAAAGGCTGAGTCGGATGTTCCAAACCTGTTTGGGAGGGTATATACAAACATAACGAGTTGGAAAGGTAGTTTTTCTACGTGCAAGACACCATTGTTCCCCTAAATATCCGTGAGCTGTGAATAAGGACAATATGTTTGATGCAAACGGTATAATGACCCCCTACCATACGAGGTGCGAAGGAATCCTGTTTTAAGCATTTGGCCAAATATCACGTGGATGTGCAAGTGTTCCCAAGCCATCTTATACATGGTGGGATTGCCCAGTGGGAGGGTTTCCCAAGAAGCTGTGATCATATACCAAGGACAAAGTATGTTTATCTACTTTTATTTAAGTAGGACCAATGTAATATTTATTTCCTCTTGTTTCTATTTTGCGAGATGTCGTTCGAAACTTCATGTACCAAGATTTGGATGAAGATTTAAGTTTTATGCCCTGCGAGAAGGCGAAGAGTCTTATGGTGTTGGCTCTCCTTCGACATCTGTGAACAACAATGAGTAGACACTCTAACCCTGTTCTGTTGCATGGCCCCAAGCTGCATTGGAGGGTCCGTCCCAACCGGTTGAGAATGTTCTTGACTTCGGACGATCCTTGGATGAGGATGTCCGATTATAGGATCAACTAGGATAACCGATGAGTTAAAGAGTAGAAAGGAGCAATGACCAAGGTCATAAGTCTACCAACAAAGGAAGAATCCTCTCCCGCCTCGGGATCAAGGGTTGTAAAGCAAAGAGTGCCGAGGGTCGAAAGTTTGTGAAGTCGACCTTCAAGTTACCGGATGAATCCGTTGAGGTTCATGGTAGCGTTTTTATCTTATGAAACATGTGAAGTCATAAGTGTCAAAATTAACTTAACATTTATACATTGCTTTGATCGCAGCCTTCCAGAGATAAAGGAGCCCCAATGCTTTAGCCTTGTCATCGATTGTGAATCATGTTACCCCCATCATGGAAGGGTTTCTTGGACAATATGTCCATTGAAAGGGTTTGTGATATTGTCACCCCAAAATATCGCAATGAACGATAGTGTCATTGGGGTATGACGTCATAGCACAAAGTATGGATAAAGAAAATGACCTCTATAATGAGGCGTTTTAAAGAGTTTACCATTCGATTAAATAAAGTTAAAGTTTACAACACATGAGATCCCAAAGTTTGATAATACATAAAGGTTTACAAAACATGTCGAATGGTAATAGATAAAACACTAGACTCCAATGTATGCCATGAGACCCAAAGCTCCATGAAATGCTATCGCCTTACAACCCGAGATAAACATGCTAAAAGTGTCAACACAAAGGTTGGTGAGTTCATAAGTTTGTTGAAAATGATTTGAAAAAATCTATAAAGAATGTTGATGCAAAAAGGCCTTGTAAATCCACTCGGTTCAAGTTCACCCCATACAAAACTTGCAACACGTGTGTTTACAACCCATTGCCAAAATATGGAATTGTCAATCTTGTTTGTAAGTAGGACATAGGTGCATACGATATATACATGTACTTAATGCAAAGAATCACAATAACTGAACCTCTTGAAAAGTCTAAATTGTTTGTTATGTTTCATTGAATAACAGATTATATTCACCCTGTGTCACGTCATCAAGGACCCGAGGGTGGGGCGTCGACCGATAGTACTATCAATACCTCTCCGCCGGCTCCAGAGTTAACCAGTTGCTAAAGTATGTATGTTGATGCATAATTGAAAACAAGTTTAGCACATTAAGGCACATATCGCAATAAACCACACATAATGTCCAAAGAGTATAAAGTATAGTGTAACACAATTGTATAAATGGTTTGAGTATTCAAGAGTAAAACAAGTATTTAAGCATGTATCTCCCCAAATAGTTTGTAAGAATTTAAGCGAGTAAAAGCGGGTATGAACTCACCGGTATGATTGATATGCTAACAAAATGAAGTGCACTAAAATGAGGCTCGGAAACTATCCGCGACCTAAAATGAATGTTATGACTTGAGTTATGATATGTTGTCGTGAATGCGTGATACAATGTCGTGCATGCAAATCCATATGATATCCATACCACTTGTACGTTTTGGAAATAATGTTTATCGTCAAAATATATGTTTAGGACATCTCGTCGTATTAAAAATACTCTACAAATAGTTAAGTTGAAACAACCTCCTATGATAGTCGCAAAATGGTGCACACCGAGTGTTAGGAAACGAACTCAACAGTTTTGGAAAGCTTGTGTTATTATCTCAAAGTTTTAGTATTTAAGTTTCCATCCTAGAGGTCTCGATCACAAAGGAAAATATTGGTTAAGTATTGTATTTTAGTCCAAAAATATAGTTTAAGGGTGGTTTTCGGCCAAGTTTGAGTGACTATATGTTATTCGTTACAACTCCGCTCAACAAGCGGTTGGACATTTTGGAAAATATGCTAGCGAACTTACTTTTACTAGAAGACATCACGTTATAAAAGTTCTACATCATTGTTAAAAGCGTCCGCCAACATGGTCCTTTAGTTGCCGTAGTATGTTTTTAATAGAGAATATATTAATTTTGCTAATAGAATAAAGTTACGGCAACTTGGTTTATCGCGTGTAATTTAATCGTTACAAGTCCGTTTTCGTTTTATACATCCTTAGATTCGTGTCAAAGTATACTAATATATTTTTGATAAGTCGACACAATTTATAAAGCTTAAGACTCATTTTGACTCGTAAAGGTTGACATTTTCATCTTTGAAATTTACGAAATTAATAGTTTTCATCGTCAACTTGAAAAATTCATAACTTCTTCGTTATAGCTCCGTTTTAATCCGTTCAAGCGGCCACGTTTTCGTTTTAAAGTGTATTTTCTAAATATCTAGCCCAAAATATTATACCCACTGTCGGATTTTCCCAGAATTAAAAATATGGACAGACCCTATTTAAAACGTGTCGAAATGAGTTTTTCTCGCGCCAAACCTATTCTAACCCATTCAAAACAACTCCGAAGCTATTCTAATCCTACCATACACCTTCTTAGGGTGTCATGGTTTCCTAGACATCACCAAAACTAATATATAACAAGGAATAATTATAGGATGACTTATATATATTCATAACTCTTGAAAATCAATGAAAAAGTGGTACAACATCATAAGACTTGCATGTTTTTGCTCAAATATGATGAAATGAATATGAAATAAATATGTAAGATGAAAAATAGACATGAGATGCTTACTAGAATACTTGATGAGGTTTATGAGAACAAAAGGGTTAATCCTAATCACCCAAGGTTTTTATTTCAAAACCTATACAAAGAGTGTTACTAGATTGTGATGAGCTTGACTTGAAAATTTTGTGATCCTCCTTGATCTATCAATGGTGTGGCGGTTTTGTGGAGAGGAAGAGAAGAGAAAATCTTTTCTTTGCCTTGTGATAAGTGTTTATATGTTTAGGATATTTTGAGTATTATACAAATATAAGTGTAGAAGATATTTAGTAAATCAATGACTCATCCATTGGGGTGGTCGACATATATGAAAGAAAAAAAGATCAAGTAGTATTTTGTGGTAATTAAATGTATAAGTATAATAAAATGTAAGTTACTTGAAGACTTGTGGTAAATTGTATACCCATTTGAATATTTAAGGTAGCGTTAGATAAAAATAAATTTTCACGGGTCAAGATAAAATATATTTAGGTCATAAAAATTATAAAAATACATTTCTTGAAAGATTTGAGTGAATAAATATTTATCGGGTTGAATTTAAAAAACCGTCGTAATTTATATAAACATAACAATTTATATACAAAATAAATTTAAAACATTGGGTAAACTAATAATAATATTTTATAAACTTAATATGAGTATAAAAATATATTGTGATAAATTTTGGAAGTATCGGATCAATTGTTCAAAATAATGTTTACGCGATAACGTTTATTTAATAAGAAATTATATGTTTAATGTGAAATGCAAAACCCATGCATGACTAGTATGATGAATGTAGAGTTTGAGAAATGACCAAAAATTGAGAATTGTGACATTCTTCCCATGTCAGAGGAATCACGTCCTCGTGATTCAATCGATGATACATAAAGTTCTACCCTAAGGTTTCGCGAAATCAAGTGTATGGTCAAAGTGTTTATGCCAAAACTTATGCGTCTAGGAAAACATACCGATTCGATTCGCATTGCGGTGCCTCGGTCCCTATATAGAATGCTCGATCTCGGGGTGGGTGATATTGAGTCTGAGGTTTGGGTTGTTTCCTTCAATTGCTAAAGCTAGGTGTTGGTTACCTTGTGGTTGCCTCTGCGTTCCATTCAACTTAGGACAATTATTCGGAAGTGGTTGGTTGTTACATTCAAAGCAAGTCCTTTGGTTATTCCTCATGTTGCCCACGTTAGCGGTGCTACACATGTTTTACTGCTCCTTAAAATGGCCATATCGATTGCAATTTGTACACAAGCGGCGGGCTTGGTCTTCGGATGATGATAAGCACATTTAGCACATTTGGGATGTGTACCGCATACTCTCTTTGTTCAAGTACCGGTTGCCACAAAACTCTTGCCCTTTTGTTGTCTCGCTACCACGTCCATTTGCTTATTCGACCCACTCGCTTCCTTCCTCTTGTCATTGCTCTTCAAAGTACCATTTCTAACCATCTCGTGCATCGGGGTTCACCGCCTCGATGTTGCACTTTGTATTGTAGATGGCTCAGTCGTTTTCACAGTTCCACGGATTTCAGGCACAAGACCATATATGTACCTCGCGATTCTCTTGGATTCAGGGGTAACCATATGAGGAACTAGTCTGGCTAATTCATGGAATCGATCTGTGTAGGCTGCGTGACCAGCTCCTATCATAGAGTGATGATAAAGTTCATGTTCCAGTTTCTGCATTTCATTGTCCGGGCAGTACTCTTCTTGCAATAACGCCTTAAATTCGTCCCATGTCATACCTATAGTCGCTTCTCTCCTTTAGCTCATGGTGTGTGTTCCACCATGTCAATGCCTTCCACGATAGCAAGCAAGCAACATACTTCACCCTCGATGTGTGGCACAATTCTTGATGTCGATCACTACTCATCTTCTCTACCCATCGAGTATCGCCAAGCACCTCCTATACCATCAAACTCCACGGGTTTGCATCTTGAAAATTCCTTATACGTGCATCCAATTTTGTTGTTGTTGTTGTTGGTGTTGTTATTGTTGCCACCGCCAACTACATTGTTGGTGTCGCCCGATCTGTTCCGTGGTTTCGAGTTATTCATATGGTTTCCAACTTGTGTGACAATAGTGGGAAGCAAGATTTGAAGTTGTTGAGCGATGATGGCGGCAAAATCGGGGTTTCGGCCGATGTTGTTGTCATTGTTACCCATGTCGCTACCGCCTTCTCTACCTCCACGCTCACCGTCCTTCCACCCTTTGTGCCACACCACCTCGGCCGATCTTGCGTGTTACCCTCTTTGGTGCCATGATCTCGCAAGGAAAGGACAGTTGAGTTCCCAATGTCTATACTTAACGTCCTCAAACATAATACCACGCCACAAATTGGTTCCTAAGGTGTGCCCACGATCTACGTATCGTGGTCGCATATGTCCACGTGGGTTGTGACGCATTTATAATTATGTTGGCCACCATAATTATAATTGCCTCATTTCACGTGTACATACCACCAAGCATACATGTCTCGGCGATTGTTGTTCTTGAAATAGGTAGCCATTCTATCATCCGATTCTAAGCGGTGGAGGAGGAATTTAGGGTAGGTATCTAGGGAGAGTCGCACTTGGTGTATAGGAAATTCCTTTAGGTGCTAAAGTCACTATGAGGTTTGGTCGCCAAGGTTCCCAAAGTATCCTCAAGAGAACTCCCATCCTCGGGCAAAATCATCAAATCTATCTGACTATATAGTAACACTTATTTAGCTCGATCTCGCATCTCATCAAACAAGAACATCACGAGATCAAGTTAGATAAGTGCTCATTCTTGAGCTCCATATCTTTGATGACCCAACTAGATTTTGGGACTCCCTATTGGTACAAGGAAACCACGTTATCCAATGAGGTTATTCTAGAAGAAATATTTAAGAAAACATATGCTTGCGAAAAGTGTGTAAGGCGATAGGAAAAGAGAGGATCGACGTGAAAGCGGTTATAGTCTAGGAACTAAATGCAACCTAGTTCTCTATAACCAAGTCTCGATACCAATCATCACACCCCAAAATATCGCAATGAACGATAGTGTCATTGGGGTATGACGTCATAGCACAAAGTATGGATAAAGAAACGACCTCTATAATGAGACGTTTTAAAGAGTTTACCATTCGATTAAATAAGTTAAAGTTTACAACACATGAGATCCCAAAGTTTGATAATACATAAAGGTTTACAAAACATGTCGAATGGTAATAGATAAAAACACTAGACTCCATGTATGCCATGAGACCCAAAAGCTCCATGAAATGCTATCGCCACAACCCGAGATAAACATGCTAAAAGTGTCAACACAAAGGTTGGTGAGTTCATAAGTTTGTTGAAAATGATTTGAAAAAGTCTATAAAGAATGTTGATGCAAGAAAGGCATTGTAAATCCACTCATTTCAAGTTCCGCCCATACAAAACTTGCAACTGTGTGTTTACAACCCATTGCCAAAATATGGAATTGTCAATCTTGTTTGTAAGTAGGACATAGGTGCATACGATATATACATGTACTTAATGCAAAGAATCACGATAATGAACCTCTTGACAAGTCTAAATTGTTTGTTATGTTTCATTGAATAACAGTTATATTCACCCCAGTCACGTCATCAAGGACCCAAGGGTGGGGCGTCGACCGATAGTACTATCAATACCTCTCTGCGGCTCCATGAGTTAACCGATTGCTAAAGTATGTATGTTGATGCATAATTGAAAACAAGTTTAGCACATTAAGGCACATATCGCAATAAACCACACATAATGTCCAAAGAGTATAAAAGTATAGTGTAACACAATTGTATAAATGGTTTGAGTATTCGCAAGAGTAAAACAAGTATTTAAGCATGTATCTCCCAAATAGTTTGTAAGAATTTAAACGAGTAAAAGCGGGTATGAACTCACCGGTATGATTGATATGCTAACAAAATGAAGTGCACTAAAATGAGGCTCGGAAACTATCCGCGACCTAAAATGAATGTCATGACTTGAGTTATGATATGTTGTCGTGAATCGTGATACAATGTCAAGCATGCAACTCCATATGATATCCATACCACTTATGCGTTTTGGAAATAATGTTTATCGTCAAAATATATGTTTATGACATCTCGTCGTATATAAAAATACTCTACAAATAGTTATGTTGAAACAACCTCCTATGATAGTCGCAAAATGGTGCACACCGAGTGTTAGGAAACGAACTCAGCAGTTTTAGAAAGCTTGTGTTATTATCTCAAAGTTTTAGTATTTAAGTTTCCATCCTAGAGGTCTCGATCACAAAGAAAATATTGGTTAAGTATTGTATTTTAGTCCAAAAATATAGTTTAAGGGTGGTTTTCGCCAAGTTTGAGTGACTATATGTTATTCGTTACAACTCCGCTCAACAAACGGTTGGACATTTTGGAAAATATGCTAGGCGAACTTACTTTTACTAGAAGACATCACGTTATAAAAGTTCTACATCATTGTTAAAACGTCCGCCAACATGGTCCTTTAGTTGCCGTAGTATGTTTTTAATAGAGAATATATTAATTTTGCTAATAGAATAAAGTTACGGCAACTTGGTTTATCGCGTGTAATTTAATCGTTACAAGTCCGTTTTCTCGTTTTCTACATCCTTAGATTCGTGTCAAAGTATACTAATATATTTTTGATAAGTCGACACAATTTATAAAGCTTAAGACTCATTTTGACTCGTAAAGGTTGACATTTTCATCTTGAAATTTCGAGAAAATAATAGTTTTCATCGTCAACTTGAAAAATTCATATCTTCTTCGTTATAGCTCCGTTTTAATCCGTTCAAGCGGCCACGTTTTCGTTTTAAAGTGTATTTTCTAAATATCTAGCCCAAAATATTATACCCACTGTCGGATTTTCCCAGAATTAAAAATATGGACAGACCCTATTTAAAACGTGTCGAAATGAGTTTTTCTCGCGCCAAACCTATTCTAACCCATTCAAAACAACTCCGAAGCTATTCTAATCCTACCATACACCTTCTTAGGGTGTCATGGTTTCCTAGACATCACCAAAACTAATATATAACAAGGAATAATTATAGGATGACTTATATATATTCATAACTCTTGAAAATCAATGAAAAAGTGGTACAACATCATATGACTTGCATGTTTTTGCTCAAATATGATGAAATGAATATGAAATGAATATGAAAGATAAAAAATGGACATGAGATGCTTACAAGAATACTTGATGAGGTTTATGAGAACAAAGGGTTAATCCTAATCACCCAAGGTTTTTATTTCAAAACCTATACAAAGAGTGTTACTAGATTGTGATGAGCTTGACTTGAAAATTTTGTGATCCTCCTTGATGGTCTAATGGTGTGGCGGTTGGTGTGGAGAGGAAGAGAAGAGAAAAAATCTTTCTTTGCCTTGTGAATGAAGTGAAGTATATGTTTAGGATATTTTGAGTATTATACAAATATAAGTGTAAAGATATTTAGTAAACAAATGACTCACCCATTGGGGTTGGTCGACATATATGAAGAAAAAAAGATCAAGTAGTATTTTGTGGTAATTAAATGTATAAGTATAATAAAATGTAAGTTACTTGAAGACTTGTGGTAAATTGTGTACCCATTTGAATATTTAAGGTAGCGTTAGATAAAAATAAATTTTCACGGGTCAAGATAAAATATATTGAGGTCATAAAATTATAAAATACATTTCTTGAAAGATTTGAGTGAATAAATATTTATCGGGTTGAATTTAAGAAAACCGTCGTAATTTATATAAACATAACAATTTATATACAAAATAAATTTAAAACATTGGGTAAACTAATAATAATATTTTATAAACTTAATATGAGTATAAAAATATATTGTGATAAATTTTGAAGTATCGGATCAATTGTTCAAAATAATGTATTACGCGATAACGTTTATTTAATAAGAAATTATATGTTTAATGTGAAATGCAAAACCCATGCATGACTAGTATGATGAATGTAGAGTTTGAGAAATGACCAAAATTGAGAATTGTGAGTATGGACATGAGCCAAAAACAATTTAAGCTGGGGCTTAGGCTCTCGGCAGTACAAGGCGCTAGCCCTCATTTTGAATGGTATGGTGTAGGGGGAATACCTCTACATACTTAGTTATTATGTATATTTGTCTTGTTAACTTCTCGTATGCCATTTTTCCGACGCTTAAGTTTTACAACCTAAGGTTAAACAACCTCATTATGTGTAAATTGCAACACCAAGAATATAATGACCAAATTTGATCATTGACAGAGGGTTGCGACCCACTCTATCTCAAATCCTTTAAGTAGCATGACTTTGTACATATTTTTACAAGCGCCATAAACTACAAGGAGAGCTAATGTGAATGTTTTAGTAGGCTTAAATATTGAGGTGTTTGCTACACCTTATGCCTTTGTATTCGACATTGAAGCTCATAAACGACTTGGTTGAACAAATCTTTGTGTTTAAGAAATGAAGCAAGAGATTTGTGGGAAATGTCTTATTTATCATTGAATTGGTAGGGAGGATTACATCATTCTTGAAATGAAAACTAAGACAACTACCAATAATGTTTGCTTTCCCTTGAGAAGCTTCTAATTACAAGAATAAAAAAGTAAAAGTACTTCTTAAACATAGAACTTTCGAAGGTTCGCACCATTCCATGTCCCATCGATGGGTTCTCCGAGAAGAGTGGCGGTTGTAGGCTCCATTGCTGAGGCCTCGCTACCATGTAGGGTCCTTCCCAAGTTGGTCCCAGCTTCCCACAGTACTTCTGCTTTGCTTGCACTTGTTGAGGCGTAGCACATATTCTCCGAGCTTGAAAGTGGAAGGTCCGACCCTTTTGTTATAATAGCCTTGATCTTATGTTTGTGTATTGCTTCTCGGATGGAAGCTATTTCTCGTCTTTCTTCCGGCAGATCAAGGTTTTCCCTGATCCTTTCATCATTTTGGGAGGCATCATATGTTGCCACACGCTCCGTGTGTACAATTAGTTCCAAAGGGATGACCGCTTCTGTTCCGTATGTTAGGCTGAAGGGGGTTTCACTATTGCTTGACTTAGGTTGCGTCTTGTGAGCCCATAATACTTGAGGGAGCTCGTCTACCCATCCATGGTGTGTTCGTCCCAGCCTTTTCTCGATCCCTTTGATGATATCTCTATTTGTAACCTCCACCATTCCGTTACCTTGTGGATGGTGAGCGGATGTCCAAGATCATTTTATGTTTAACCGTTGGCGGAAGTCATAGAAGACTCCTTCATGGCTCGCTTTCCATTGTCGACATGATAATGTGGGGCACTCGAATCTGCATACGATGTGTTCCCACAAAACTTCTCGATCTGCTCTCCACACGGAGGCCAAGGTTTAGCCTCTACCCACTTAGTAAAGTAATCAATGGCCACCAAGAAGAATTTGACTCCTCCAGAGCCATGGGCATAGGTCCTACTATATTGATTCCCCCACGAGAGAAGGGCCGCGTGGATGTTACACTCGCCATGTCCCGCTTTGGCATCTTTGAAACATTTGAGTGTATCGACAAGCTTCATATTTGAGAATGATTTACGCGCATCCACTGCATCAAGGCCAATAATAGCCCACTTCATTTCGAGACAATCGAGTGTGGTCTCGCGTGGAGACCGCAGGATCCTTCATGGACTTCAAATGATGCTCTTAGCTGCGTGGGTCCCACATCTTAACCAAGGTGATAAAAATGACCTTCTGTATAGGGTTTTCCTATTAGCCGTCTTGGGGTGACTTAACCCGAATCTTCCTTGCTAGCTTGGGATCTTCAGGGAGAAGACCTCTTATCAAATACTCCATGATAGGAGTCATCCATGTCTCTCCTTCCTCATGAATCACATCTGCAACTTCCTTGTGAACGATGGATCTTTCAGGTAGGATTTCGACAAGTACTTCTTTGGTAAGATGAGTGAAGGCCATAGAAGCTAACTTGCTTAGTGCATCAGCCTTCTTGTTCTGATTCCTACGAACATTTTGAATGGTGTCGGAGTTGAAACTATTCAGCATCTCCTTTGTTTTTTCCAAGTACTGTTTGATGACGGGCTGCCTTGCTTCATAGGAGCCTTTCACTTGGTTTGCTACTAATTGGGAGTCTACGAAAACAGCGAGAGCGTTGACCTCCATATCTTTAGCTAGCCGGAGGCCTGCTAGCAGTGCTTCATACTCCGCTTCGTTGTTTGTGGCTTCGAACTCAAAACAAAGAGCATATGTATGCTCCTTCCCATCAGGGCTGACCAGCATTAGGCCTGCTCCCGAACCATCGGTGTTGGATGCTCCGTCCGTGTAAAGCTTCCATTCAGCCTGTACTTGAGTGAGTTTAGCTTTGGGCTCTTCCTTTTCTACGTCGGGCTCGGAAGGTGTCTCCGCCAAGAAGTCTGCAAGAACTTGTCGTTTAATGGAGTTTCGTCCCTTGAACTCTATTTCGTGCTCTCCGAGTTCGATAGCCGATTTAGCCACCCTCCCAGATTTTTCAGGTTTCGACAGGATCTGTTTGAGTGGCTTGTCGGTTAAGAATGTGATAGGAAATAGCTTTGGAGCCTCCTCATTGCGTAGATTAGGGCTAATATCAACTTCTCAATGTTGGATAGTTGATTTACGCTAATAGGACCCTAACGACAAAGTAGATGAGGATCTACCGTTTGTCTCATTCATCATAAGGACTCAAGCTAATACTCTCCATTGAGGATGCTAAGTACATGAACAACACCGCCTTTGATTGGGTCAGAGTGTTGGAAGGATTTCGATGAACTCCTTCATCTTCCGGAAGGCGACTTGACATCCCGACTCCATTGAAAGTTTTCTTATCCACGTATCCGCCGAGTGTTTTGAAGAATGGTAGGGATCTGCATTGCGATAAAACCGCTTAAAGTCATCAACTTTCCATTTAGGCTTTGCACGCCTTTTAGACACTTAGGGGCTTGGAGATCCGAAATTGCCTTGACCTTGGAGGATTAGCCTTTATCCCCGCTAGTGATCAAATGCCCTAGGAATAGTCCTCTTCGACACCGAAGGATCATTTCTAGGGTTCGACTTCATGTTAATCGCTCAAGTTGGTCAAAGGTTTCACATACATCGAGGAGTAGGTCCTCCTCCGTCTTGCTTTTGATGACCATGTCGCCAACGTATGTGATACTTACGCCTATTTGTTTGTTGAAGGCTTTATCTACGAGTCGTTGGTAAGTGGCCCTGCGTTCTTTAATCCGAAGGGCATCTTTCGATATGATGAACACCTTTGCTCGTGTAGAAGGCTTTCTTTTCTTCATCCTCCTTTGCCATATGGATCCGATGATACCCTTTTTAGGCATCTAAGCATTTTAGCGGAAGCCTTCCAAGGGTTCTACCTTCCAACAATTTACGGTAGGGGTAGCAATCCTTCGGGCATGCTTTGTTGATGTCGGTGAAGTCGGCGCACGCGCCACCCTCCGTCGCTCTTTTGACCATTAATGGGTTGGCTACCTGTGTTTGGTACTTAACTTCCTTAGGATGCCCGCTTATGTGAGTTCGTCCACTTCTTTGCATGCGGTGTTTCTTTCAGGGCGGGCTCCTCCTTTCTGCTTTTATCACCTCAATGTGTTTGTACTCATTGAGTTTATGCTCCGTTCCGAAGGGGTCATGCGTCGATCGACAAAGTTCTCGGTACCCTTCGTCATGTCGAATATTTCCAAGCAAAACATCAAGGTTAGTCCGCAATGTTCCACGAGCTTTGTCTTGAAATTCGGGAGTCGCTTTCCTACTACCACCGCTTGTTCGGGGTAACTGGGGTTAACTATAACTCGCTCCTCCAAGCATCATGCATCTTAGAATTACTATCGAGGCTCCTCCGATTCTTCTTTGATCTTTTGACACCATATACACCCTTATCCACCCCATAATTAGAATGAATAGCCTCCTACTCCGAGGGGTTTGGAACTTAATAGCGACATGTATGGTGGAAACAACAATGCCCATCTTTTGCATAGTTGTTCTCCCTATTAATAAATTATAAGGAGAATCGACCGACTATAACGGCGGTGAGTGTTTCAGACGGGATAAGGGGCCTTCGCCTATGGTGATTTCCAATGGTACTTCTCCCAAAGGCCATGAGTGTTCACGGAGAACCCTACTAGTGGTGTTTTCGAGTCCACCCTTCGAGAGTGTATGGATGACTTGAGCTTTAGGAAACAATGCTCATAAATGATCTCGCAGAGCTTCCACAATCCATATATGCTCGGTTCACCTCCTGTTTGAGATTCATACCACGATGACCACGGGTCGGGTTGAAGGTGTCTCGCCCAAGATGTGAGGAAGGTTATTTCTCCTACGCTTCCCGCTCCCCGCTCGCTTCCTTCCTTTTCAAGGTTGGATCGTGCTGTGCACCAATAGTATCGAGCTTCGTGGGCGTAGATCCTTCTTGTTCCCCTTCCATTCACCCGGTTGAGTGTCGGAGAACTTGTCCTTTCCTTTTTGATGCCTTTAACCGGATGTGCTAATCGTCTCGACCTGCACCGCTCTTCAATCGCTTCTTTAGTTCTCTGCATTGTTCGTGTCATGTTCATGGTCTTCATGGAACCAGCAATATTTGGACATGTCTCGGCTTTGCTTCGTCGTTGTCATCCGAGGTGGTGGATCGAAGGACTTGGCGGCTTTCTCGCTGTGATCTCCTTGGGAGATTTGACTAAGTTCGCCAAGAACCGTGGTTTGAACCTTTGTTGTATGGAGTGAAGCGATCTCTATTCTTTTTCTTGTTCTTGCATCCTTCCCATGAGGACCCACGAGAGAATTTGTCGAAGCTTCCTTTGCTCTATCGGAGCCCCATTTGTCGCTACCTTTTGGATTCAATCAAGTGTAAGTCTTCTCATGGCGCCTTATAAGTGGTGGGAAGATCGGTGGACGAAATTCCACCAAGCTTGCATGTTCAAGGCCATGTACAAAGCCCGAAATCCTCGATCTTCGTGCAAACCCGAATTTGCAAAGTTTCATCTGTACCTTGTAACGGGCCCTTGTACTTTCGTTGTCCCTTTGCTTGATGGTGTGCATGGCTAGATGGGTCTTGGTGTACTTCTTCTGTTTGCTAAAGTGTGATCGGAACTTAGCCTTGAGGTCGTCTAGACTTACAATGCTTCCCAACTTCTGCCCATTCCACCTTATTCTTGCAGAGTCTCGGAGCGTATAAGTGAACATGTGGCATGCTATGGTTATGACCCACTTTTGCATCTTGATAGCGCCCTCGAATAAATGGAGGAAGTTATCAGGATCGCCTTTCCCATCGTAGGTGCTTATATGAGTAGGCATCTTTACACCGTCAGGTAGGGGGTAGTCTTCGATCCACTTCATGAAAGGTGTGCATGCTCCAGAGGCTTCGGCATAGTAAGGGTTGTTCGGAGGTGGATAAACAGGTGTAGGATTATACGGGTTAGGAAATGGCTGTGGGTAGGTAGGGTAAACAGTAGAAGGTTGGTACGAAGGGTTTACACCCGTCGATTTCATAGGAACATGTCCATATGGCATTTGCTGGTAGCTCTGGTTTGGGAGTGAACCATTCGGAGGGTAAGTGTTGTAGGTTTGAGCAGGTAGGTAGGGTTCATTCTCGGAGGGGGTAATCGGCTCATGCACGAGTATGGAGGAGGACCTCGATACTCGAAACATATGGGGGGTATTGGAGCCCCATTCCTCTCTTCCTAAATGAGCAGCTAGGAGAGGGGGCAGGTTTACTCCTCCGTTCCCTACCGGGTTGCTTCCTCGTTAGAGTTCTCGCTCCTTCTTTCACCATGCATTCTTTCCCTTCTTCCCGGGTCTCCTCCGGGTCCTTCTTCAAAACCCACATCCTCCCATTTGGCCTTCGATAGAGGAGAACCATTTCAGGGGCCGAGCGCTGCTAACCGGTCGAGGCCTCCTCTATTTCAATCTCTTCATCATACTCCTCATCGGAGTATTCCAACTCTTCGCATTTCAATGTTGCGAACATGCTCTTATGAGCCCTTAGTAAGGAATCTAAGGCCTCAAAGTTTGCCTCAACAAGGCGGGCTAATATCCGGAATAGGTTAGCGGATATTGAGGCGTGATGTACGGAGTTGTTTCCAAACGAGATCGTGTGGTAAAGGTTGAGGTCATTATGGGGTGAGATTATCGGTGTTAGTTGTGTTGAGGGAACTAGGGTAGAGAAACCGGGGAGGTGTATCTTCTTCCCGTTCCATGACGGAAAAGTAGTGTGATTGGTTAGGGTTTTAGGACCGGGTGATTACGGACTAATAGTAGTGGTCCCACGGATGGCGCCACCGATTGTACAATAGATTGCACTACCAAGCTTCGATGAGGATCAAAGTAATGAGGGTGTATGTTCCAAACCCAAGACTTGCCTTTCACCGAGAATAATAAATATGAAACACTACGTTAAGTGATTGCACAGGGAGGGTAGGACCTGCGAACCACCTCCGTGAGAGTAAGTATGAGTTATGGTTGTATCGGTGTGTGTAAGTAAAGAGATGAGTGTGAAATGAGCATACCATAATACATTGCCCGCCTAACCTATTTATAGTGAATGAAATAGGGTTAAGAGAACTTCGCATGAATGTCGGAGCTCATGGGGGCGCCCCATGATTGTGGGTAACCGCTGGGGCTTAGTGACCCACGCTCGGACTGACGGGAAGCCAAGAGAGAGGAAGATCGTGGGTTTGACCAAGTCGAGGTTCCTTATCCATTGTTCCATCGTCGGCCATACCCCGAAGGGCTTAGGGCTTCGGATGGCAATTCCCATAGGTAACCTTCGTGCTAACGAATGGTTTGACGCCTATGGATATTTTGGAATCTAACTGGGCCTTCGTATGGAAGGGCTTCGACACGCCCTGAGGAGTGTCCTTGAGCTACTTGGAGGGTACATCATCATTAATGATCTAGTATTGCTATAGGTCATCCGTTGTGTAGTTAATGCTTGATTAATCTTTGTTGAACCTTAGCTTATAGTACCTAGAGTCATTGTAGGCTAAACCGTCTGAAGAGTACCTTAGTGTTAAGTTTATAAATCCTAGAGATTTTGAAGGCGATAACCTTTGGTAGTTTCAAAGAGTTAGGGATAAACGCATACCCTACGACCTTAGACACACAACGCGATTAAGAATAAGGACGTGACAATTCAACCATCAATAGGAGATAATTAAGGAGTAATAAAACCTAAGTAAACACATCTTTAAATCATCATACGAGCACACAATAATTAGACATAGTCTACATACACCACTAGATTAGACAATTAGACGAATAGAGTAATCGGTAGAAATACCAACCCCCAAATCCAATACCACGAAATTCGTACCTTTCCATTTCCTAAAAACATAAAAAGATAAAAAAAATAATCTTCCTCAACCCCAACCTTAGCGTAGTAACTTTTCACTAGCATTCCTATTCCCCTAGAGAACGATATTAATTCCCATGGCTTACCCTAATACTACATGATAAGGTTTTAAAATGTACCTTTTTGAGGGGTCGTTTAAGCCCTTATTTGATCACTTTGTATCCGTTATTACTTAATATCGTTCCTTTTCACTTTTAGGTCTCTTGAAGGCAAATTCTGGAATGGCACTTATTTGGACGAAAAGGCGGATATCTGAAGAAAATGGCCAAAGTCAAGAATCGAGACACTCTGTCTTTGAAATATAAGGGGACGGCGTCGGTGTTAATTGGGACGCCGTCGAGCACTTCTGTGACGGCATTAGCCAAATTGCTTATTTTCAAGTGACGGTGTCGCTTAAAAAGAGTAGGTCGTCGCAACTCGCACGGCCTAGATTTGATCCGCACATGAGAGAGAAGGGGCGACGTCACAAGCATAAGGTGATGCCGTCGCAAGACTAACGTGGCCAAGACGAAACCCTAATGACGGCTACCCGACCGGGTCACAAATCATAAGGTGACGCCGTCGCGATTGTAATCTTATATATAGAATCTGAATTTTTCGCTTTAGTGTGTAGTCTTTTGGAATTAAAACCTAAACCGAACCAAGGTCTGTCTTGTACAAGATTTTAGGGTTCCAAACCCTATCTTACCACAAGATAAGTGTTTTACTTCATTAATTCAATTATGTCTTCAATTATTTGTGTGTATGTTGCATGTTCTCCATGTCCGGCTAATTTACTTGTGTGTTTGCTTAGGAATATGAAACTTAATTATTGAATATTGATTGGTTGTCTCTTATCTTAATTGTTAATGATCTAGTAATGCGATAGGTCATTCGTTGTGTAGTTAATGCTTGATTAATCTTTGTGAACCTTAGACTATGACACCTAGAGTAGTTGTAGGCAAAACCATCCAAAGAGTACCTTAGAGTTAGAGTTTATAATTCCTAGAGATTTTGTAGACGAGACCCTTTGGTAGTTTCAAAGAGTTAGGGACAAACGCATACCCTACGACTTTAGACACACAACGCGATTAAGAATAAGGACGTGACAATTCAACCATCAATAGGAGATAATTAAGGAGTAATAAAACCTAAGTAAACACATCTTTATATCATCATACGAGCACACAACAATAGACATAGACTACCTTTAGCTTAGTTAATTAGATAAGTAGAGTAATCGGTAGAAATACCAACCCCAAATCCAAACCCCAAGATTCGTACCTTTCTATTTCATAAAATATAAAAATACAAAAATAATCATCCTCTCCTTTAGACTTAAATCGACATACACTTCAAATTAACGACACTATTCCCTAGAGAACGATATCAATACCTGGCTTACCCTAATACTACACTACAACAATTAGTTTCACCGCCTAGGGTGTTATAAAACTTGCTCTAAGAAAAGGAAGTTCCTTTGACCCCGAACGAGCGTGTAGCGTTATCAAGTTTTTAGGCGCTACTGCCGGGATTAGAATAGCTAGTTAGTAGTCCACCTCATTTAGGTTTCTTTTCTTGATTCCTATCAAGTAAATGTTTCTAATTTTTAGCTTTCTCATAGTCTATCCCCCTTCTTCGTGACCTTTGTTCGTAATCCCATCACTTTTCATCATGGAAGGTGATAACCAACCACCACACAACACTTTATCACCAAACAAATACCCACCGTTTGATCCAGCCTTGGCCAACTAACTTCGAGCTCATATTGGAGAGCTTAGGAAACTAAATAGGAAAAACGTGAATGAAGAGGATAGTGCTTATTTCAATCTTTACCCCACTAAGGAAGAGGTTGCTTACCATCGATACATAATCGATAATCCCGATCACCTATCATTAGGATATGCCCAAAGATTAGGAGAGAAATCCTTGGAACCTAAAAATCCCTTGTATGATCGGATATAGGAGTGTCGACCATGCTTACTTAGATACGTAATCTCCCATTAATGTGATGTCATCTACGCTCTACAATGACATTATGAATGAGCGACTTAATATTAGGAGGGACCCTAAGTATCCAAAGTGGAGTTTGCAACTTTGTGGGAAGAGTCAAGGATGTACATGTCTTTATAGGAAATTTCACCTACCTAGTTGATTTTGTGGTCCTAGAAGATATAGGATGCGTCATTGACTATAGCTTATCCCAAGTAGTGCTAGGAAAACCGTTTGTTGAAACATCTAAGATGAGCCATAACAAGTATGATGGAACGGTTAGGTTTAAGGAAGGAACCGAGGAAATCACTTATAGGATTCCTTGGAAAACAAATGAATATGGCCATCTACCCGTTTTTGAACGAGACAACATCAAAGCTTTTGAGGACAAAAGCAAGGACGATGTTGAAAAAGGTTATAAATTTATGTGGGAAAGAAGGAGGCTTTATTATAAGGATTGCTTGACCCTAGGGCCTAGGTATAGAGTCGATTAAAATTTTGTCAACATGATAGAATTCTCATTTTGAATGCAAAACGAGACAACGTAGGAGCACGACTACGAGTCTAGCTACAAGACTCATAAATAAAGAAAAGCGCTTCGTGGGAGGCAACTCATGCTTAATTGTTTGCTTGTTAGTGTCATATATCTTTTATTGATTGTTAATTCTCATGTTTAAATTTGTAAAAATGCTTTATTTTGTTTTTAACCTCGTCTTAATTGCATATAAAGGTATTTTATATAAAGGATAAGTGTAGGAGGATTACACACGCTTTCAAAAGAAACGTAAACATGAGAATTACAATTAATTAAAATATATATGTGTGTTTGTTCGAGTCAAATGCTTGTATCGAGTCATAATGGATGTTTTGCGAAAATTTTCCAGATTCTAAAGATGTAAATTTTCCGAATTTTTCCGAAAATCGCAGACCGCTTTTTGTCGGGATAACCGACCACGTCGAGATCGCAACTGACGGCGTCGAAGGAGTAAAACAACAGACACTTTTTCTCGTTTTACGAGCTAATTATAAATTTTGGAATTTTCCGGTCTTAATTTTATAGAAATTCAGTAAACATCCATTCCACAAGCATTATATCCTAGTTTAATAGAGTCTTATATATATTATTACCACCGATTTTACGCGAAGGTTTCATTTGTTTTCTTCAAGTGTGCGAGTTTAATTTATTAAGAAGAAGATACAAAATATTGGAAGGAGCTTTTCACGCATCGCTCTTCTTAAAAAGGATTTAACCACCACTTTACACGGATCCTACCGAGCTAATCGGGGAGTATTAGTTTCTTTCGTTTTCATTACCTCTATTATCATAACTTTGATATTTCGAGAACATTGGGGACAATGTTCGGTTTAAGTGTAGGGAGGGAAAATAAAGCGAAACTTTGAAACTATGCTTATCCTTGATTATTTGCTTTGTCCAATTGTATTTATGTAATAAACCATGAGAAAATGTCGGTTAGGGTAATTTTGGCACCAAATTTAAATTTTTCATGACATATAGGAGTGGGCCATTAGTCTTAACAAAAGCGTCTCACGGATAGGAAGTTGCATGACTAGCACAAAACCCTTTACCACCTAAATTCCACCCAAAATGTGAGGATCACCCTTAGATTAGTAGGAATTAAAGCATTCATCTTTAATGCTTAGAGTGTGAACCGGTAGTATAATAGATTCTAGAACTTGTTTTGTTATGCATCCCGGATCGCTAGTAAGACTACACTTGTGTAGTTAGGAATAACTAAATGATAAGAGGCATTAGGATAACCCTTGTTTGATACCCGTAATATAATTACTTCTTCCACATCGGTTGAGTAATTCCCCACACCTTTATGTTGTACTCATCTTTAGTACACGATACCCTAGTTAACCCCTTAGAGCCTATCCTTTTGGCGGTTCTCGTGATGTTTCGGTTTTCCGAATATCAATGAAAGCATTGTTTACACCCCACCCCAAAGGTACACCCAAATAGCCTTAGCCTACCTTGTATGCACTCACTTTTAGTGCATTATTATCACCCCAAACCCTTAGTTCAATTATCTAGTTGCTTGCATGAGTTGCTAAGTCGAGTCATATCCTTTGTATACGGTTTTGGGACGATTGGGACTCATGGGAAAAGTTAAAGTTTATGAAATGACTGGAAGGGAACATTAATTCAAATTCCTTATTTGCGTAATAATGTACTCCAAGTGTTTTGATCTTTTCAATTCGGGTCAAATTAGTGTTAGAGTAATAAAAACTCAAGTGTAGGGATGTGCCTATAAATCCCTATCATTTTGATATTACCGTAGAGGATGGTAGAGTAAAAGTGTATTGAAAAAAAATCGAAAAAAAATAGAAAAAGAGACAAAGAAAAAAGTAGAGTGTAAAAAAAAAAAAAAAAAAAAAAAAAAAAAACCTACGGGCTACTATCCTGCATTTATCCTTTAAATTTATGTTTGTTTGTTTCAATTATCAGAGTTTAGAGTGTCGAGTCTTGGCTTAGCAACGCCATTCTTCATATGATTGTAACATAAAGATGTTTGACTTGACACCACTAAATAGCCTATCCCACCAAATCCTTTGTTTTCCTACCGTAAGCCTAACATTACAACCCTTTAAAGACCTCTTTGATATTCTTTCCTAGGTGCTTACGCCAAAGCGATGGAGGTTTGATCTATTCTCAAGCCTATGGTAATCTATGTACTAGGACCGGTTAATGAGTGTTTATCTCCCATTTCCAATTTGTTATATTTCATATACACCGAGAGATGCGAGTACCCAAACACCCCATGAGGTGCTATTATGTAATTCCGTGCTTGTTATGACTTTTATGGGCTTATATGTGTTGTGGATTGTTCTAAACCAATGCTTCATGACCCCTAACTTATAAATTAATTGGCTAAAAGCACATTTCCTTGAGGACAAGAAAATACCAAGTGTAGGGATATTTGATAAGGTTTTAAAATGTACCTTTTTAGGGTCGTTTAAGCCCTTATTTGACCACTTTTGTATCCGTTATTACTTAATATCGTTCCTTTTCACTTTTAGGCCTCTTGAAGGCAAATTGCTGGAATGGCACTTATTTGACGAAAAGGCGGATATATCTGAAGAAAATGGCAAAAGTCAAGAATCGAGACACTCAAGTCTTTGAAATACAAGGGGACGCGTCGGTGTTAATTGCGACACCGACAGAGCACTTCTGTGACTCCAAGAGCCAAATTGCTTATTTTCAAGTGACGGTGTCGCTTTAAAAGAGTAGGCCGTCGCAACTCGACGGCATAGATTTGATCCGACGACGGCCGAGATCAAGGGACGGCGTGCAAGCATAAGGTGACGCCGTCGCAAGATTAACGTGGCCAAGACGAAACCCTAATGACGGCTACCGACGGCGTCACAAATCATAAGGTGACGCCATCGCGATTGTAATCTTATATATAGAATCAATTTTTCGCTTTTAGTGTGTAGTCTTTTGGAGTAAAACCTAAACCGAACCAAGGTTGTCTTGTACAAGATTTTAGGGTTCCAAACCCTATCTTACCACAAGATAAGTGTTTTACTTCATTAATTCAATTATGTCTTCAATTATTTGTGTGTATGCTTGCATGTTCTCCATGTCCGGCTAATTTACTTGTGTGTTTGCTTAGGAATATGAAACTTAATTATTGAATATTGATTGGTTGTCTCTTATCTTAATTGTTAATGATCTAGTAATGCGATAGGTCATTCGTTGTGTAGTTAATGCTTGATTAATCTTTGTGAACCTTAGACTATGACACCTAGAGTAGTTGTAGGCTAAACCATCCAAAGAGTACCTTAGAGTTAGAGTTTATAATTCCTAGAGATTTTGTAGACGAGACCCTTTGGTAGTTTCAAAGAGTTAGGGACAAACGCATACCCTACGACTTTAGACACACAACGCGATTAAGAATAAGGACGTGACAATTCAACCATCAATAGGAGATAATTGAGGAGTAATAAAACCTAAGTAAACACATCTTTAAATCATCATACGAGCACACAACATTAGATAAGTAGAGTAATTGGTAGAAATACCAACCCCCAAATCCAAACCCCGAGATTCGTACCTTTCCATTTCATAAAATATAAAATACAAAATAATCATCCTCACCTTTAGACTTAAATCGACATACACTTCAGCCTAACGACACTATTCCCCTAGAGAACGATATCAATACCCGTGGCTTACCCTAATACTACACTACAATGATTAGGTTCATCGCTTAGGGTGTTATAAAACTTGCTCAAGAAAAGGAAGTTCCTTTGACCCCGAACGACGCTGTAGCGTTATCACTACACTACAAGGATTAGGTTCACCGCCTAGGTGTTGAAAAACTTGCTCGATGAAAAGGAAGTTCCTTTGACCCCAACGACGCGTAGCGTTATCAAGTTTTGGCGCCACTGTTTGGGATTAGAATAGCTAGTTAGTAGTCCACCTCATTTAGGTTTCTTTTCTTGATTCCTATCAAGTAAATTTTTCTAATTTTAGCTTCCTCGTAGTCTATCCCTTCTTCATGACCTTTGTTCGTAATCCCATCACTTTTCATCATGGAAGGTGATAATTTGCCAAACAACACTTCACCACCAAACAAGTACCCACCGCTTGACCCAGCCTTTGCCAACCAACTTCGAGCTCGTATTGTTAGTGAAATTGGAGAGCTTAGGAAACTAAATAGGATAATTGAAAATACGCTTGAGGGAGCCCTTAAGGAATCTACTAACACTTTAGATAGTGATTCGGATGATGACCTAAAAGATGGAGATTATAAGGTTTTAGAAATTATGGATGATAGTAAGGAGAAAGGAGTGGATTATGTTATGGCCAAGATTTTCGGTTTCTATAAGGATTGCTTGAACTTGGGACCGGAATATAGAACTGAGTGGGGAGAGGACGAACTCTTAGAAAGGTGTATCATAGGACACTTTTACAACATGGAATCACCCACTAGAGACCGTCATGAGGAAGAAGGTGACGGTAATGAAGTTATGTAGGGCACGACTTGAGTCTAGCTACAAGACTCATAAATAAAGAAAAGCGCTTCGTGGAGGCAACCCATGCTTAATTGTTTGCTTGTTTGTATCGTGTATCTTTATTCGATTGTTTATTCTCATGTTTAAATTTGTAAAAATGCTTTATTTTGTCTTTAACCTCGCCTTAATTACATATAAAGATATTTTACATAAGAGATAAGTGTAGGAGGATTACACACGCCAAAAGAAACGTAAACATGAGAATTACAATTAATTAAAAGATATACATGTGTGTTTGTTCGAGTCAAATGCTTGTATCGAGTCATAATGGATGTTTTGCGTGAAATTTTTCCAGATTCTAAAGATGTAAATTTTCAAGAATTTTTTCCAAAAATCGCAGACCGCTTTTTGTCGTGATAACTTTGACGGTGTCAGATCGCAACTGACGGCGTCGGGAAGGAGCAAAACAACCGATTACATTTTTCGTTTTCGAGCTACTTATAAATTTTTGGAATTTTCCGTGTCTTAATTTTCCGTAAATTTCGTAAACATCCATTCCACAAGCATTATATCCTAGTTTAGTAGAGTCCTATATATATTATTACCGCCGATTTTACGAAGGTTTCATTTGTTTTCTTCAAGTGTGCGGGTTTAATTTACCAAGAAGAAGATACATAAGATGAGTAGGAGCTTTTAACGCAAACATTCTTCTTGAAGAAAATGTAACCACCACTTTACACGGATCCTACCGAGCTAATCGGGGGAGTATTAGTTTCTTCGCTTTTATTACATTCCATTATCATAACTTTGATACTTTCGGGAACATTGGGGATAATGTTCAGTTTAAGTGTAGGGAGGGAAAATAAAATGGGAACTTTGAAACTATTCTTTTCCTTGACTATTTGCTTTGTCCAATTGCATTTGTGTAATAAACCATGAGAAAATGTCGGTTAGGGTAATTTTGGCACCAAATTTAAATTTTTTTATGACATATAGGAGTGGGCCGTTAGTCTTAATAAAGCGTCTCATGGATTGGAAATTATATGACTAGCACAAAAAACCCTTTACCACTTAAATTCCACCCAAAATGTGAGGATCTCCCTTAGATTAGTAGGAATTAAAGCATTCATCTTTAATGCTTAGTGTGTGAACCGATATTATAATAGATTATAGAACTTGTTTTGTGATGCATCTCGAGATTGCTAGTAAGACTACACTGACTTAAAACGATAAAATTTTTAAAATTTTTGGTAAAAATGGGGGTGCTAGGGGAATAGATGGTACAATGTGATCAAATTTCTCTAGAATTCCCCCCCACATTTAGAATTGAATATTGCCCTCAATATTCAAAGTATCGGCTGTAGCCGAAACTATAGAACGGAAAAAGGTAATACTACTAGCCAAGTGTGGAAACAAAATATTTTTTCACAAAAAGGATTAATAAAGATATCCCTAGATAATCGTTAGTAAAAAGATCGGATATTGGGCGGCTGGATTGAAAACAGGCGCATCAATCATCACGATCTATGGGAATCCTGAAAACAGAGAGCAAACACACAACAAGCAAACATCAGTGGGGTAATTCCCCCACACTTGGTGTTAGAAAATAGAAAGAAGTCAGAAACATGGGTTGTTACCCATGAAGTGCTACTGTTTTTGTTAACCGAGTAGCAAGCTTGACTCGACCCCGAATTCATTGGTCCATGGGGAAGCAAATGTGGAATTCATAAATCATAAGAATTCCGGGATCAAAAATTGTATCCTCATTCCCGAAGGAGTGAAGGATAGGAGAAGTCACATTAAATGTGAAGAAAGGAAGAAAGATACGGATGATATATGTTTCAAACACAAATGATTCCGTAGGAAGAAGGAGTTCATATTTGGAGAAAGGTTCTTGAAAAACATTTTGATCATATTTTAAAAAATCATTTTCTCTTCCATAAAGTATCCCTGGTTTAAAAATTTTGTCTTCACAAGACGGCTCAATGGGATACTCGAAAGACATCTCATCGGTAAGGATATAATCGTCATCACATGATGGAGGAAATGAGTAATAATACAGAGGTGGGACAAGTGGTATGCTCTGAGAGCTAGCAATTTCCACCACTTCCGTGATGGTCTCTGTATCGGACTCAGACATTTCATCGAAAAGAGGATTTACTTCGCAAAAAGTATAGTCATCATTAAATCTAAAAAGAGGATTTGAGAAAATCCCGGAAGTAACCTCATAAATGTCGAGAGAATCACAAAAAGGCAAATCACAATCACTATCGGATATATTCTCAGACTCACTTGGGATTGGGACGAAGTTCTCAACACCAGATGATTTCATTTCTGGAATAATGTTGAGATGCTCATCCCCATGGTGAGAGAGTCCTTGGAAGAAATAGTAGGTAAGATAGGTGTGACAGCAATAGACTGAGGGAGTTGAGAGATAACATCGTTCAATGGAATAGCACTCACCTCTCCATAATCATAATCGTCGTCAACCTTATCTTTAGCATATAAAGCTCGTATATGACGCATCTGCTCCTCAACTAATAATTCTTCCATGCTTCTGTTATCCGGCTCTTCGAGAACGGGTGTGATAGCAGCAGATGAATTATAGAACTCCCCAATTGGAATGGTTTCTTCATCATCGTCATCATAATCGTACACGAGAGGTTTCCAAGATTGGGAACTTAGTCTAGCCGCTTGCGCTTCAGCTAGAAGTTCTCCATACGTATTCTGACGAGACTCTTCTTGGGCACGTTTATTAACCAATTCTTTTAAATCTTTTAGTAGATCTAGACAATTTTGGACAAGTTCTTGAGGAATTTGCAAAGGTTGCGTTTGAATCGTTTGGTACTGTGGAGGTTGGTCATGATAAGAATAGTCATAATTGTTACAAGGATCATGCTCATAGACAAGCGGATTCCTCATTTGACAATCGGAGTTATAGTGCGGACCTCCACAGTACTCACAAGCGTACGATTGTTGACTTTGTGAATTATATGGATATTGGTCATAACCAAAGTTTTGATTGTTACATGGGCCTTGCTCATAGACAAGCATGCTCCCTGCTTGACACTCAAAACTCGGGTAAGGACCTCCACAATACTCACAAGAATATGTCTCCATCTCATGGTGCAGGGGTTGGTTAAAGAAATTGGTTGTTTCATTGTAGGGATTTTGGTCATAGGCAAACCCGTTTCTCGAATTCACAATGCTACAACCAGGGCAATTTCCACCATTTTGAGGTCCCCCGCACCATTGACAACCAAACTGGTAAGACGTAGACATCACAAAGAGTTAAACAGATAGAGGCTGAAAGAAATAGAATTATGCGATCGAGAGGATAACGAAGAATAAAATTAAACGGTGAAAAGAGGGTAAGAGAAATAGAATTAAACGGATAAGAGGATTGAAGAAGAATATTTTTGGTCTTTTATAATGAAAACGAGTGCACATGCACAAAAACAATCAATTCTATTTATACTAATGCTACAAAAGGTCTTCTCCTTGTTGTCTTGTAGCTGTGTGCTTGTTGTGTGAGAGAGTTGGTGAGCTTAGTGCTTCTCTGCTTGTTCCAAACTCATCACAGCCTTTGATTTCACCTTGGGGACCAAGTAGTGGATCACAGCCATTGGATTAGTATGTGCACATGGATAGCTGAAGTGTAAAGGAACGCATGTGAAGTGTTGTTGTCTGGTTCTGCCATGGAGAGGGACAGGAGGAGAGATGAGAGGGAAAAATGGGCGCCAATTGGTCTTATTGTTTCTGGGTTTTGATTGGTTCGAGTAATATGGGTAAAAACAGAAAAAAGGGTAATAAGGGAAATGGGTTGGGTGGTTTAAGGTAAAGTTTATTTAAAAGGTGTTTAGTAAATGTAAAAAGATGTATTTTGTGTTTTTGTTTTAGAAACTTTTTTTTTAAAGAGAGAAAAATATTTTTAACGAAAATTGGTTTTAATAAAAATAATTGTTGTAAATAAAAAATGGTTAAAAATAAAAATAATTGTTTTTAGTGAAAAACGTTTTAATGGTAAATTGGGTTCGGGTAAAGAGTAGAAAGGTAATTATGGGTTTAGGGTTCGGTTTGTTTTTTTTTTCCACTCTCACTCCAAATATGCGTCCCGAGATCCAAAAAAATGTAAAAAAATCTGCTTACGGCTCCGTCTGCAAGCATGTTTTCCATTCCAAGCTCAATTTTGTCCGTTTTTTGCCCTGTTTTCGAACGTTTGTACCTGAAACACATAAAAACACATTCCAAGGATATCTGCAGTATAATTAGGTATATTTCAGTGTTTTTAGACGTTTTTATGGGTTTTTCGGGCTTAAAATGATGAGTAAAAGGCCTCTCATCATCAGCCAATCTGATCCTTTGGTCTCAACACTAGGAGATTATTCATTGAACCTAACATGAAGGTTCTTTTCAACAATTTTGGTCCTCCTATTGTATACTCTAAAGGCTTTGTTATTGAAAGAATAGCCTAAAAAGTATCCATCATTTGCTTTCTCCTCAAACTTGCCTAGATGGTCTATGGTATTAAAGATAGTAACAGGACACCCGAAAGGTTTTAGGAAATCTATCATAAGCTTCCTATTGTGCAATAGTTCATATGGGGTCTTGTTGTGAGGCTTAACTACCTTACTTCTATTCTACACATAACATGCAGTGCCTACAGCTTCAGCCCAAAAGGTAGTTGGTAACTTAGATTCAGATATCATAGTTCTTGCAGCCTCAATTAGTGTGTTATTCTTTCTCTCAGCTACTCCATTTTGCTGAGGTTTCCTAGCAACACTATATTGTCTCTCAATACATTTAGCCATACAGAACTGATTCATAACTTCATTCTTAAATTCAGTTCCATTATCACATCTGATTACTTTGACCTTATGGTTTACTTGATTTTCTATCTTAGTAATGAAACTCTTGAGGATCTCACTAGTTTCACTCTTAGCAGCTAAAAAGTATACCCAAGAAAATCTACTATAATCATCAGTAATCACTAGGAAATATTGCTTATGGTTCAGACTTCTAACAAAAGTAGGGCCATATAAGTCCATATGAAGCATAAATAGTGGTTGAGTTATGGTGTTAACTTTATTGGTCTTACAAGAGGCTCTATGTTGTTTTCCTATCTGACAGGACACACAAAGTTCTTTACATTCAAAAACCCTAGAAGGTAACCCTCTCACTAAGTTGCCCTTTACCAGTTTATTGATTGTTTTGAAATTAAGATGACCTAGCCTTCTTATGCCATAATTTTGACTCATAAATTGATTCCTTAGCAAACAAACAAGTTAAGGACCTATTAGGAATTACATCTTTCATGTTAAAGCAATATATGTTTTCTTTCCTAGGTACTCTTAACTGCACATAATTCTCATCAGGCATTTTAAACTCAGGAGACAACACCACACACTCATTTTCCCCAAAAAGTACCCAGTTTTTCTTATCACACATTTGAGAAACACTGAATAAATTGTACTTCAATCCCTGTACCAGATAAACCTTCTCAAAATCCAGCTTTCCTATTCTTATAGTTCCTCTGCTAACTATTTTTCCTCCCTTTGGATCATTGCCAAATGCCACATGTCCTTCATCAAAAGCTTCAAAATCCTCCAGGTTTCTCCCATCCCATGTCATGTGCCCAGAGCAACCACTATCAAAAATTCCTTTGTCTTGTATCTCTTCACTCAGATTGCCATGCACATGAATTTAAACAAGTTAGTTCTTTTGTGGACCCAAGCCAAACCGACTTGGTCCGCCTGCATCAACATAATCGATTTCTTTAGGTCCATTGATGCACCATCGGCATTATGTAAGACCTTGGTCTTAGGCTTCCATTGCCGCCTAGTCGAGGCCTTTACAAAGATAAAATGGTTTCCAACCACCGTGTCAAGAATCACCTTTGGTATAGTTAAACTTCTTTTGTTTCAAGGTGATATTCTCGCTTAGCAAGGAAACATTTGCTTAGCGATGGTTGGAACCCATTTTGGTGCGGCGATGATTATAGATTTTGTTTTACCATTCCTCATTAGCACTACTTTTGGAACCATGTTTTTGTTTGGGTGAGGGATGATGTTCTTTGAAAAGTTTTTATGATTTACCCTCCTCTAATGGTTCCAAACTTGTGGTTGGTTTTTATAACAGCTTTCTAAAGATGCTCAAAACTACCACATTTAAAACAAGCCTTCTTAACACATTGAAACTCATCTCTAACTGCTTGAAATTATGCCTTTGAAGTTTCTCCGATTACCCCTAGGTATGTTCTTTTCATCTGCTCCTAGGTATCTCAATATAGTCTACCACTTTCCTAGAAATTGGTGCTCCAAATCTAGGCATAAGGTTGGCTTGTTTAGAATCAATAGACTTAATATTTTCTACCTTCACAAACTGTTTTGATTCTGACTTATCTTCCTCAGAATCTGACTCCCAATCTTCAATAATTGGACCATCAGATGACTTATCAGAACCTGTCTTAGGTGATTTAGACTTACTAATCTCACCTACAGGTTTGTTGAAACTGAATTCACTGCTAAATGAAAGTTCTTTTGTTGCTGGTGCATGTTTCATAAGAGAGGGTGGTGACATATTGTTGTAACCTAGGCCAGAACCCTCTTTGAATAATTTTTGTCCAATTGGCTTATTTACTAAATCGAGTATATTGTGGTTTAGAAACCCTAACAACATGTTTCTCTCTATCGCCTAGGGCTTCTTGTTTTACACTCTCTGCTTCTTCAAGTTTTTGGTTAAGCACTTTAATTTCTATCCTTAAGATCAATTTCACCACCTAGTATGTTAATCTTATCTACATACTCAAACTCACATTTAATACGTAATATAAGTTTCTCTTCAACACTCTCAAGACCAACTTTATATCCTAAGTTATCTAATGCAAGTCTTTCACCTCTTTCTTAGACTCTCATTAATTGCTTTAAGAGATTCTAAATTATCTTGACACGATTTAAATGAACAAGTAGAATTATTTGACTCATTAGATAACTCGAGTCCGAACCGAAGATGATGATATGCCATGAGAGCAAAGTTATGCTCTTTAGAAGCTTCACTATCAAGGAAAGTTGCATTAGGACCTTCTTCAATTTGATCACTCCACCATAATCGCCAAGTCCATCCCGAGCAACCAAAGGTAAGAAGAAAATGGTTCTTCAAGAGTCTTCTTGTAGCCTTCACCAATCCTCTTGGGAGCTCTACATTCCCTAGCAAATGTCCCTTCTTCTTGCGCTTGTAACACTCCATCTTGTTTTGTCAAACCCAGCTCTCCTTTGACCATCATACTTGACTTGCCTGCTTGTTCTCCTTAGAAATCTCCTAGCCTGCAATGTCAACATTGCCATTTGCCACTGAAGATTGATTTCATCAAGATCATCAGATCAATTTGATCCAAATCTTGATTTAAAACAGTGACGTTAGTTGTTAAATCAGCCAGAAAAGCACATATGGCCCCATCACTAACATTATCACTGACAGTGGTATTATTAGCAATAGTAGTGGAGATTCCATAGCGCGCAGGATGCTTCTTGAGAACCCTTGTGGTTTGTAGAAACAAAAGCAATGTTTTGAGTAGATGAAGATGAACCAAGAATGTTCTTTTCGCACTCATAAACCTTCAAGTTGTTGTAGAGATTGTCCAGTCATCTTCAAAGTCATCTTTGTTCCTCCATACAACTCGTATGCACACCATTCGTGTGACAAACTTCGATGAACTTTAGATTTATGTCTTCTTGAGCAACTTTGTAGTCCACAAACTTCAGATGACCGATTAGCTTCAGAGTCTCGTTATAGGTGCCATCAAGACTTTCTCCACTAAGTGCAGTGAAGTTTTCAAGTTGATGCTTGAGCATGTTTTTCCTGGATTTTCTGGTAGCTTCATTAACAACAAATCTTATTTCAATGGCATCCATTAACTCCTTAGAAGTCTCATATTGTTCAAAGTCCAAAGCATATTCATTAGGTATTCCCATGCTGAAAATACTATGAGCTTTGATCTCCAATTTCCTCTTTTCCTTGTTAGTTTCACTAACAATTCTAACAGGCTTTCCATTAGGAACTAAAGTAGGTAACTTATCACCCTTCTCAACAACTTCTCAGATGTTGTAATCAATCATGCGAATATATTGTCTCATTCGCATTCTCCATACTTGATACTCACCCTGCCTTAGCATGGGTACCTTTGATGCAGTAACCATATGAGTTTCGCCAGACATCTTTACTCTTCATGAATTAAAGTTAACTTGACTTCTTCTTGATCACAGTTTCTAGATCACAAGCTCTGATACCACTTGTTGATCCCAGTTGAGCAAACGATCCTTAATAGAAACTGACTTAAATAATAACCTGTTAAACACTACGCGGAATACAATGCTTAACCTTAAGAAGAAGAACAACACAAATCACTAAACACCTTAATTATATTAATAACGAATACTCTGAATAGTATTAAGGTTTTACAACCTTGAAGTGTATCGACCTTAGATATATCAAAAACACTCGTATATCTAACTCTAACCTAGAAATATGAATACTTTGTAATATTTCATTATCAATCTTCTTAATTCTTCGCGAAAAAAGACTTCATATTTCAAGTCCTCGAAGTATCCAATATCATCATCCATGTCTTCATTCATAGGCTCTAGCGCATTCTCATTTTGAGGTGAATAATCGCTCCAAGCTTCATTAGTAAGGGATGGCAATGGGTCTGGGAATTTCAAGGATTATATCTCCCATCCCCATCCCTGTTATCACTCTCTATTATACTCGTCCCCATCCCCATCAGGTAATTACTTTACTTCCCCATCCCAAATGGGGATCGAGGGTCACCGCGGAGATTCGGGTATTTTCCGCCCTTATGAAATAACATAAAAATTCCACCAACTCGTCGAAAATTTAAAGAACTTTGACTCTTAAAGTTTCTCAACAAACGTATATCACCCATAGTTAGATTAATTACAATTTTAGTTCAACTTTAAAGCATCTTAAACATTATAACATCATATAAAATATAAAAACTATATGTATCATATGTATGTATTCGGACAAAATAGTTAAATAATATGTAGTTGGTGCTTATACTTCTAACTTTTTATTTTAAATGGGTTTAATCTTATAAACATCACATATGCATATAAATATACATGTAGATACTTATAAGCATATATACATATGCATATACAAGTTAATCGAGTACGGATATAAGATATAAATTTTAAATACTTGTACACTAGAAAGATCGGGTTCGGGGGCGGGTTCGAGATTTATGTTATCCTCATTCCCGCCCCATCCCCAATTTCGTATTTCAGGGATTCCCCATACCCGTTCAACTCAGGGATTCCCCATGAAACTGGGTTTGGGGATCGGGTCCCCATCAGGTTTGGATTTTTGCCATCCCCTATTCATTACTTGATTCATATCCTTCTTGAAGTTTCTCCCAATCATTTTCTAGTTTCCACTTTAAGCGTTGGTCAAGTTTACAATAGTCATCAAAATTTCTATGCACCCATTTAAGAAATGTCAAGTTCTTTATATCTTCAGATTCATCCTCAGATTCAAGTCTTGCTTTTTCTTTTAATATTATGTCCTGATAAGGAATTAAACCATATGTTTTTAGGGGGTCATTTAAACCCTAAATCGTTACATTTTTATCTGTTACTGCTTAAAATCGTTCCTTTTCACATTTTAGATCTTTTTGAAGCAAATTGCTGGAATCAAACACTTTTGGACGAAAAAGAGCGAAAACATGAAGAAAGCGACAAAGTTAAGATTATAAGGCTGATTTTCACACCTGACAGTGTCCCAAACCATAGGGCGATGATGCAGGTTTTACTGACCAGGTTTTAATATTTATAATGTCTCGTTATACATATGGTCTACCCTAATGTACTAATGGGTAGTGTACCCGGTCGTGTGTAGTGTAGTGGTTGGTAAAACCGAGGTCGTCCCAAGAGCTATGTGTGTTGGATTATTACTAAGTCTAGGTGTCACAGTTTTTAATATGATTTTGATAAGGAATTAATTAATTAACAACTAAAGCAAATGAAAGGCAAAGGTTTAATCAATAGAGGAGAGTGGTGCTAACCTAGTTATTCCTCCTAGCTAGTAATGTCTACGCCTAATTACTTCCAATTACTTGAGTGGGGTCAAATTTGAGAGGACAACATTTGGTCAATTCGCCCTAACCTATCGAAGAAAGATGCCACCACCGGAGAAGTCGGTGTCCCTTCATAAGTCCAGCTTGTTCCTCGTCCCTAAGCCAAGTCATTAAGTACCGCTATATGCTAGATTTATGCTTAAACACTCACCCCTAATTCTTAAGTTCATCCAAACGGTAGGTGATCGGTTGGTCAAATCGCACAAGTTGAAAGGGTCGTCGCTTGGTCATATCTTACCCTTCCCGCCCCGCCTACTCACTCCGGGTCATTGGTCATATCTCCCAAGCAACTAGCCTCACCGCCATTCAAAACTACCAAACAAGGGTAGCTACCAATACACTATGCATGCATACACTTAGAAATAATTATGGAAGTAATATAAGCGCAAACAAAACAATTAAGGAATCATAACTAGGCCAGCACCAAGAGGTGCTTAGTCGCTCATATTAACCATACAAATCAATTCAATATTCAATGTTACGAAGTACATGAATCGAAAGTAAAGAAAAGATCAAATGCTAATGGTTATCGTAGGGGAGTGATTTCTCCCTTGGAGACAGCTCCGTACGCTCCTCTAGACCTGCCTTTGGCTTCTTCCCACGTTCTTTGGTTGTGGTGTATGAAATGGGATCCTTTGAAATGCTGGAAATCGTGGGGTATTTATAGGCCAGATCTGGGTGACGTCGTAACTAATATAATCGTTACGCTGTAATCTTCTATTTCTTCATAATTTGCAATAGATCTGCTGGTTACGGTGTAACCTTAGAAGTAGTTACGCCGTATCTTCAATATTTCTTGGTTACGCCGGAGTTTATTCAATAGTTACGGCGTAGTTATCAGCGGTGTGGAACCTCATTTGACCTAATATAGTTACGGCGTAATCCTTTGTGAGATTTACACTGTAATCTTCTGGTGAGTTGGTTTTCTGAGTCACGCTTTAGTTACGGCGTAATGTGAGAGATGAGTTACGCCGTAACTTCTTCAAATGAGCATACTCGATAAATCTTTGATAATTCTCCAATTCGCGCCTCTTTAGCTCCAGTCAGTAATTTACCCGAAAGTGGAAAACAATGGAAAACAAGCGTAAATCCATATAAATGATATAAATTACAAGCATTATTGGGGAAATTGACACTAAATATTCGTGACTATTTGATGTTATCAAATATACCCCCACTTGAACTCTACTTGCCCTCAAGTAGACCTTATTAGAAAGATTCCTAAAAAGATATCTCATATAACCTGGAAAATATAAGTTTACAAATCCCTTATGCTAGAATAAAACAAAGCCGAACACCTCACAAAATAGGAACGAAACACTCAAATCTCTCAACTATTCTAAGTGTCAATTTCGGGGTGATCACTCAATCGCACAGTCATAGCATGTATTCAATCATAAGCTTGGCGGTTACACAAATCTCCACCACTAGAGTTAAGGGCTAAACAATCTTGAAGGCAATATGGGTAGACACGACAAAGGTTAATGGGTGACTCATTACTAACATGTCACGGTTAAGTGGACAAAATCAATGATACATGACCAAATCATAGCCAAGACACCAAAGATTGCTCATTGCATCACCTAGACACGCTTCATGACTAAAGGGTAGGATAAGACATGGGATATATAAATGGTGTAAAATACAAATCAAGGTGTAGTCTAAATCTATAACCAAGTCATCACCACTTACCGTCTGCCCAAAGTTCAAGCTTTGAAGTTAAGAAACCGGATCATGAAATACTAGGTAGATGTGTCATTAGAGGACGTCATGATGGGCACCCTACCTTTTCTCCAACTATTGGCATAAATACCAACTCCAATATTCGAATGTGACCGAGGTGGCCCTCGATACTAAATCTATATAAAGCTCATAACATAGTGCTTATAACATCGCACTTTACAATAAACTAAATAACATAACTATTTTTTATTTTTATTTTTCGAATCATCATTTTTTTCAACGTAATAAAAACAATCGAACATAATATCCCCCACTTGAGATGAACAACGGGAATTCGGGGGGTCTTCAATGATCTTCAAGAATATGTCATAGACGAAAGCGTGATCTCCAAACCTTTCCACTTGAACCTTGAACTTAGGCAAATGATGACTTCCCAATCACAAATAAAGACATACATGGTAGGCCAAGGTGTAAAGGTGTATCAAAACAATATATTGGGTTAACAAAATGAAAGGAATGGCTCAAATGGGTGTATCTAGGGGTATCTTGCACTAAAGGTGAATGCAATAAAAGGGTTTCACATGGGGGTCGAGAAGTCGAGGTGACTAATCGATAAACACACAATGGTAGGCTATTTGGGTGATAATCCTATAATATTGCCTTCTTAAACTGAAAAGTCCAAATACATCGAGCTAACTCAACATACCTCGTCTATGGTCTCGAAATGATGCAAATGCCAAGTTCTAAAGTTTACAAGCTACCGACACACTCATAATTTGGTAGATTTGGGGTAAAATATTGGAAACGGATAAGGCGAATCTCACCATATAATATCAAGGGTTGTATGTGCTCGGCTAAGGTCCAATCTAGTTAGGTTAAGAAAAACATGTCAAAATTTTAAAAATGGCATAATTTTTCAAATAAACTAGAAAAACGAGGGCAAAATAAAATTCAAGAGATAATTCTACTCCCGTCCCCCCACTTGAATTGTACAAAATCGCTTTTGTACTAAGCGTTAAATAAAGGTGAAGAGAAAAGTAGAATTAGAGCGAGAACTTCCCTGAAATTTGCTTCAAAAAGAAAGAAGGCCCACGAAAAAGAGTCATGCCTTCGTATAAGCATCCATGAGCAACCTTCGAACCCTGAAATCACACTACCGACAAGCATAATTCTAAAAAGAAAAAATGAAAAATGAAAAACAAACCTAACTCACTTTCATAGGAATCACGATTGCATTTAGCATATGCAACAAGCCTTTTAAACCACTTGGTGTCCCAATGGACGAGTGAAGTATCGTGAGGGTTTACAGGGAACACACCCACAAAGTTCATTTAAAATACTAATACAAGGTTATTGTGCTTAAAATGAAAGACGTAAAGCAGAGGATAGTTACGTCATAACTCAAAGAAGGAGTTACGACGTAACTAGGCAAAACCTGGCATACGCTGTAAGAGTGTAGCTATGGCGTAACCACTGAGATGGAATTACGCCGTAATTGGTAATGCATCCGAAATTATGTTGCTAGGGGTTGGTTACGACGTAACCACAGGGATGAGTTACGGCGTAACTCGTCGATCAAGATGTCAGCAGAAAGAATTACTCTAAGTTTCCTGCAAAATGGTTAAAAACACAAAACCCGCAAAATGCAAATAAAACAAAAAGAAATGGATAATTTGGGTTGTCTCCCGAAAGAGCACTTTTCTTTATTTACGAGCCTTTAAGTTAGACTCAGAGCCTCGGGGCTTTATGGAGGCCTTTGGACTTGACCAACTTCCTCCATGTCTTTCATCAAGTTATGCCTGACCCAAGCGACATTTGTGGCAGTGCGGAGGTATTCTTTAGTCTCGATCTTCCGAATTTTGCAAAAATTTTCCTTCAGACCAAAGTGGTATCTAGTAAACTCATGTTTTTCAGTAACAATCGGTGCCGGCCTCTTAAACGGGATGCCAAGAAGTTTGCATCTTCTTTTCTCATGTACTTCATAATCGGGGTCAATGAATCCATCCTCACCTTGTAGCTCGAGGTAATCAAAATCATCTTCGTCGGAAATGGTATTTTTAAGTTGGTTATCGTTGACTAAATTTTCCACGAGCATATGTTTGCATTCCCCTTTTTCCTTTTTTGATGAGTCCTTGGTGTCATCATCGGATTCATCATTTGGAACTTCGTTGTTTGGTTGATCTTTACTCATACACCCATTCCAGATTTTCTTCATAGTTAGCGCATTAATTTTTCCGTATTTGATTCTGACCCAATCGTCGAATGCTAGATCATCTGGCCATGGCAATTATGTTCTTTCAGAGTCATTATTCGAGGTCCATAGGAACTAGTCTTCCCCAGCTCTCTCAATGTTGCTTCCCCCATTACATTCATAATCAAAAGGGTTGCAGGAAGCCCAAACATTTCTGTCAGTAGTTTTAATTTGCTCACACCAATGATTTTGAGTTCCTTCGTCTTCGTTATTGCCAGAAGGAATATCGTCGAGGGGTTTAATGGTCTTCCCTTGAAGAATATGTCTTTCATATTTGAGCTCTAGATTTCTTAATAAGACCGAATTAATTATTGCGTCACCGAACCTTACTGAGTACCAATCTTTGAATGACAGGTCCCCAAAATCAACGTCATGCCTTCCTGATTCATGTGGGCATATCCAAACTTTGTTCTTCACATTGTCCCCTCCGTTACAATACTCACGAAATGGGTTGCAAGTCGGCCATGCTTGTGTGAACTCGTCTTCGTGATGAGTAAGGTCTCTGAATGCTTTATAGGTGGTCCTTCCACTTCGTTAATCGAGAACTTGGCTAATCTTTCTTCATCGCTAAGTGTAGTCCACATGTATCTTTCATCATTAATCTTCTCCTTATCAACCCCTCCCTCGCAGGTCTTCCGAGGATCACAAGAGGCCCATAAGATGTAACATTCTCCATCGTCAATTGTAATAGCCTTACACCAATGATTTTTCCTTTTAGAGTCGTCAACTTCGGTATAATTGTCATTGCTTGCATCCTGGTTACGCCGTAACTCTGAGAATTTATTACGGTGTAGCTCTCTTCCACCTTCAGCATTAGACCCATCGGAGGACTTGTTATTCTCAGAGAATACGGCTTTACATACTGTAGACTTGTTCTTTTGTGCCTCCTTTCTCTTTTTTACCTCGTCGCCAAGCTATCCAATCCTAGTTTCCAAGTTCTTTAGTGACACGTCATGCGTAGAAAGGCTTTTGTTAGTATTATCTTGGAAATTTTTTAGCCATTCTTCTTGCTCCTTTTGCCTCTTGGTTGAATCCACAAGGTA
This sequence comes from Chrysanthemum lavandulifolium, assembly GCA_022545495.1. NCBI lineage: Eukaryota > Viridiplantae > Streptophyta > Magnoliopsida > Asterales > Asteraceae > Chrysanthemum > Chrysanthemum lavandulifolium. The sequence continues at coordinate 177,548,478 of CM040244.1, read as the reverse complement.
CTTGTTAATCATTTCCTCCAAGTTAGTTCTCCTTTCATTACGCTCATAATATGGTGGGGGTCCTCCACGATAGCCATTATGATTATCCCCATAGAATGGTCGTTCTCTCCATATTTAGCTTCTTTTATCGTATCATCAAAATTAGGACAATTCTTAGTTAAATGTCCTCCACCAGAGTTTTCACAACCAACTTGGATGGCATGAACCGTTTCTTTGATTTTTAGTATATCACGTCCTAGATTCTCTAGCTTATTAGTTATGGCCGCAATTCCATCAAAACTTCCGCCTTGGTTACTTTTCCTTCCTCCATCGTGCCATTTTTGGGAGTGATCAGCCATTTTTGAATGGCTTCAATTGCTAGAGTAGGAGTCATGTTCAGATTGGTCCTTGATAGTCCAAAGATCCGCCTTGTAGTTACGTTGATTCCTTTGTAGAAGATGTTGACCTTTTCTCGGTTATTCGGATCATGTGTAGGACATTTGTAAAGGAGATCGTTGTATCTCTCCTGTGCTTGATACAATGTTTCATCGTCTTCTTGCTTGAAATTATGGATTTCAAGAGTCGGTTAGAAATCTTTGATGGGGAAATACCTCTGAATGAAGTGCTTCTTTAGTAGAGCCCAGTATTAATCTGCTCGGGCAATCTTTCAATCCATCTTCCGCAGCCCGGTAAGAGTCATGGGAATACCTTAGCATAACAAAGATTATGAGACACGCCTGAATGTTGAAAAGGCTTGCATATAAAGGACATTTTCAACGTGCTCATATGCATCTTCATCCATGTTTCACGAAAAAGGGTTAGCACGAAGCTCCCTCATAAATTGGTCTTTAATTTCAAATGCACATCGCCCAATTGCCGGTCTTACGAGACCCGCCCTTGCTCGCTCTTGTCAACGCCAAATATTCCTCAAGAGTGAGGTCATCAATGTTAACAACTTCCATGGTACCGAAAACTTGAATAGTGATCGTGAGAAATTGAGAAAAGTATAAAACAAAACAAAAAATGAAAGACTTAATAGCAATCCTAATATAACTCCCCGGCAGTGGTGCCAAAAGTTGATGCACGTTTTCTCGACCGAGTGTTTTAATATTTATAATGTCTTGTTATACATATGGTTCACCCTAATGCACTAACGGGCGATGTACCCGGTCGTGTGTAGTGTAGTAATTGGTAAAACCGAGGTCGTCCCAAGAGCTATGTGTGTTGGATTATTACTAAGTCTAGGTGTCCCGGTTTTTAATATGATTTTGATAAGGAATTAATTAATTAACTACTAAAGCAAATAAAAGGCAAAGGTTTAATCAATAGAGAGAGTGGTGCTAACCTAGTTATTCTTCCTAGCTAGTAATGTCTCGTCTAATTACTTCCAATTACTTGGTGAGGTCAAATTCGAGAGAGGGCGACTTGATCAATTCGCCTAACCTATCGAAGAAAGATGCAACCATCGGAGAAGTTAGGTGTCCCTTCATAAGTCCATTGTTCCCAGTCGCCTAATCCAAGTCATTAAGTACCGCTACATGCTAGATTTATAATAGTGAATGCCCGAGCTGCTAGCAACTTAAACACTCACCCCTAATTCTTAAGTTCATCCAAACGGTAGGTGATCGGTTGGTCAAATCGCACAAGTAGAAAGAATGGTCGGTTGGTGATATCTTACCCTTCCGTCTCGCCTACTCACTTAGGGTCACTGGTCATATCTCCTAAGCAACTAGCCTCTACCGCCATTCAAAACTACCAAAAAATGGTAGCTACCAATAAACTATGCATGCATACACTTAGACATAATTATGCGGAAGTAATATAAACGCAAACAAAACAATTAAGGAATCATAACTAGGCCAAGACCAAGAGGTGCTTAGCAGCATATTAACCATACAAATCAATTCAATATTCAATGTTACGAAGCACATGAATCAGTAAATAAAAGATAAAATGCTAATGCTTATCGTAGGGAGTGATTTCTCCTGGAGACAGACTCCGTATGCTCCACTAGACCGCCTTTGGCTTCTTCCCACGTTCTTTGGTTTTGGTGTATGAAATGGGATCCTTTGAAATGCTAGAAATCGTGGGGTATTTATAGGTCAGATTCGGGTTACGGCGTAACTAATATAATAGTTACGCGTAATCTTCTATTTCTTCGTAATTTGCACTAGATATGTTGGTTATGGCGTAACCTTAGAAGTAGTTACACCATATCTTCAATATTTCTTGGTTACGCGGAGTTTATTCAATAGTTACGGCGTAGTTATCAGCGAAGTGGAACCTCATTTGACGTAATATAGTTACGGCGTAATCCTTTGGGAGAGTTACGCCGTAATCTTCTAATGAGTTGGTTTTCTGAGTCACGCTTTAGTTACGGCGTAATGGGAGAGATGAGTTACGCCGTAACTTCTTCAAAATGAGCATACTCTGATAAATCTTTGCTAATTCTCCAATTCCGCGTCTCTTTAGCTCCAACGTTCGTAATTTACCTGAAAGTGGAAAGCAATGGAAAACAAGCGTAAATTCATATAAATGATATAAATTACAAGCATTATTGGGGGAAATGGACACTAAATATTCAGGACTATTTGATGTTATCAAGCGACGTTATCGCTCACAAGGTTTTCTAAAAAGTCTCAAGCGACGGCTCAGGTCATATTTGGGTTCTAACACAACGCGCCACGCCTAAATCCGTATGGGCGTTGTCTTACTTTTCACCAAACCACCAAGGTCCATTCCAAGACAACATCCATAATGAAGCTAGACGACGTCACACTTCCTCACATGACGCCGTCCCAATGATGACTTGTCCTTAATGAAACCCTAATGATCACGACTGACGGCATAAACATCAAACCGGACGCCATCGCAAGTGTAAATCTATATATAGACTTTGAATTTTCTCATATTTGAAGTGTAGTATTTTGGAGAAAACCCTAGTTCTTTAATAGTCCGACTTGGCGATATTTTAGGGTTCCAAACCTTTTTATACTCAAAGATAAGTTTTTTATCATATCTATCACCATGTTTGTTCTATGTTCAATTGTTTGTTTATGTTCTTGCTTATTGATTATGTACCCTCCGAGCAGCTCAAGGACACTCCTCCGAGACGTGTCGAAGCCCTTCTATTTAAAGGCCCAAGTTAGGTCTCCGTAATATTCATAGGCGCCAAACCATTTGTTATCACGAAGGTTACCTCGGGGAATTCGCCATTCGAGCCCTAAACCCTTCTGTACAGGTTGACGAAGGAGTAATGGATAAGAGAACCTCGACTTAGTCAAACCCACGATCTCCTCTCTTCCCGGCTTCCCCGCCAAGTTTGAGAACGTGGTCACTAAGCCCTGCGGTTACCTACAAACATGGGGCGCCCCATGATCTCCGACATTCACGCAGAAGTGCCCCTAACCCTATTTCTTCCACTATAAATAGGTTGGATGGGCAATGGATTATTGTATGCTCATTTCACACTCATCTCTTTACTTACACACACTTATACAACCATAACTCATACTTACTCTCACGTCGGAGGTGGTTCGCAGGTCCTACCTGCGTAATCACTTAACATAGTGTCTTCGTATTTTTATTCTCGGTGAAAGACAAGTCTTGGGTGGAACATACACCCTCATACCTTTGATCATCATCAGCCCGGTAGTGCAATTTATTGTACAATCGGTGGCGCCATCCGTGGGACCGCTACTATTAGTCCCAGAATCACCAAGTCTTAAGACCTTAACCGATTACGCTACCTTTCCCAGGCATGGAACCGTGAAGGAAGATACACCTCCACCGTGTTTCTCTACCTGGTCCTCTCAACACAACGAACACCGATAATCTCGCCCCATAATGGCTTCCACCTTCACTACACGATCTCGTTTGGAAACCACTCCCGTACATCGCGCCTCAACTTCCGCTAACCCTATTCCTAAAATTAGCCCTGCCTTTGTTGAGGCAAACTTCAAAGCCTTAGAGTCTTTACTAAGGGCTCATAAGAGGCAAGTTTGCAACACTGAAATGCAAAGAGAACTGGAATATTCCAACGAGGAATATGATGAAGAGATTGAGGTAGATGAGAGGCCTCGACCGGTTAACAGGGGGCGTTTGACCCTACGAAATGGTTTGCCTTCCATACAAAGGCCTAATGGAAGGACCGTGGGTTTTGAAGAAGGTCCCGGAGGAGATCCGGGAAGAAGGGAAAGACTACAAGGTGAAAGAAGGAGCGAGAACTCTAACGGAGGAAGCAATCCAAGAAAAACGGAGGGTAAACCTACCACCTCTCTAGCTGCTCACTTAGGAATAGAAGAGATGGGGCTCGATACCCCGTCATATGTCTCAAGTGTTGGAGGACCTCCTCCATACTCGTGTATGAATCGCCACCCTCCGGAATGAACCCCTACCTACCGCTCAAACCTATAACACCTACCTCCGAATGGTGCTCTCCCAACCGTAGTTACCAAAGAAATGCCCTATGGACACATTCCTACACGGTCGGTGGGTGGAAACCCTTCAGATCAACCTTCTATAGTTTACCGTGCATACGCACAACCATTCCTTAACCCATACAACCCTACACCTGTTTATCCACCTCCATATAACCCTTACTATGCCGAAGCCTCTGGAGCTTGCACACATTTTGTGAAGTGGATCGAAGACTACCCTCTACCTGACGGTGTAAAGATGCCCACTCACATAGGCACCTACGATGGGAAAGGCGGCCTTGATAACTTCTTACACTTGTTCGAAGGCGTTATCAAGATGCAGAAGTGGGTCATGCCCGTAGCATGCCACATGTTCACATACACACTCCGAGACTCCGCAAGGATATGGTGGAATGGACAGAAGGTGGGGAGTATTGTAAGTCTAGACGATCTTATGGCTAAGTTCCGATCACACTTTAGCCAATAGAAGAAGTACACCAAGACCCACCTAGTTGTGCATACCATCAAGCAAAGGGACAACGAAATCACAAGGGCTTTTGTTACGACGTACACCGATGAAACTTTGCAAATTCTGGGTTTGCATGAAGATCAGAGGATCTCTGGTTTTGTACATGGCCTTCGGACTCGAAGCTTGGTGGAATTCCTGTCCACCGATCTTCCTACCACTTACAAGGCACTGATGGAGAAGACTTACACTTGGATTGAGTCTAAAGAAGTAGCGACAAACGGGCTCCGATAGAGCAAAGGAAGCTTCTAACAAGTTCTCCGTAGGGTCCTCCTGGAAGGATCCAAGAATAAGAACAAGAATGAGACCGCTTCATCCATACAAAAAGGCCGAATCATGGACTCTTGGCAAACTTGGTCAAATCTCCCGAGAGATTCGGCTACCGAAAGCATGAAGTCCTTCGATCCACCACCTCGGATGTCAAGAAGCAAAGCTGTGGACATGTCAAGTATTTCCACTTTCACGAAGACCATGGGCACGACACAAACAATTGCGAGGGAGCTAAAGAAGCATATCAAAGAGGCGGTATAATCCGGACAATTAGCACACCGTTAAAGGCATCAAGAAGGAAAAGACAAGTTCTCGATACCCAACGGGTGAATGGAAGGGAACAAAAGGAGGCTACCCCTGAGGCTCCTATACTAATGGTGCATGTGCATGATCCAACCTTGAAACGGAAAGAAGCGGATGGGGAGCCGGGAAGCGTAGGAGATAACCTTCCTTCCATCCCAGGGAAGACACCTTGGATCGACCCGTGGTCATCAAGGTACGGGTCTCAAACAGGAAGTAAATCGAGCGTATATGGATTGTGGAAGCTCTGCGAGATCATTTATGAGCATTGTTTCCTAAAGCTCAAGTCATCCATACGCTCACGGGGTGGACTCAAAACACCTCTCGTAGGGTTCTCCACGAGCACTCATGGCCCCTCGAGAAGTACCATTAGAAATCACCATAGGCGAGGCCCCTTATCCCATCAGCAGACACTTACCTTCGTGATAGTCGGCCGATTCTCCTTATAAGTTGTTAATAGGGAGAACAACTATGCAAAGATGGGCATTGTTGTTTCCACCATACATGCCGCCATCAAGTTCCAAACCCCTTCGGAGTAGGAACTGCTCATTCCAATTATAGAGCGGATAAGGGTGTATATGGTGTCAAGAGGATCAAAGAAGAATCGGAAGAGCTTCGATAGCAATTCTCACCGCAGATGCGTAAGAGCGAGTTGTAGTTAACCCTAGCTACCCCGAACAAACGGTGGTAATAAGAAAGCAACTCCGTGAATTTCAAGGTGACTCACAGAATCGCTATGACTAACCTCGATATTTTGCTTGGAAATATTCGACATGACAAGGGTCCCAAGAACATTGTCGATAGAAGGACATTTCCGACAGAGAGCATAAACTCAATGAATACAAACATATTGAGCCAATAAAAGTAAAAGAAGGAGCCTAGCCCCGAAAGAAACGCTACGACTGCAAAGAAGTAGATGAACCGACACAAGCGGGCATCCTAAGGAAGTTAAATACCAAACCCGTGTGAACCCAAAGAATGGTTAAGAAGCGACGAGGGTGGCGACGGCGTTGACTTCATCGACATCAACAAAGCATGCCCAAAGGATTGCTACCCCCACCGAAATTGACTGGAAGGTAGAATCTTTAGCGAGCTTCGCTAAAATGCTTCCTAGATGCCTATAAAGGGTATCATCAGATCCATATGGCAAAGGAGGACGAGGAAAAGACAACCTTCTACACAAGCAAAGGTGTCTAATGTTACAGAAAGATGCCCTTCGGATTGAAGAACGCATGGGCAACATACCAACATCTCATGGACAAAGCCTTCAACAAACAGATAGGCAGAAATCTCGAAGCATACGTTGACGACATGGTTATTAAAATCAAGACAGAGGAGGACCTACTCTCGATGTGCAAGAAACCTTGACCGCCTTGGGCGATTAACATGAAGTCGAACCCAAAAATGATCCTTCGTGTCAAAGAGGGCATTTTCTAGCATTTGATCAATAAGCGGGGAATAAAGGCTAATCCTCCAAGGTCAAGGAAATTACGGATCTCAAGCTCCTAAGTGCTTAAAAGATGTACAAAGTGATAAGATCGTTTATAAGCTCATTAGGGATCAATAACAAAGATTAATAACATGCACAAATGAATAAACAAATCAATACTTTGTTATTGAACAAGGTTTTCATTCACTAACACTAACTAATCTTAGACGTTTATAGGAACACGCCTAGATAACTAAACTAATAACCTAGGCGCTTACAAGACTATATGCCTAGGACACACACATACACCTTTAGTCGACTACATCTTGGAAGACTTATATTAAAACCTACACCTATGTCCTCTTTATATACTAGAGGATTAGGGTTTACAAAATACTACAAAGGACTAATAAATAAAACTTCTTTTGCAAGCAAGTCCTTCCATCTTTTGTAGGTTTCCTTTTGTCGATTAAGTCCTCTTGTTTCATTCTTTTTGTCTTATCAACTCAAACATATAATTCCCAACAATCTTCCCTAGTTGATAATGACAAAACCATTCTTGAACGAACTTCCCTAGATGAAGTAGAGAAATGAGATCGTGGATCTCACCATAAATGAAACAAGTATGTCTTCCTTTTCTTCCCTTAATCCATGCCATGCCACTCTAACATCTCTTCCCTTTTGTTATTATGCAAATAGGGACATATGCAAATAATGATCTTGAACACCATTAACCAATATCACGCCCTAATCCAAGACTTCCAATGTTTAAAATCACCCACCATTACGCACCATAAGAAAAATGGATCCAAAAGCGAAGAGAAAACTCCAACTAGTAGTAGTAATAATGATCAACAGAGTAAAATCAAACACTTCCTTTGAGTGATGCATGTAGATGATTAAACATTTAACAATAAGCTTCCTGAAACCCATATGTTAACCATCTTCTTGATTCTTCAAATCAGAGGCTCTATGTAATGATCACTTGTGAAGAAAACCAAATATAACTAATTTGATGAAGAAGTAGAATTTCCCAAACTTGTGTCTTAAATCTTGTACTACCCACGGAACTCCATACTTATACAAACCAAATATAAGTAGACCGCAATCCCTTGACAAGAATCCTCAACTAGTATGAGACACTGAGCACTACAATGTAACTCCTTTAAGTGATAGCCAATGTGTGCATAGAGCATCATAAGAAAAATCACACATTGCTAGATTCATCAAGCTATATGATAAAAACACAAACCTATGAAACTCAACTACAACATCAAATAAATGATATTCAACCTTCTTCGTAATCAATTAATCCATAAAAATCAAATCGAGCCTTTTGAATCCTTTTAAGAACAAATCACCAAACTCCTTGTGTGTGAACAATAACCTGTGTGTGTGATATCCAAAACCATAACAATATGCTCGACTTCCCTTAAATCGAAAACCATATGAGAAGCGTATAGCAAGACCTTGAGCATAAGCAAGATTTTGAGCGAGTTCGTTGCGGAAGATTTCATCTAAACGTGCAAGAAGAATAAGATTTTAATGAATATGAACAACGATCGTTGAAAAATAATAAGCAAGACTTTAAATTTAGCGAGCAATACTTTTAAACTAAACGGACTTTCGTGTCCAAGGAGCGATTACTTTGAATAAAATATATCACAAACCGCCTTTGACTCACCAAATAACCTTGTCTTCAACAGATTTTTTGACCATCGACCGATTTAACCATGAGTATCTTTGTCAAATAGTCAAACAAATAGTATCACGTGCACCCCAAATCACATAAATTAGGACCGAACTTTAAAACTCCAACAAGATTTCGTATCAATATTAAGTAGTGCACGAGCGGACTTCAAACATGTGATCTTGAACTAATGAGAGATCGTGTGTCCCTCGCAATAGCGACATCATAATAAATCTTGTGCCCATAATTATTAATATCACATGACCTTCTTAATTGATCAAATAAAATACTCTTTTATCAATCTTGTACCGCATCAATAACGAAGCGACAAAAGAGTAGTGCTTCACGATTGACTTCAAAGAAGTAAATCAACCATATTAAATATGTCGCTCTTTCATCAAAGCGGTATACACATGCAACCAAGTATCTCAATATACCGCCCATGATCCTTTTCAACCAATCAATTCATTAATTACTAAGAACCACCAATCGATAGAGGCTAGGTCATGCATTACACTCCATGTAGCAATACTAACTTCATAGATCCCATAAAAATTGTGCCTACGTGAAGTCCGAGACCATCAATCGTAATGAAAAGTCCACCGACCATAGATAATTCTAATGGGTCCCTCATCTGACTACCAACTTGCGCCTTATCAATTTGGAATAATGAATTGACCACATAATTGTCAAACGAATCATGATTGACGTTAATCATGAACGACAAATACCTTGATGGAACAAATCAAAATAAACCTTTTTAAATAAAAATCGATCATGCCTCTACTATACCAAGTCTGCTCTATCCGTACCTTCTTCAAACCATTTTTCTTTCACCACACATACCAGATCTGCTGCATTAAATTTCATTCAACTATCTACTTCTTTAACGACACAAAACCTTGTATAAACCAAGATATCAAGAGCTCCCACTCGATACCAATTGAGAAGATCGTTTATAAGCTCACTAGGGATCAATAACAAAGATTAATAACATGCACAACCGAATAAACAAATCGATACTTTGTTATTGAACATGGTTTTTCATTCACTAACACTAACTAATCTTATACGCTTATAGGAACACGCCTAGATAACTAAACTAATAACCTAGGCGTTACAAGACTATATGCCTAGGACACACATACACCTTTAGTCGACTACATCTTGGAAGACTTATATTAAAACCTACACCTATGTCCTCTTTATATACTAGAGGATTAGGTTTACAAAATACTACAAAGGACTAATAAATAAAACTTCTTTGCAAGCAAGTCCTTCCATCTTTTGTAGGTTTCCTTTTTGTCGTATTAAGTCCTCTTGTTTCATTCTTTACGCCTTATCAACTCAAACATATAATTCCCAACACAAATTCGAATCGAAGCTAGTCGCTTTAAGTCGATTTTTGTCGAGCAATGACAGATCCCTACCGTTCTTCAAAACACTTAAAGGATGCGTTGATAAGAAGACTTTTCAAGGAGTCGGGATGTAGAAGCTGCCGTAAGATGAAGGAGTTCATTGAAATTCTTCCAACACTTCTTGTCCCAATCAAAGGCGAGGTGTTTTCATGTACTTAGCATCCTCAATGGAGAGCATTAGTGCGGTCCTCATGGCGTAACGAGACAATTACGGATCCCATTTACATTGTCGGCAGGGTCTTGCAGGGGGCGGATATCAACTCTCCAACATTGGAGAATTTAATACTAGCTCTAATCTACGAAGCAAGAAGGCTCCGCGATACTTCCAGCCCATCCAATCACAGTCTTAGCTGACAAGCCACTCAAACAAATCGTGTCGAAGCCTGAAAAGTCTAGAAGGGTGGCTAAATGGGCTATTGAACTTGGGGAGCATGAAATAGAGTTGAAGGTTGAAACTCTATTAAAGGGCAACCGCAGACTTCTTGGTAGACGCCCGAGCCGCATAAAGAAAAGGAAGAGCCCAAAGCTACACTCACCGAAGTGCGGGATGATTGGAAACTTTATACGAGACAGAGCATCCACCGATGGTTCTGGAGCGAGCCTAATCTTGGTCATTCAGAAACACCCCAAATTTGGTATACGCAACTAATTAAGGTTGGGGTATTACTTCATGGAACACAATATAATAATAGATAAACGGCTCGAAGAGACGTTTAGATAAAAAAATTATCATTCATTTATTTAAATCGAGTTTTACAAAATAAAGGTCCCAAAGGAAATACGGAAATACATAGTTTTATTCTTGTGAATGATAACAAAATGGACGCCTTTTTAAAGAAAGTCCATAGCTACTCCGTGCCGATCGTGCTCTAGTTTCACGAGATAAAACATGCTAAAAAGTCAACAAAAGGTTGAGTGAATCCATAGTGTTTGCATAATAATCGAGTTGAACACAAGATAAGCATTAGTAAAATCGATAATATTGCGAAGACAAAGATATTGCCCTAAGTCTCATGACACGCAAACCTTAACAACGAGCGCGTCATAATAATGACGTAAGTTACAAACATCATAATGATGATGTGAGCAACAATGCCCTCGGTAGGAGTTTGCCATTCTCCTAGTATTCTCAAATAACGTGCATTTGGTTACCTATCCGACTAACACAAATGGGCGCCAATCGCCAATAGATCTATTCACGATATTCGCGTTCACCGCAAGTGATTAATGGTTCATGATATGAGGACTTTAGTGGCAACATGAGGTACTTAGGCAATATCAATCGGGAGAGCATACAGAAAATTACTTGTGTTCGGTTTTGTAGCATGTATCTCCCACGAGTTTAGAAAACAAATATGTAAAAGTGGGACTATAAACTCACCTCGGTGTTATCGTAGTCTGGATGGAAAACAAATTAGATAATATGAACAAACTGCTCCGACTCTCGACCTGAGTTGGTATGTCATGTATTTAGTATTCGTGTCCAAGTTTATGCGATGTTAATGCTTTATCGATAATTAGATAACATGAAGTCTCTTCAAAAATTAATAATACTTATCATACTTATTTTTATGGCTCGAATGATCGTTAATAAATTTTTATCAAAATCCAAGTTGTTAAATATTTTATGTTTCCAAAATGTTATGATTTACAATTTTAAATATTTACAGTTTTTACCCTTGTACTTTCAAAAATGACACTTTAAACCCTCAACTATGGGTTATTGACAAAATCAGTACTTATATAATTAACTTCACATAAATTACATTTTTATTCCAAGAAAAACTTTATCTTACAAAAATTACAATTTTTATGCTTTAAATTTTATAAGAAAATTTACTAGTTTTTGGACGAAATGGATAAAAGTGCGGGTGAATAAAAGTGAGGACTTAATAGGTTTTTACTACGTTCTTTATCCTTTCAAGAGTTTGTCCGGTGGTCTTTCTAATGGTTCAAACTAGAGGTCTTAAGCTCTTACGGTTTGGTCGCAATGATTTTCCAAAGTAGGGGGTTATGTGCTTTTTTTTGTTGTTTATGACTTTTGACCAAAATGATGGGCTGTTTTTAAACATAACGACTAGGCTTTTTAACCGAGTTATGGGGGCGTTTTGTAGTATCCTAGGTGGTGTTTACAATGGTACCTTGCTTGACCCTAATATCTCTAACATGAAGTAGATAAATGAGGGGCAAGTAGGGGGTTAGGCATGTTTTGGCGCCAATTTCAGTAGGGGAAAAACAAAACATGCAATTTATTTAATATAAACTTATAGGGTGTTAGTAATTATACTATATGTTTGTTTTGCTTGCCCAAAGGACTCCTAATATGTTCTATCATTTAAGAAAAACGCATTACAAATAGGTGTTTGTCTTTGGGGCGCACACTTTACAGAAAGAAAATGAAACATGGTTTTAACTTTGTTTTTCCACATAACACTAATCTATAGTCACTTATATGTTTTATTGAATGTATAAAATGACTAAAGAAAGAGTATGGGTGTACTTACAAATAATATGAAGCTTAACCACAAGAAAAATCCTCCTAGGAGCTGCTAATTTTCCCCAAGTACTCCACCTTTCTTAAGCCTTTTGTTTACCCTTTTTCTTTCACTTCTTAAGGTAAATATTCAAAATATTTGTGACTATATGAGAGGTTATATGGGGCATGTGATATGTGGGTAGTATGACATAATGTGTGTGTTGTATGGGACTTAAAGAGAAGGGGGTATGGGGCGTTTATATAGGCAAGGGGAGTGCATGGTTTTCCAAGTGCTAGGTCACCTTGTCTCACAAGATAAGAGACATGGTGATGTGTTCCAATACACATGGGAGGTTCTTGTGATTACAAAGGGACATGAAGAGGTGTGTTAAAACTCTAGCCAAGAGTTTTACCACCAATTTTGACTAAGGTAAAAATTCTTGGTAAATAGGGTGATGTAAATATTATGTACAAGTAACTTAATTATGGCTAGGGTTTTTACAAGTAGTGCTAGGTAACTAAGGTGTAACTAGTTTAGTTCATTTTTAACCATGGTAAAAGGGGGAGGGGGCGTTAGGCATTGAGGGTAGTACCTAGGGCTTTTATTGTTGTACCTATTGTATAATGGTAATTACATAGTTAAAGTTCTAGTTTATTTTAGATAAAATCTATTTTAGGTTAATTTACATGTAAATAATAAAAGTAATGGCTTAAGTTTGGTGCTTTATTATTTGTATATTAGCATTGTTTAGTTGTACTTACTAAAAATAAAATATATTTTTAAGACTTGTGCTTGAAAGGTTTGTACAATGTGTTTAAAATTAAGTACACTAAGGTTTATAATGAATTTTATATTAAATGAATACTTTTATGCATCAATGACTTGTACATTGGTTTAATAAACTTGTACCTTAGAAATTGGTAAAAGTTTCATATGTATATCTTTAATTTTAGATTGTGATTTTAGTTACATAAAATCATAAGATTTGCAAATTAGGGTTTTAACCGGGAAATGCCCTAGAGTTAGGGTTTTATGCCTTAAGCTTGTACATTAAGTTTAATGGTTTGTACATTAGGGTTTATGACGTAGTATCGAAATTGTTATAAATCAATATTGTAAGAAAACCCTAACTTACTTATTGACATTTTATTGGGAAATGACGCTAATGATATAAGGATACTTTATACCGGACATCCCGTATGTTATGTGAGGGCACAACTGGCATGGGTGACCATGCCGGGAAATTTCCAGTATGACATTGTTGTGAGACTTCCATTGTCACTTAAGAGTGTGTATATCGAAGGCATTAACTATACAAGAGAGCAGTTTGTGAGTGCGGCTTATTATTTATTTGTAGTAGTCAAATAAATAAAAGAAAATTTGTACGTAGAAAATGAATTATCATTGATTAATATAAAGGCGGATTTTTACCGGTGGTTACAGTCTCCCCTCCTTAAATGGAATCTCGTCCTCGAGATTCACTCTGTTGTTGGTTATGGTGTGGGAAAAAGTGTGGATATCCACGGAGCGTTGATTACAAGGATGTGTAGGTATAGTTTTATGGTTACGAAGCTTTGCTTTTGAAAGATTGTTTTAGGAAATTGTGAAGACGATTTGTTTCTTCATGACATGATTCTTCCTAAACTAGACATAGGTGATCGCTATGTATAATCGAGGAAAAATGATGTGATGCTTGATTCACTCAAAGTAGTATCATATTTCTCAAAAGTTTTAGATGGTGTTCAACGTTTTGCTTTTATAAAATGGAATCCTAAACATCTTTTTCAGGTAACAAGAATTATTGGTTCGCCTAGTGGTAATAAATAGTTGGTAGAATGACATATTATAAATTTTCCGGGGTGATAACGGAATAGCTCGGAATAAAGATTGTAGATTAGATTATAGGATACGTGGAAGAAAATTAGGGAATGGAAATATTCTAGGGCAGTCGGGGTGAGTTTAAGTAAGGAAATGAAGGTAATATAAAGCTTTTATCGGCTTCGGTATCAAACAATACTTTAGCTAAATGTCGATTGAGAGAAAAACATACCCGTGACCACATCCGGGTTGTGTTGAGTGTTTGCATCTCCTAGCACGTAAGCTCTTGCACGGGCCGTCTTGCTTACGGTTGCCATTACATTTGGGACATCTATTCTTGTAATGTCCTTTCTCACCACATCCGTGGCATATCACTTCTACAGCGCAATTAGCACCGAGGCCCTCTGATCTTTGGTTTTGTGGCGGTTCTTTGACACTTTCCGCACATAACAAAGCATGGCCCATTGTGATGCATCTTGCATTTGTTGCATAAGGCGATTTCAAAGATATCCATTGCCTCCAAAGTCTTTGCTACATAAGCTTTGGCGCGCCCGCCTCGATTCTGATGGTAATGATGGTTGTTGTTGTTGTTGTTGTAGGTGTTATTGTTGGGGTAGTTGTTGTGATGGTGGGTGGTCCTTTGTCATCAAGCTTCCTTTGTGATCATTACCTCCTTGGGTGAAACCACGCTTGACTTCCCGATCCATTAACGTCCGAGCAATAGAAATTGCTTCCTCTAGTGATTGTGGTTTTGATGAGGTGACATTACCCTCGATCATCGGGTAAGCCTTGCTGTACTTCTCTAATTTCTTCTCGAGATCGTGCACTACACTTGGGCATAGCATTGCCAGCCTCGAAACCTCCGGTTGTAGGTCTTGAGATCGGTTCCTTTCACCACCGATCGTGAAACTCATCTTCCAACTTAATCTCGGTGGGGACGGTACTTCTTTAGCATCATCTTTTGAAGTCGGCCGTGAGTTGATAAGTCGCTTCAACACCCATAGTTTGGGCGTAAACATTCCACCAAGATAGGGCATCATCCAATAGAGTCCCCTGATCAAAAGTGGCATTGCAATCATCGAACAACCGCTTCTCATGAATAATGTCCTGTCGCTCAAACCAATGAGCCAACTCGCTTGCTCCTCTCGCTCCCTTTAAAAGGTTGGCTTACAATTCATGAAATCTTTGTAAGTATGCTTAGATATAGCACCTCACTTTCTCCGTTAGGCTGCTAGTGCTTCCAGCAGCGGGCCATTGTTTGCTGCTTGCCTCTCAAGTGCCGCAAAGACAACACCGTCTGCAACTAGTTTTGGATATCGACTTGGGACATGGCGGGTGCTGGTGTTCCGGTGTAATTTCTTGTTTGAGTCATATTTCTATTAATATCACAAGAAAATATATGTTTAGAATGACCATGTTATGTTATAACATAACAAATAACAAGGTATACGCGTTGAAATCATAGAAATATAAGAATCATATGATCATATCATGCTCGAATAATATCACACGGTAAAGTGATTCACCCTGGTCGACATCAATCGATATCATAACACAAAGATAATATCAAAACCATATATAGTCATAAACAACTCGCAAATTTTGTCATATAACAAAATATTACAAGTGTCATATTTGTCACACCCCAAATTACGTGTTTTGCAATGAATGGAATACCTTGGGATGACTGTCATAGCATCAAAGTTACTGATTATATCGAGCGACCTAAAGTGTCGTTTGGAAAACACATCGTTTGATTTATTAAAACAATCGAGTTTACAAAGTATAGGTCCCAAATGAAAATCAACTTGTGCGGAAATAAGTTTGATACAAGCCAAACGATGTTTTAAAGTGTATAAATCCCATGTGAGACGCGTCGTCACCACGACTCTATGAAATGTCCAAATGCATGCCATGAAGTGAATGCCTTAGATACCGAGATAAAACATGCTAAAAGTGTCAACACAAAGGTTGGTGAGTTCATAGAGTTTGTTGAAAATGATTTAAAAAAAAAGTCTATAAGAAATGTTGATGCAAAGAAAGGCCTTGTAAATCCACTCGGCCCAAGTTCCGCCCATACAAAACTTGCAACTGTGTGTTTACAATCCATTGCCAAAATATAGAATTGTCAATCTTGTTTGTAAGTAGGACATAGGTGCATACGATATATACATAAACTTAATGCAAAGAATCACACCAATCGAACCTCACGACGAAGTCTAACTTGTTTGTTGTTATTACATTGAATCACTTGAATAACAGATTATATTCACCCAAGGTCTCGCCTATCAAGGACACAAGGGTGGGGCGTCACCGATAGTACTATCAATACCTCTCTGCGGCTCCCGCAGGAGTTAACCATTGCTAAAGTTTGTATGTTGATGCATAATTGAAAACTAGTTTAGCACATTAAGGCACATATCGCAATAAACACACAATGTCCAAAGTGTATAAGTAGTATAGTGTAACACAATTGTATAAATGGTTTGAGTATTCGCAAGAGTGAAACAAGTATAAAGCATGTATCTCCCCAATAGTTTGTAAGTTTAAACGAGTAAAAGTGGGTATGAATTCACGAATCAAAAGTTTTGAATATTTGTGAAAGTAAATGAAAATAGTTTGAGCATGTATCTCCCAAAAGTAATTGAAAATGAATAAAAGTAGGGGTTATGAAACTCACAGAGTATGTAAAAGTTTTGTACTTGTGATAGTGAATGAAAATAGTTTGAGCATATATCTCCCCAAATAGTTTGTAAAGAATTTAAAAGTAGGGGCTACGAACTCACAGTAGTATGTCAAAGTTTAGAATATTTGTGAAAGTAAATGAAAATAGTTTGAGCATGTATCTCCCCCAAAGAGTTTGTAAGACAAATAAGTAATAGAAAGTGGGGCTACGAACTCACCTGATGTGATTGATATGCTAACAAGATGAAGTGCACGAAAGTGAGGCTCGGAAACTATCCGCGACCTAAAATGAATGTTATGACTCGAGTTATGATATGTTGTCGTGAATGCATGATTTTGAAAACGTATCACCCAATATGCTACTTGAAAACTAGTTATATATAAATATTGTTACTTGAATGTGTGACGGTTTCATGTCGAAAAATAAATACTTTTGAGCTAATGGTGAAAATGTAGTCAAAACTATGTAACGGTTTTAGTAATTGAAAAATCGGTTTACGTCGGACTTGACGTAATATATACATAGGAAAACTAACTCGTTTTTAACGTCCATTTCCCCAAACGTCCGTTTAGGCCCTCAAAATCTTGATTAAAATCTCGACAGCTTACAAAAGGCGTGAATAGTGTTTTCGACGACGTTTTTGACTCAAAGTTCGGTTAACCATAAATCACTCGTTTTAAGTCCGTTTTCAAGTTCTTTATATCCACGCGAAGGTAATGAAGAGTACTAATATATTTTAAACTTTGGAGACTTCACAGAAATTTTACGGCCACTGTTTGGGTCAGTTAAAATTCGGACTGCATGAATATTTTCCGGAAAATTATAGTTTTAAATCGTAACTTGGAAACCACGATATTTTTCGTTATAACTCCGTTTAGTCCGTTCAAAAGGCCACGTTCATAACTAAAATCTATTTTCTAAAACTTTAATAAAACTTATAAAATGACTAACTTTTCGGAAAAATTATAAATTTATTAGCTAACTTCGCTTATTTTAAAATTACCATTTTTATCTACTTGATTAACCACAACTTCACCACAAAATCCCTTGAACTACACTTCACCAATCCTACTAAAAATAAAATGCTATTCGAACCATAATAGATAAAAGACCATTTTGAGGTTTAAGTGACTACTTATAACATATAATTAAGCATAAACCACATCAAACCTTTACTAGCAAAAGATCAAAACTTACTTTGATAAACCATTTTCAAACTACTCATTTTTATAAACTTCTAACTAGTACATACTTGTTATAAATATTTATAGAGCACATATGGGTGATAATCTTTGATAAACATGAATAAAATCTACAACTTGAGCAAATATGATCATATGGACTTCATGAAATGTATGAAAATATATATGAAAAGTAAGAGATGAAGTTTTATGCTTACAAATTGCTTGATGAGGTTTAGTGAACCAAGGATTATCCTAAACACCCTAGGTTTTTATTTCAAAACCTAAACAAAGAGTGTTACTAGATTGTAAAAAACTTGAGCTTGGAAAAATTGATGATCCTTCTTGGAACCTTATGGTGGCGAAAGTTTGAGGGAAGAAGAAGAGAGGAAAGTTTTGATCTTGACTTTACACCTTGAAATAATTGAAGATGTGTGCAAAAGTCTTGAAGTGAAAGACTCTATACTTAAAGATCTTGCATATCTTGGAAAATCATGTAATAAATGATATATATATATATATTTATTATTAATATGTAAAAGTATAAATATAATAGAAGTAAAGTTATTTGAGGATAAGTAGTAGCATGTAGCATTGTTGAGTAATATTAGTAAGTTGTAAACACATTTGAATATTTAAGGTAGCGTTAGATAAAAATAAATTTTCACGGTTCAAGATAAACTATATTTAGATCATAAAAATTATAAAAATACATTTCTTGAAAGAGTAGAGTGAATAAATAATTATGGTGTAGTTTTTTTTTTTTTTTTAGAAAAACGTCGTAATAATATAAATTTAACGATTTATATACCAAATAAATTTAAAACACTATGTAAACTCGAAATATGGTTTTAAATCTTAATATGAGTATTTAAATATATAGGAATGATTTTGGAAGTGTTGAATTGATTGTTCAAAAATAATGTTTACGCGATAACGTTTATTTAATATGATATTTACGCGTTTAGTGTGAAATGAAAAATCATGAATGAACCGATATGAAATGATGAATATAGAGTTTGAGAAATGACCGAATTTGAGAATTGTGACATTCTTCCCATGTTAGAGGAATCGCGTCCTCGCGATTCGATTAATGATACTATGGCCCAAAACGCGACAAGGGTTCTAAAGTTTATGCTCATGTATGGTTTAGATGATTATGTCAATGCTCATGCATATGTCATGACTATATCCCATTCTAAAGACATGCTCCTTATGATTAGGCTCGATAAGACAAGCTTTCCCATTCTCGAGCAAAATTTCCAAAACTTTTAGATAACCGATTTTACTTAATCCCACAACTCATCAAACAAGAACCGTCATACGATTAGGCTAAATCGGTTTAGGTAACAACTTGTTTCTAGCTTGATCTTTGCAACTCATCAAACAAGAATCATCACGCGGATCAAACCGGAAACAAGTGGTTTGAAGAAAATCTTTTGAAAATTTGGCTCGATTACGGATTGCTTACTCATATGAGACTACTACTCCTTCATTGCATGATTCTTCCCGAATTAGACATAGGTGATCGGGCTATGTATAATTTAGAGTAACTATGCAATGCTTGGACTAATCGACTCATATGATGTTTGGTGTTGAGTCATAAGTTCGCATGTATAAAGAATATGCACTTGTAATGATATGATGAGATGCTATGATGGCGTGGTTATAGTCTAGGGTCAATGATGCAACCTAGTTCTCTATAACCGATGCTCGATACCAATGTCACACCCCAAATTACGTGTTTTGCGTGAATGGAATACCTTGGGATGACCGTCATAGCATCAAAGTTACGATTATATCGAACGACCTAAAGTGTCGTTGGAAAACACATCGTTTGATTTATTAAAACAATCGAGTTTACAAAGTATAAGGTCCCAAATGAAAATCAACTTGTGCGGAAATAAGTTTGATACAAGCCAAACGATGTTTTAAAGTTTATAAATCCCATGAGAGACGCGTCGTCACCACGACTCTATGAAATGTCCAAATGCATGCCATGAAGTGAATGCCTTAGATACCGAGATAAAACATGCTAAAAGTGTCAACACAAAGGTTGGTGAGTTCATAGAGTTTGTTGAAAATGATTTAAAAAAAAAGTCTATAAGAAATGTTGATGCAAAGAAAGGCCTTGTAAATCCACTCGGTTCAAGTTCCGCCCATACAAAACTTGCAACTCGTGTGTTTACAATCCATTGCCTAAATATAGAATTGTCAATCTTGTTTGTAAGTAGGACATAGGTGCATACGATATATACATAAACTTAATGCAAAGAATCACGATAATCGAACCTCACGATTTAAGTCTAACTTGTTTGTTGTTATTACATTGAATCACTTGAATAATGATTATATTCACCCAAGGTCTCGCCTATCAAGGACACAAGGGTGGGGGCGTCGGCCGATAGTACTATCAATACCTCTCTGCGGCCCCGCAGGAGTTAACCAGATTGCTAAAGTTTGTATGTTGATGCATAATTGAAAACTAGTTTAGCACATTAAGGCACATATCGCAATAAACACACAATGTCCAAAGTGTATAAGTAGTATAGTGTAACACAATTGTATAAATGGTTTGAGTATTCGCAAGAGTGAAACAAGTATAACCCAATCAAGTATAAAAGAATTTAATCAAGTCTAAAGTATAGGTAAAGTTGTTTGACAAAAGAGTTTAAATGTTTGGATAAATAAGCATATATCTTGTGATAGTGAATAGTTTGTAGAATTTAAACGAGTAAAAGCGGGTATGAACTCACATAGTATGTCAAAGTTTAGAATATTTGTGAAAGTAAATGAAAATAGTTTGAGCATGTATCTCCCCAAAGAGTTATGAAAGCAAGTAAAAGTAGGGGCTACGAACTCACCGATGTGATTGATATGCTAACAAAATGAAATGCACGAAAGTGAGGCCCGGAAACTATCCGCGACCTAAAATGAATGTTATGACTGAGTTATGATATGTTGTCGTGAATGCATGATTTGAAAACGTATCACCCAATATGCTACTAGAAAACTAGTTATATAAAAATATTGTTACTTGAATGTGTGACGGTTTCATGTCGAAAAATAAATACTTTTGAGTTAATGGTGAAAATGTAGTCAAAACTATGTAACGGTTTTAGTAATTGAAAATCGGTTTACGTCGGACTTGACGTAATATATACATAGGAAAAGTAACTTGTTTTAAGATCCGTTTCCAAACGTCCGTTTAGGCCCTCAAAATCTTGATTAAAAATCGACAGCTTACAAAAGCTGTGAATAGTGTTTTCGACGTTTTGACCCAAAGTTCGGTTAGCCATAAATCACTCGTTTTAAGTCCGTTTTCAAGTTCTTTATATCCACGAAGGTAATCAAGAGTACTAATATATTTTTAAACTTTGGAGACTTCACAGAAAGTTTAAGGCCACTGTTTGGCCAGTTACAAATTCGACTGCATGAAAAGTTTCCGAAAATTATAGTTTTTAATCGTAACTTGAAACCACGTATATTTTTCGTTATAACTCCGCTTTAGTCCGTTCAAAAGGCCACGTTCATAACTAAAAATCTATTTTCTAAAACTTTAATAAAACTTATAAAATGACTAACTTTTCGGAAAAATTATAAATTTCGACAGCTTCAGCTTATTTTAAAATTACCATTTTATCTACTTGATTAATCACAACTTCACCACAAAATCCCTTGAACTACACTTCACCAATCCTACTAAAAATAAAATGCTATTCGAACCATAATAGATAAAAGACCATTTATGAGGTTTATGTGACTACTTATAACATATAATTAAGCATAAACCACATCAAACCTTTACTAGTAAAAGTTCAAAACTTACTTTGATAAATCATTTTTCAAACCACTCACTTTTATAAACTTCTAACTAGTACATACTTGTTAAAAATATTTATATAGCACATATGGGTGATAATCTTGGATGATAATGAATAAAATCACAACAATGCAAATATGATCATGAGGGCTTCATGAAATGTATGAAATATATATGAAAAAGTAAGAGATGAAGTTTTATGCTTACAAATTGCTTGATGAGGTGATTAGAACAAGGATTATCTTAAACACCCTAGGTTTTTATTTCAAAACCTAAACAAGAGTGTTATCTAGATTGTGTAGAACTTGATTAGAAAATTTTGATGAAGTTTCTTGGATCTCTTATGGTGGCCGAAACTTTGAGGGAAGAAGAGAGGAGAGTTTGATCAAGACTTTACACTTTGAATAATTTTGTTGAATGAATAAAGATGGAGTGCAAGACTAGTTAAATGAAAGATCTTGAAATCTAGTTGATTCATGTATGTAATAAATGATATATATATATATATATTATATATCTATTAATTATGTAAAAGTATAAATATAAGTAGAAGTAAAGTTATTTGAGGATAAGTAGTAGCTTGTAGCATTGTTGAGTAATATTAGTAAGTTGTAAACACATTTGAATATTTAAGGTAGCGTTAGATAAAATTAAATATTCACGGTTCAAGATAAACTATATTTAGATCATAAAATTATAAAAATACATTTCTTGAAAGAGTAGAGTGAATAAATAATTATGGTGTAGTTTTTTTTTTTTTTTAGAAAACGTCGTAATAATATAAATTTAACGATTTATATACCAAATAAATTTAAAACACTATGTAAACTCGAAATATGGTTTTTAAATCTTAATATGAGTATTTAAATATATAGGAATGATTTTTGGAAGTGTTGAATTGATTGTTCAAAAATAATGTTTACGCGATAACGTTTATTTAATATGATATTTACGCGTTTAGTGTGAAATGAAAAATCATGAATGAATCGATATGAAATGATGAATATAGAGTTTGAGAAATGACCGAAATTTGAGAATTGTGACATTCTTCCCATGTTAGAGGAATCGCGTCCTCGCGATTCGATTAATGATACTATGGCCCAAAACGCGACAAGGGTTCTAAAAGTTTATGCTCATGTATGGTTTAGATGATTATGTCAATGCTCATGCATATGTCATGACTATATCCCATTCTAAAGACATGCTCCCTTATGATTAGGCTCGATGAGGCAAGCTTTCCCATTCTCGAGCAAAATTTTAAAAACTTTTGGTAACCAATTTTTACTTAATCCCACAACTCATCAAACAAGAACGTCTATACGATTAGGCTAAATCGGTTTAGGTAACAACTTGTTTCTAGCTTGATCTTTGCAACTCATCAAACAAGAACTGCCACGCGGATCAAACCGGAAACAAGTGGTTTGAAGAAAATCTTTGAAAATTTGGCTCGATTACGGATTGCTTACTCATATGAGACTACTACTCCCTTCATTGCATGATTCTTCCCGAATTAGACATAGGTGATCGGGCTATGTATAATTTAGAGTAACTATGCAATGCTTGGACTAATCGACTCATATGATGTTTGGTGTTGAGTCATAAGTTCGCATGTATAAAGAATATGCACTTGTAATGATATGATGAGATGCTATGATGGCGTGGTTATAGTCTAGGGTCAATGATGCAACCTAGTTCTCTATAACCGATGCTCTGATACCAATCTGTCACACCCCAAATTACCTGCTTTGCGGTGAATTGAATACCTTGGGGAGGACTGTCATAGCATCAAAGTTACAGTTATATCGAACGACCTATAGTGTCGTTTGGAAAACACATCGTTTGATTTATTAAAATAATCAGAGTTTACAAAATGAAGGTCCCAAATAAAAATCAACTTGTGCGGAAATAAGTTGATACAAGCCAAACGATGTTTTAAAGTTTATAAATCCCACGAGAGACGCGTCGTCACCACGACTCTATGATATGTCCAAATGCATGCCATGAAGTGAATGCCTTAGATACCTGAGATAAAACATGCTAAAAAGTGTCAACACAAAGGTTGGTGAGTTCATAGAGTTTGCTGAAAATGATTTAAAAAAAAAAGTCTATAAGAAATGTTGATGCAAAGAAAGGCCGTAAATCCACTCGCCCAAAGTTCCGCCCATACAAAACTTGCAACTCGTGTGTTTACAATCCATTGCCTAAATATGTAATTGTCAATCTTGTTTGTAAGTAGGACATAGGTGCATACGATATATACATAAACTTAATGCAAAGAATCACAGACTAATCGAACCTCACGATTTAAGTCTAACTTGTTTGTTGTTATTGCCTTGAATAACTTGAATAATGATTATATTCACCCAAGGTCTCGCCTATCAAGGACACAAGGGTGGGGCGTCCGATAGTACTATCAATACCTCTCTGCCGGCTCCCGCAGAGTTAACCAGCTGCTAAAGTTTGTATGTTGATGCATAATTGAATACTTGTTTAGCACATTAAGGCACATATCGCAATAAACACACAATGTCCAAAGTGTATAAGTAGTATAGTGTAACACAATTGTATAAATGGTTTGAGTATTCGCAAGAGTGAAACAAGTATAACCCAATCAAGTATAAAACGCAATCAAGTCTAAAGTATAGGTAAAGTTGTTTGACAAAAGAGTTTAAATGTTTGGATAAATAAGCATATATCTCGCCCCAAATAGTTTGTAGAATTTAAACGAGTAAAAGCGGGTATGAACTCACGATAGTATGTCAAAGTTTAGAATATTTGTGAAAGTAAATGAAAATAGTTTGAGCATGTATCTCCCCAAAGCAGCTTATGAAAGCAAGTAAAAGTAGGGGCTACGAACTCACCTCGTGTGATTGATATGCTAACAAAATGAAATGCTGCGAAAGTGAGGCCCGAAACTATCCGCGACCTAAAATGAATGTTATGACTTGAGTTATGATATGTTGTCGTGAATGCATGATTTGAAAACGTATCACCCAATATGCTACTAGAAAACTAGTTATATAAAAATATTGTTACTTGAATGTGTGACGGTTTCATGTCGAAAAATAAATACTTTTGAGTTAATGGTGAAAATGTAGTCAAAACTATGTAACGGTTTTAGTAATTGAAAAATCAGTTTACGTCGGACTTGACGTAATATATACATAGGAAAAGTAACTTGTTTTTAAGATCCGTTTCCCCCGAAACGTCCGTTTAGGCCCTCGAAATCTTGATTAAAAATCCTGACAGCTTACAAAAGCTGTGAATAGTGTTTTCAGCACGTTTTTGACCCAAAGTTCGGTTAGCCATAAATCACTCGTTTTAAGTCCGTTTTTCAAGTTCTTTATATCCACTCGAAGGTAATCAAGAGTACTAATATATTTTTAAACTTGAGACTTCACAGAAAGTTTAAGGCCACTGTTTGGCCAGTTACAAATTCGGACTGCATGTAAAAGTTTCCGGAAAATTATAGTTTTTAATCGTAACTTGAAACCACGATATTTTTCGTTATAACTCCGTTTTAGTCCGTTCAAAAGGCCACGCTCATAACTAAAATCTATTTTCTAAAACTTTAATAAAACTTATAAAATGACTAACTTTTCGGAAAAATTATAAATTTACAGCTAACCTTCGCTTATTTTAAAATTACCATTTTATCTACTTGATTAATCACAACTTCACCACAAAATCCCTTGAACTACACTTCACCAATCCTACTAAAAATAAAATACTATTCGAACCATAATAGATAAAAAGACCATTTATGAGGTTTATGTGACTACTTATAACATATAATTAAGCATAAACCACATCAAACCTTTACTAGTAAAAGTTCAAAACTTACTTTGATAAATCATTTTTCAAACCACTCACTTTTATAAACTTCTAACTAGTACATACTTGTTAAAAATATTTATATAGCACATATGGGTGATAATCTTGGATGATAATGAATAAAATCACAACAATGCAAATATGATCATGAGGGCTTCATGAAATGTATGAAATATATATGAAAAGTAAGAGATGAAGTTTTATGCTTACAAATTGCTTGATGAGGTGATTAGAACAAGGATTAAGCTTAGACACCCTAGGTTTTTATTTCAAAACCTAAACAAGAGTGTTATCTAGATTGTGTAGAACTTGATTAGAAAATTTTTGATGAAGTTTCTCTTGATCTCTTATGGTGGCGAAACTTTTGAGGGAAGAAGAAGAGAGAGACAAGACTTTACACTTTGAATAATTTTTGTTGAATGAATAAAAGATGGAGTGCAAGACTAGTTAAATGAAAGATCTTGAAATCTAGTTGATTCATGTATGTAATAATACATATATATATATATATATATATATATATATATATATATCTATTATTATTATTATGTACATGTATAAATGTAAGTAGAAGTAAAGTTATTTGAGGATAAGTAGTAGCTTGTAGCATTGTTGAGTAATATTAGTAAGTTGTAAACACATTTGAATATTTAAGGTAGCGTTAGATAAAAATAAATATTCACGGTTCAAGATAAACTATATTTAGATCATAAAAATTATAAAAATACATTTCTTGAAAGAGTAGAGTGAATAAATAATTATGGTGTAGTTTTTTTTTTTTTTTTAGTAAAACGTCGTAATAATATAAACTTAACGATTTATATACCAAATAAATTTAAAACACTATGTAAACTCGAAATATGGTTTTTAAATCTTAATATGAGTATTTAAATATATAGGAATGATTTTTGGAAGTGTTGAATTGATTGTTCAAAAATAATGTTTACGCGATAACGTTTATTTAATATGATATTTACGCGTTTAGTGTGAAATGAAAAATCATGAATGAATCGATATGAAATGATGAATATAGAGTTTGAGAAATGACCGAAATTTGAGAATTGTGACAGCCCATATCCCCTGTGATGTGAAGAAGTGAGTCTTCACCGGGGCTTCATAGTTAGTAGTGATTGTTGAGGCCCGGTTGTTGTCGGGAATCATCGAGTCGGACTGGGATGAACCATGAAGGTTAAGTTTGAGGTCTCTCTTCGTGGAGCCAACTTTGAGTCATGTCTTTAGAGGGTGCAACTCTAGTGGTTTTAGAGCGTTCACCCGAAACATATGCATTGAACCAATCATCTTCAGATGGCTTGGGGATGTATTTTGTGGATGCATCATCGTCATCGGATTCTGACTCTGCCATGACATACGATTCTTCATGAAGCACTTGATCTTCAGGAATAGAAGAGACTATGGGTGTGAACCTTGAATCAACCGTGGTCCAAGCTACAGATTTCTTATGAGTTCCCTGATCTCCGGATGGACTAGATTGATTGGAAGGTTTTGATTGTGATGATGGTGGTTGTGGTTGTTAGGAATTAGAAATTCCAGGTATTAAAGAGTCGGTCACCTCAAGTATATGTGTCGTTAAGCTCGTAGTCGTAGTTCTTTTATGTTAAGTAGTATTTAGTTAAAGTAACACCGTGGAGGACAGACGGGTCTTTACCCAGCGTATGCCCGATCCACACCCCGATGTGTGGCGATTTATGTCGACTATAAATACTCTCTACCTCCCAGGTAGAGTTGAGCTCATAATAATATCTTTCACTTTCTCTCACTAAGTTCCCTAAACCTCTAACTTTCTCTCTAGAACGTTATTCATACGCCACTTTGTGTTATGGTTTGATGTGTATGTGAAAACTAATATCTTACAATTGGTATCAAGAGCCATGGTTAGATCATATCTTGCACATCTTTGGATTTCTAGTGGTTTTAGGTGGTTTTGAGTTTGAAAAAGTTTAGTGGTTTTGCATCATTTGGTTGATTTCTTGTGTTAAAATTTGGATTTTGTTAGTACTTTTATGTTTAGAATCATCGCAAGTGTGTAGTTTTCATTTGGTAAGCTTAAATCATCTTGGTTGGGTTGTTTTGGATTGAAAAGTGATGTTTATGTGGTTTTTCTTGCTAGCGACTTAACTCACGGATTACTTTCTTAGCGACTTGCTTTACAAATTTTAGCGAGTTACGCTTTAGACCTAGCGACTTAGATCTAGCGATTCAAGACAAGTAGTGGACTCTCCACTACGGGTAGCGACTTGGTGGTAGCGACACAGTGCATAGCAGTTGCTCTTTAGCGACTTGTATCTTTAGCGACTTGAGTAGCTTAATTGCGCCAAAATTTTGCTAGCGAGTTACTACTTAGCGACTTGCATTTGTCTAGCGACTTGGGACTCTAGCGACTTTGTGGTGTAGCTGAATTAAGTGTTAGCGACTTGGTGCATTATCTTTAGCGACTTGGGTGATTGTTTATGGTTTTCTTGATTTAGTAAAATCCCGTGAAAGAATCTATTTCTCGGTTTAATCATAGAGTTATAAAATCCCGTATTATCATTAACATGTCTACCAACGTTCCTACTATCATCTCCACCGCTTGCGAGAGGATGTTCAGCGGTGGGTGAGATACTGGATCCACCCGTGCTTGTGAATCGACTACGATTCTTGGGCTCAACGAATCAGTTATGCGCCTTGGAAAGGAAAATGGTGTCAACATTCTCAAATCCATTGATGAAGGACCATATCGAGTTGAGACGACTAGAGACATACTTGATACTAATGAAGATGGTACTCCTGTTTACGAAATGGATGGACCTAAGATGTATGATGAGCTTGATGATAAGGAGAAAAGAGATTCGATGCAGATATCGTGGCTTCAAACATTGTTCTTCAAGGTCTTCCTAAAGACATCTACAAGGGTCGATCAATCATAACACCGATGCAAAGGCGGTTTGGGATAATGTTAAGATGCTTCTCTCGGGTTCGAAATTAACTATGGAAGACAGAGAATCCCAACTCTATGACTTAATTTGAACACTTCAAGATTAAACCGGATGAGAATGTCTATGAGTACTATGTGAGATTTCATAAGTTAGTGAATGACATGAGGAACATCGTAATGACTATGCCTAACATTCAATGAACTCAAAATTTGTGAACAACATGAATCCGAATGGCATAAGTTTGTCACATTGTGAAGCTCACTAAAGGATTGAAGAATACAAACTATGAGCAACTCTATGCCTTCCTCCTTGAGAATGAGAGACATGCTATGTTTGAAAATTGATTCTCAACCGCCTCAAAACCAACGAGGGAGAGACAAGCTCGTCTAATGACTCAACCGCCTTCTACTCAAACATCGAAATCACAACCAAAGCATCACAAGTCATACCCTTGGGTAATGGTAATCACAAACTCATTCCACGATCCTATGTTCAAACAAGTCGATCTTTGATGCACGCTGGTAACTTCATTAATCAACTAGCTCTTCCGATTAGTCAAAACATGAATTCTCCCACAAACCAACAACAACCTCGAGCAAAGATCTAACCCACACAATCAAGCCATCAATTAAAAGCCGGAAGGATCGTGGTGTAACCGATTCAGAAAGACAAGATGATCGGGGAAGAGGTGGTCTGTAGAGGTTATGTTGGCAACCGAATCGAGGAAGGAATGGTAACCAAGGTCAAGCTAAGCCAATCAAATGTTATAACCGTGGTGGCGAGGAACACATTGCAAGGAACGCACATCTCCAAAGCGCCCACGCAATCCGATGCTTGAGAGATAAGATGTCATGGTACAAGCAGGACAATGGTGCCGCTTTGGATGAAGAGGAATTACTGTTTCTGGTGAGGGCAATGCCAAGACCTATGATGCGATGTGGATAAGCACCTATACGGAGATAGGTCACAATCATCGAATGCCTTTCAAGTCGTTGATTGTGATGCATACGACTGATGTGGATGATGGACCCACGACACACACAATTTTATGGCTAGCATTTCTCCAATGGTTTCTCCCAAGGTCTCTTCTTCACCACTAGTGGCCCATCCCAAGACAAACTCATCTCGGAGGTATTAAACTATACGATATCGTTGATGTGCAACAGATGCATGACAAAGTACAATCAATCGAAACTATTGAATCAAATGTTGAAAATATGGGTAATATCGATATTATCCCATATGATCAATACGTGAAACAAAGTGAAAGTGAAGGTGTACCAAGTAATGCATCTTCGCAATCAACAATAACTATGTTTTTGATGAATACACCGCATGTGCCCCCGATGATTCTGTAATTTCGAACTAAATGCCTATAAAGAACGTGTTGCTATTTATGAACAACGTGCTAAATTTGAGTTGACCACTCGTGAGCGTGAAATGGATGACCAATTGCGTACTGATCATTAGAAAAAGTAATTTTAGAAGAAGTATTGAAACAAGAATTAAATTCCTTGCAAGAAAAACTTTCTAAAACAACTAAGCAAAACAAGAACTTCAAGAAAATGTGAAAATGTTAAGCAAGAATTTAATGCAAAGGAATCAAAACTCTGAGAGATTTTTCTAATCAAAACTTTGAAAACAAACTTGAAAACAAGTTGTACATACAAGGTAACACCATTCGATCGCTTCACATGGTCACTAAACATAGAGTTCTAGCGATAAGCATAGTGTTCCCATTATAGATAAACCCAACTCGAGTACGGAATGATAGCAAAAGTAGCTCAAAGTGTGATCTATGATGGCAATGAGATTCTTAAACCTAGACGAAACCTAGTTGCGTTGAGTGCAATTGAGGAAGATAAAAATCGATGAAGTCACTAGGAAAGGATGAACAAAAATTAGATGATCCTAAATGCAAAGAGAAAAAATAATTATCACTCCACATGACTACAAAAGGAAAATGGATTTCCTTGAACATGTTTAAGCCTCGTACATTGTTGACTCCCGAACAAGTTTTCTCGGAAAAGGATATAGATAAGCGAAAGCAAGACCTTAATTAGCCAATATGTTATATTTCAACTATTTGTTGATTTTGAGAAAACTTGCAAGAAAAGGATCACACCCATTGGTATAACGGAAGGAGAAAGGGGTTTTGAGCAAATGAAAGAATGTTATTTAACCGAGGTCATGCCTTTCTTTAAACTTCGAAAGATCACTTTGAGAGTCTTAAAAGGGATAGAAACCGATATCAAGGGAATGGAAAAGGAATTTGATGCAATGGTAGTTGAAGTTAGTGATTATGAGCGTGCACTAAAATATAATGAGATTGAGAGGAAGAACTTGCATACCTTAAATGAGACTCTTATTCTCGAATGTGTTGCTCAAGATATTTTTTCACCGCTTCAAATTGCTCTATTAATGCTTCCAAATTTCATGAACTATCTCGTGTACGAAAGTCTCCCATGATCGTGTCATTGAGCTTGAAAAACTAATTCTAAACTAAGCGAGAAAATTGAACTAGATGATCACGACAATTTGGTTAAACATTTTCTAACTAGAAGTTGAGCATTTTAATTTACAACTCAAATATCAACATCTCAAAGAAAATGTCAAAACTTCAAATATCAAGACATCTTCGATGCTCGAGTTTGATGCGAGTTTTCAAATTAACAAACGTGATGAACAGATTCAAGCTCGTGGCAACACGATTAGAAAGTTAAAACCCAAATCTCTCAATTAAAGGGTCAAACGAACAATATGACGGGCTCCCAAATGCCTCCTCCTTTAGATTCTCGAAATTCTCAAGCGTTTCATCTTCAAAACCTAGTAAATGCTTTACAAAGGAAACGAAAGTTTTCTAGAAGAAAATGAAAAGGTTAACGTCATTTCAATGAGTTATTTGAATCAATTAAAGTCACTCGTAACAAAATAACGAACAAATAGCTTCATTGCAAAAGGAAATTGAGGATCGAAGAGTCGTAAAAGGGAAAATGCCAATGACCAATGGGGAGAATGTTGTATCAAAGGTTCACTCTTGTAATAAATATGCTTTATCTGTGACATATGTCCCTCCTCATCTAAGGAACAACAAACTTGCTATTCAAACATACTTCTCATCCCTTAAGGATTGCCTAGAATGTCAAGTGAGATCGTTGAAGAGGATAAGCTAGAGAAACCTCATGATTATGCAATTGGACATGCATGCCTATATGCCAAACGATCTCAAGAAATCTTAGAATGCTTGATCACAATATGCCCAAAGTCATTAGGTGAGAGAGTTAATCCTTGATTCCATGCTCGATGCCTAATGCCAAGTATGATATGCACTCGATTCCCAAAGTTTTGAATGTGAACCGTGAGTGTGCCTTTAAGTAGTTCGATTCCAGATCCATCAATGCTAAGAAAGAGAACTCAAGTGTGACTTCTAGGAGTACAAATCCCAACACTTCTAGTTTTAAGAAAGTGAACCTTAGTGTGCTGCATGTAGTTCGAGATCCCGACATCTAAACAGTGATGCAAAGAGTTGTAAAACCCACTAATGTTCCCATTCCTCTACAGAGTAATCGGTGACATTAAAGGGAGCAGTCAAAGTCTCAAGACAATACAAGGAATGATAGGACCTCGCAAGCTAAGAATGTGCACTTTGAAAAGAGTAGAAGAACAATCTAGGAACTTTAAGCTTGAATCAAATAAAACGAATCGTGTTGATTCTAGTATTAGCCATAGGCGTCATCGTAATTAATTCGAATTCGATACTATTTGCAAACCTTGTACGATGTCGCTTGAATTACATTTCTAATCATGAATGTGGTGTTAATGTTCTCCTAATGATGTTAATTGTCCATTAATATTGTTAATGCCAAAATTCATGCTAAGAAGGCTAAAAGGCAAAACGAAAGAAAGTTAGAAAACAAGGGAAACCCAGGGAAGAACATTCGAGAAAATATGCTTTTATTGGATACACATTGGTCATAAGACTAATCGAGATAATGCCCACTTGAAAATGGATGCCCACTTGGTAGAACTATTCCTTAAGAAGTGATCACACTGTGAATGTGGGCTAATCTGAGACACAAGCATCGCATCTATTCACTATGATTCCATTGCCTCACTTTCGATATGAATGTTTCTATTTCTAATGCGGGTGTTCCAAACATTGTTACTAACCAAATGGAACCCATTCTTGCATGGGGATCCCAATTATCCAGCTTATCCATTCTTATCAGGTTCAACCGCTGCGATCGTTCAAATCGCTACGTGGTACCGGACTCAGCCGTTCCAAGCATATATTTGGTGACCGGTCATGCTCATGAACTTCGTGAGCAAATTCATCGGGACTATTAGATTTGGTAATGATCATTCCGGTGCTATTATGGGTTATGGAGATTATGTTGTTAGTGATAGTGTCATCTCTAGAGTTTACTATGTGGAAGGTTTAGGTCATAACTGCTCTCGGTTGGTCAATTCGTGATTCTCGATCTAGAAGTAGCCTTCGAAAACATACCGCTTTGTTAGACATCTTAATGGTAAGGAACTGTTAAAAGGAAGTCGTGGCTCAAATCTTTACACCATCTCTATCGATGACATGATGAGGGCTTCTCCAATCGCTTGTTATCAAAGGCCTCAAAACAAAGTCATGGTTATGGCATCGCTGTCTCAATCACTTGAACCGGCACCATCAACGATCTTTCCGAAAAGGACTTAGTTGTAGGTTTACCTAGACTAAAGTATGAAAAGGATCATCTTTGTTCAAGATGCCAATTGGGTAAAGCAAAAGTTTGCCCACAAACCCAAACCTACTAACTCATCACGTAAGTTCTTCATATGATTCATATGGATTTATGGACCAATGAGGTGCGAATATCTTTGGGAAGAAATATGTGTTAGTTGTGGTTGATGATTACTCTAGATTCACCGGGTCAAGTTCTTAAGGACAAAGGATGAAACTCCCGATATCATCATCAAACTCATCAAGCAATTGCAGGTTCGACTTAACAAAACCGTCGAATTATCGTAATGCACAATGGAACCGAGTTTGTCAACAAACAACTTAGTGAATTCTATGAAAGCGTTGGAATCAGCCATCAAAGAAGTATACCACGAACTCCTCAACGAGCGGTGTAGTTGAAAGACTAAATCGAACTCTTGTTGAAGCCGCTAGAACAATGCCGATTTACTCAAAGGTTCCAATGTTTCTCCGGGTCAAGCAATTGCACCGCATGCTACACACAAAATCGTTCTGATTCACACCGTTCATGGAAAAACCCATATGAACTTGTCCACAACGAAAACCTAATCTCTCTTTCCTTCGTGTGTTTGGTGCATTGTATTATCCAACTAATGAGGTCAAGACTTAGGCAAACTTAGGGCTAAAGTCGACATTGGAGTATTTGTAGATATGCACCAAACAAAAGGGATACCAATCTACAACAAAAGAACCCGAAATATCATGGAAACAATTCACGTTACGCTTGATGAGTCGACCGTCAAATGGCTCCTGGACACTCCAAACAGACCCGCACTTCAAAACAGTCCCATTGGTTCATCCCTTGTTCCAAACTCTTCTCAAGAAACTCTATATGTACCTCCATCCTCAAGATGATTTAAAGAAATTGTTTGATCCTATGTTTGATGAACTGTATGATTCAATTACTAATGAGGTGTTGATACATACAATGAGGATGCTCATATTCCCAGTAAATGAAGTCAATCCTTAGTCTCAATATCTTTAAGCAAGAAGCACCTCTTCCGATCCTTCGATCTCATCAACAAATCATCATTCTTCAAATGTACATCATGGAAATGTTTACGCATCAATGATGAAGTTAATCCCTTTGCTACTCCCGAAGATGCTCCTTTGAAAACATATTTGCTCCTCGAATCATCATCGAACCATCTTCCTCGAGAGACACGACTCGCCTACCCCGGTCCCTCAACAATCGCCACATGAACACCTCGAAAATGGACTCACGGTCATCCATTAGACAACATCATTGGAAATCCTCTCGTCCAGTATCAACCCGGAAACAACTTGCAACCGATGCCTTATGGTGCTTCTTCAACTCCGCACTATCTAAGATCGAACAAAAGATGTTAAACCGCCATGAATGAAGATAGTGGTTCAATGCCATGCAAGATGAAATTCATGAGTTTGATCGAATTGATGTATGGGAGTTAGTGCTCGCTCAGATCGTAAGCTATGATTATAGCTCTTAAATGGATCTTCAAAGTGAAACTTGATGAGCATGGTGATGTGTTGAAGAACAAGGCTCGATTAGTTGCTAAAGGATACCGCAAGGGAGGGTATTGACTTTGAAGAATCTTTTGCTCCAGCTTGCTCGAATCGAGGCAATCATAATCTTCTCGCTAATGCCGCTAGTAAGAACATGGTAGTTCATCGATGGATGCGAAGACGGCATTTCGAATCCGAGATCTTAAAGAAGTCGCTCACGCCGACCAACCCAAGGATTTGTGAATCAAGAGCATCCTACTCACGCTTATCGCTTGAAGAAGGCTCTTTACGGTTTAAAGCAAGCTCCAAGGGCATGGTATGATACATCGTCCAAAGTTTCTTCTATCAACCGGATTCAAAGAAAGGAGCAATGATCCTACAACTGCTCACCGTGAAGTCAAAACATTTAACTCATGTTCAAATTTATGTTGATGATATTATTTTGCCTCGATGCACCCAATGGAATGTGATCGTTTTCAAATGAAATGAGTTCAAAATTTCAAATGTCAATGATGGACAAATGCCATTTTTCTTGGATTACAAATTTCGAAAGTCCCTGAGGCATTTTCATAAATCAATCTAAATATGCAACCGAGATCTTAAAGAAATTTGGATTTGATTCAAGTGACCTCAGAGACACCCCCATGATCGACCGAACCAAACTAGATGAGGACCACTCGTGGATCATGATCGACCAAACGAAATATCGTAGTATGATTGGATCCCGATGTATCTCAACGCTAGTAGACCGTACATCTTGTTCGCCGTTTGCATGTGTGCTAGATACCGTGCTGCCTCACAAAAGGCACCTTGAAGCGCTTAAACGGGTCTTTCGGTATTCCAAGGAACCATCAATATGGGTCTTTGCACCAAGGACACCGGTATGTCACTAACGGCCTATGCAGATGCCGATCATGCAGTTGTCAAGATACACGTCGGCACGCCCGAGGTGCTCGATTTTGGGTGATAAACTTGTGAGCTGGTCTTCAAAGAAGCAAATGAGTACTCTATTTCCTCTACAGAGGTTGAATACATAGCCATGTCTTCCTGTTGTGCTCAAATCTTATGGATGAGATCTCAATTATCCGACTATGGCTTTGTATTCAACAAAATCCTCCTCAGCATCGTGATAATAAAGTGCTATTGCTCTCTCATGCAACAATGTTCAACACTCAAGAGCAAAGCACATCGACATTCGACATCATTTCATCGGGAACAAGTGGAAAAGGTGTGGTGGAACTCTATTTTGTGAGGTCTCGAATATCGCTAGCCGACATCTTCACCAAAGCTCTTCCAAGAGAACGTTTTGAGTTTATTCTTCCACCACTTGGCTTGAAAAGCCTTCAACCAGAACACTCAAACGCCTTCGTGAGGAAGACGAGGAGTAAAAGGTTTCTTCATCTATCTCTTGTAAATATTTTTTCAAAATCAAATAGAAAATTATAAAACTTTCAAAATCCATAAAAATTTGAAAAATTGAAAATCTTTAAAAATATATATATATATATATATATATTGTCAATTTGTCATGATTTTCTCGCTTCGATTATATCTACGGTTTTGTGTCTGTCATTCAAAGAATGACACGGACTTTAGATGTTGTTCAAATTCTAAAAAAAAATAAAAATAAAATAAAAAATAATAATAATAAAATTTTTTGGGAGAAAGAGAAAAAAAAAATGGTTTATTGTCATTTCGTGCAATAACCCGGTTTTAAAAGAAAGATCAGAGCCATCATTATCATGTTCTAAAATTCTATGCTCGATTCTATAAACATTTGTCTCATTAAAACTAACTCGCTTTGAAAAATAACTGGTCTCTATTTTTGATAATCATCTGGACTTATTTGTCAGGTCTCATCTCTCAATCAACAACCTATGTCATTGATTGAGGGGAGAATGATTTCAATTAAATTAAAAAGTTGTTTGGCATTAAATTGTTTTCAAAAGATGTACATGCATGTTTTATCAATGGAGTTTAAAGTCTTAAAATCCGATCCTTATCGCTCAAACGCTTTCATAATCAAGTCACAATTCTCCTTAAAAGCTTTCAAAATCAATTTAATTATAAGAGATCACAAATCTCAAATGATTTGATAATTGTGATCGGGGAGAATGTGTGATTTAAATTGGATTTAAACCGATAATTCGGTAAATGGTTTTATAAGGATGTACATGTCGTCCTTCCCACATGTGACAAACGATTTCAAATTTTCAATGCACATGTTGAGGGAGCATCTATCTTAAACATATGATTTGAAACGTGATCATTTATCCCATGTGCAGGTTCCCTCTAGTATGTGCAAAACTCTTTTCTAATCTCGAGGCACATATTGAGGGGAGCAAATTTATGGAAACCTCATCCTTCTCGGAGATGCTTTATCTTCTTGATTTGATCAGGGAAGTGATGTTGATATCTTTTAGAAAATGGCAATCAAAGAAGTAAATTCTTCCTCTTGCCTCCGTGTGCAAAACGATTTCAAACATTTGATGCACATGTTGAGGGGAGCACTGTTCTAAAACTATCAAAACAATTCGGGCACAAAATGTTTTGATAATATATCACAAGTATCCGGATTGATTTTCAAATGGTTTTCAATTGGTTCCAATGGCGATGAACAATACCAAATTGACCGACCAACTTTACTTTATGTACGGTGATATAAGGATGATAAGGTTAGGTATGTGTTCCATGATCCGCCTGAACCTGAGGGATCTACCCAGGACAATCCACTAGTTAGTGTAGAAGTCCTTAGGTATGATGATAAAAGGAGAAAAGTGAGATATGGAAGAGTGCGGATCGAAATAGAGCAAGTATCGAAAAACCCAACAAGGTTCTTGCTATGAAGTCTCGGTAAGCAATCAAGGGGTTGAAGAATTAAAAATTGAATGAGAAAAGGTGAAAACAAATAGCCCTCCATTTATTCAACCTTAGGCGTAAACCGGGTTCACTTCATATGCTACCGATGGTAACATCGGTATTGAAGACAAGACGGTACGGACCCGGGACGCATCGCACTTCAACTTTCCAAACCACTCAAGTTCCTCTTAAAAGGACTTGTTTCATTCTCACGGGAACCGACATTATCTATCGACTTTGTCTTAGAGATTGTTGATATTGAAGAAGGAGACCCTCTCCCTAGTCTCCCAAGATGTGATCCAAATATGCACAAATCGAGTCTAGAGCCACGAGATCATCAATAATTCTCATTAGGACACTTTCAATGAAGACTCTCTGCTTCACACAATGTGGAAAGAGAGATTATATCTTGAGTCCCACGCATTATCCTTGTGGTATTTCCAACATCCGAAAGATGTGTTATCATATTCACAATGAAGATGGAAAGCCTTCCGAGCCAACATCAAACAAGCTCTCGGTAGGTGGCATGTGAGATCTATTATATAGATCAACCATGTGACAACCGACGTAAACAATGGGGCGATTCAATCTCTTGAATCAATCTCGGTTCGTGTTATGGATTGACGGATACCTTTGAAAACCGGTCTTTGTACTTAACAACTCTTTTCTTTAGCACATCGACTGTACTCATTTTTCAAATCAAAAGGTGTTTTTATGATTGATAATTGATTTTCAATAAAACCCTCGTTGTATTGCAAAAAATTTCTATTGAGCATTACATGATTGTTTTCAAATCTTTTTCATCAATCGAAGGACTTAAAACTCACGTTCACTCACTCACGTTGTCTTCTTTGAGATGCTCCGGTTTGAGAACATTAGAGCATCCGCGAAACCCTCGCTAAGGAAATTCTTCGAATGATACCGATCACGGCAAGACTTGTAATGGATCAACTGGGAACCGTGGGCCATGTACCTCAATTCAACGAAGTGATCAAAGACACTTTCGCGATTTATTGCTAATCACATGTGTGTGTGTACCGACGCTTGCAATTGATCGAATGAAGCGGTCAATCCATAGCCGCATGCTCACTTAACACATTCAACTCAAAAGAAATCATGATTAGTGCATCAATGACTCGATATTTTCACTCCATGCTTCGCTTACGCTGCGCCAATATCATGATTCAACAAATGCTTCCGCCACTGATGAGAAGATATCATGATCTAGAAAGTGAGCATGTCGGTCCTAATGTCACAACACCACAAAGGATGTCTTCGAGATTTTTATAGTCGATGATCTCAAAAGATGGCCCAAAATTATTTTCACATGGATCAGTAAAAGACCTACACTTGGAGTAACCAAACATGCAATGTGAAGAATCAATGACTACAAGCTTAGAAGCAAAGGACTACATCAAGAATGCAAGAACAATTTTTAATGTAATATCTATTTGTATTCAATATAATTTTGGTACATGATTGAGGTGACCTCCTTGGGAAATTGTTAGGAATTAGAAATTCCGGTATTAAAGAGTCGGTCACCTCAAGTATATGTAATATTTAGAAAGCTCGTAGTCGTAGTTCTTTTATGTTAAGTAGTATTTAGTTAAGTAACACCGTGGAGGATGGACGGGTCTTTACCCATCAGTATGCCCGATCCATGCCTCGATGTGTGGCATTTATGTAAGACTATAAATACTCTCTACCTCCCAAGGTAGAGTTGGAGCTCATAATAATATCTTTCACTTTCTCTCACTAAGTTCCCTAAACCTCTAACTTTCTCTCTAGAACCTTATTCATACGCCACTTTGTGTTATGGTTTGAGATGTATGTGAAAACTAATATCTTAGGATCAAGCTGGAAACAAGTGGTTTGAAGAAAATCTTTGAAAATTTGGCTCGATTACGGAATTGCTTACTCATATGAGACTACTACTCCGCTTCATTGCATGATTCTTCTGAATTAGACATAGGTGATCGGGCTATGTATAATTTAGAGTAACTATGCAATGCTTGGACTAATCGACTCATATGATGTTTGGTGTTGAGTCATAAGTTCGCATGTATAAAGAATATGCACTTGTAATGATATGATGAGATGCTATGATGGTGTGGTTATAGTCAGGGTCAATGATGCAACCTAGTTCTCTATAACCGATGCTCTGATACTGTCATGTCACCCCCAAATTACGTGTTTTGCGGCGAATGGAATACAATGAGGGGATGATGTCATAACATCAAAGTTCTGATTATATCGAACGACCTAAAGTGTCGTTTGGAAAACACATCGTTTGATTTATTAAAACAATCGAGTTTACAAAGTATAGGTCCCAAATGAAAATCAACTTGTGCGAAATAAGTTTGATACAAGCCAAGCGATGTTTTTAAAGTGTATAAATCCCATGTGAGACGGCTGTCGTCACCGACTCTATGAAATGTCCAAATGCATGCCATGAGTGAATGCCTTAGATACCGAGATAAAACATGCTAAAAAGTGTCAACCAAAGGTTGGTGAGTTCATAGAGTTTGTTGAAAATGATTTAAAAGTCTATAAGAAATGTTGATGCAACAAGGCCTTGTAAATCCACTCAGTTCCAAGTTCCGCCCATACAAAACTTGCAACTTGTGTGTTTACAATCCATTGCCAAAATATAGAATTGTCAATCTTGTTTGTAAGTAGGACATAGGTGCATACGATATATACATAAACTTAATGCAAAGAATCACGATAACTGAACCTCACGACGAAGTTTAACTTGTTTGTTGTGTTACATTGAATCACTTGAATAACAGATTATATTCACCCAAGGTCTCGTCTATCAAGGACACAAGGGTGGGCGTCGACCGATAGTACTATCAATACCTCTCTCGGCTCCGCAGAAGTTAACTTGATTGCTAAAGTTTGTATGTTGATGCATAATTGAAAACTAGTTTAGCGCATTAAGGCACATATCGCAATAAACCACACATAATGTCCAAAGTGTATAATAAGTATAGTGTAACACAATTGTATAAATGGTTTGAGTATTACATAAGAGTGAAATAAGTATTTAAGCATGTATCTCCCCCAAATAGTTTGTAAGAATTTAAACGAGTAAAAGTGGGGTATGAATTCACAGTAGTATGTAAAAGTTTTGAATATTTGTGAAAGTAAATGAAAATAGTTTGAGCATGTATCTCCCCCAAAAGTAATTGAAAATGAATAAAAGTAGGGGTTATGAAACTCACAGTAGTATGTAAAAGTTTTGAGTACTTGTGATAGTGAATGAAAATAGTTTGAGCATGTATCTCCCCCAAAACAGTTATGAAAGCAAGTAAAAGTAGGGGCTACGAACTCACAGTAGTATGTCAAAGTTTAGAATATTTGTGAAAGTAAATGAAAATAGTTTGAGCATGTATCTCCCCAAAGAGTTTGTAAGACAAATAAGTAATAGAAAGTGGAGCTACTGAACTCACGATGTGATTGATATGCTAACAAGATGAAGTGCACAAAGTGAGGCTCGAAACTATCCATGACCTAAAATGAATGTTATGACTCGAGTTATGATATGTTGTCGTGAATGCATGATTTTGAAACGTATCACCCAATATGCTACTTGAAAACTAGTTATATATAAATATTGTTACTTGAATGTGTGACGGTTTCATGTCTAAAATAAATACTTTTGAGCTAATGGTGAAAATGTAGTTAAAATATGTAACGGTTTTAGTAATTGAAAATCAGTTTACGTCGGACTTGATGTAATATATACATAGGAAAACTAACTCGTTTTAACGTCCATTTCCCCGAACGTCCGTTTAGGCCCTCAAAACCTTGATTAAAATCGACAGCTTACAAAAGCTGTGAATAGTGTTTTCATGTTTTTGACTCAAAGTTCGATTAACCATAAATCACTCGTTTTAAGTCCGTTTTCAAGTTCTTTATATCCACGAAGGTAATGAAGAGTACTAATATATTTTTAAACTTTGGAGACTTCACAGAAATTTTACGGCCACTGTTTGGGTCGGTTAAAATTGGACTGCATGAATATTTTCCGGAAAAGTTATAGTTTTTAATACGTAACTTGAAACCACGTATATTTTTCGTTATAACTCCGCTTTAGTCCGTTCAAAAGGCCACGTTCTAACTAAAATCTATTTTCTAAAACTTTAATAAAACTTATAAAATGACTAACTTTTCGGAAAAATTATAAATTCGACAAGTAACTTCGCTTATTTTAAAATTACCATTTTATCTACTTGTTTAACCACAAACTTCACCACAAAATCCCTTGAACTACACTTCACCAATCCTACTAAAAATAAAATGCTATTCGAACCATAATAGATAAAAGACCATTTTGAGGTTTAAGTGACTACTTATAACATATAATTAAGCATAAACCACATCAAACCTTTACTAGCAAAAGATCAAAACTTACTTTGATAAACCATTTTCAAACTACTCATTTTATAAACTTCTAGTACATACTTGTTATAAATATTTATAGAGCACATATGGTGATAACAATTTGATAAACATGAATAAAAACTACAACTTGAGTAAATATGATCATATGGACTTCATGAAATGTATGAAAATATATATGAAAAGTAAGAGATGAAGTTTTATGCTTACAAATTGCTTGATGAGGTTTAGTGAACCAAGGATTATCCTAAACACCCTAGGTTTTTATTTCAAAACCTAAACAAAGAGTGTTACTAGATTGTAAAACACTTGAGCTTGGAAAATTGATGATCCTTCTTGGAACCCTATGGTGGCCGAAAGTTTGAGGGAAGAAGAGAGGAAAGTTTTGATCTTGACTTTACACCTTGAAATAATTGAAGTGTGTGCAAAGTCTTGAAGTGAAAGACTATATACTTAAAGATCTTGCACATCTTGGAAAATCATGTAATAAATGATACATATACATATATTTATTATTAATATGTAAAGTATAAATATAATAGAAGTAAAGTTATTTGAGGATAAGTAGTAGCATGTAGCATTGTTGAGTAATATTAGTAAGTTGTAAACACATTTGAATATTTAAGGTAGCGTTAGATAAAATAAATTTTCACGGTTAGGGATAAACTATA
The DNA here is from genome assembly GCA_022545495.1 of Chrysanthemum lavandulifolium. Classification (NCBI taxonomy): domain Eukaryota; kingdom Viridiplantae; phylum Streptophyta; class Magnoliopsida; order Asterales; family Asteraceae; genus Chrysanthemum; species Chrysanthemum lavandulifolium. Next base: position 177,505,521 of record CM040244.1, on the reverse strand, counting down.
TTTAGATCATAAAATTATAAAAATACGTTTCTTGAAAGAGTAGAGTGAAATAATAATATTAGTGTAGTTTTTAAGAAAACGTCGTAATAATATAAATTTAACGATTTATATACCAAATAAATTTAAAACACTATGTAAACTAAAATATGGTTTTAAATCTTAATATGAGTATTTAAATATATAGGAATGATTTTTGGAAGTGTTGAATTGATTGTTCAAAAATAATGTTTACGCGATAACGTTTATTTAATATGATATTCTGGCGTTTAGTGTGAAATGAAAAAAAATCATGAATGAACCGTTATGAAATGATGAATATGGAGTATGAGAAATGACCGGAATTTGAGAATTGTGACACATATAGCAGCGGTATGTGTTGATGTTAGGAATTAGAAATTCCCGGTATTAAAGTGTCGGTCACCTCAAGTATATGTAATCGTTAGAAAGCTAAGTAGTAGTAGTTCTTTTAAGTTAAGTAGTAATTTAGTTAAGTAACACCGTGGAGGACGGACGGTCTTTACCCGCTGTATGCTGATCCACACCCCAAAGTGTGGCGAGTTATGTAAGACTATAAATACTCTCTACCTTCCAAGGTAGAGTTGGAACTCATAATAATATCTTTCACTTTCTCTCTCTAAGTTCCCTAAACCTCTAACTTTCTCTCTAGAATTCCATCTATATGCTACTTTGTGTTATGGTTTGATGTGTATGTGAAAGTTATATCTTACAATTGGTATCAAGAGCCATGGTTAGATCATATCTTGCACATCTTTGGATTTATAGGGGTTTTAGGTGGTTTTGAGTTTGAAAAAGTTTAGTGGTTTTGCATCATTTGGGTGATTTCTTGTGTTAAAGTTTGAATTTTGTTGGTACTTTTATGTTTAGAATCATCAAAAGTGTTTAGGTTTTCATTTGGTAGCTTGAATCATCTTGGTTTGGGTTGTTTTGGATTGAAAAGTGATGTTTATATGGTTTTTCAAGCTAGCGACTTAGTTCACGGAATAGTTTCTTGGTAGCGACTTGCTTCACATTTTTGTAGCGACTTACGGTGTTGGTGGTAGCGAGTTAGATCTAGCGAGTTAAAGTACAAGTAGTGGAATCTCCACCACTGGTGTGACTTGTGGTAGCGACTTGGTCGATGTGAGTTGCTCTTTAGCGACTTGTGTTTCTAGCGACTTGTGTGGCTTAATTGCGCCAAAATTTGGTTAATGACTTGGTCCGTAGCGAGTTACTACTTAGCGACTTGTTTTTCTGCGACTTGGGATTATAGCGACTTGGGTCTAGCGAATTAATTAGTAGCGACTTAGTGGATTTGTTTCTAGCGACTTAGAGCTTTATCATCTAGCGACTTGAGTGATTGTTTACGGTTTTCTCTTGATTTAGTAAAATCCGTGAAGAATCTATTTCCCGGTTTAATCATTGAGTTATAAAATCCCGTATAATGCATTAACATGTCTACCAACGTCCCTACATCATCTCCCTTGTTGCAGGATGTACAAGCGGTGGCTCGAGATACTCAAATCACCCATGCTTGGCGAAGCGACTACGATTCTTGGGCTCAGCGAATCGATTGTATTGCCTTGGAAAGGAAAATGGTGTCAATATTCTCAAATCCATTGATGAAGGACCATGTCGAGTTGAAACGACTAGAGACATACTTGATACTAATGAAGATGGTACTCTGTTTACGGAATGGAGCAGACCTAAGATGTATGATGAGCTTGATGATAAGGAGAAAAAGAGATTCGATGCGATATCGGGGCTTCAAACATTGTTCTTCAAGGTCTTCCTAAAGACATCTACAAGTGATCAATCATAACACGGATGCTAAGGCGGTTTGGGATAATGTTAAGATGCTTCTCTCGGGTTCGAATTAACTATGGAAGACAGAATCCCAACTCTATAACAATTTGAGCACTTCAAGATGAAACCAGGATGAGAGTGTCTATGAGTACTATGTGAGATTCCATAAGTTAGTGAATGACATGAGGAACATCGAATGACTATGCTAACATTCAAATTTGAACTCAAAGTTTGTGAACAACATGAATCCCGAATGGCACAAGTTTGTCACACACTGTGAAGCTCACTAAAGGATTGAAGAATACAAACTATGAGCAACTCTATGCCTTCCTCCTTCGAATGAGAGACATGCCATGTTTGAAAAATTGATTCTCAATCGGTTCAAAACCAACGGGAGAGACAAGCTCGTCTAATGACTCAATGACCTTCTACTCGAACATTGGAATCACAGCAAAAGCATCACAAGTCATACCTTCGGGAATGGTAATCCTGAAACTCATTCACGATCCCATGTTCAAACAAGTCGATCTTTGATGCACCGTGGGTAACATCATCAATCAACTAGCTCTTCTCATTAGTCAAAACATGAATTCTCCCTGAACCAACAACAACCTCGAGCGCATCTAACCCACATAATCAAGCCATTTGTTAAAGATGGAAGGATCGTGGTGCAACAGTTCAGGAAGAGCAGTATGATCGGGGAAGAGGTGGAGTGGGAGAGGTTATGTTGGAAACCGAGATCGAGGAAGAAATGGTAACCAAGGTCAACCTAAGCCAATCAAATGCTATAACTATGGTGGTGAAGGACACATTGCAAGGAGCGCACATCTCCAAAGCGTCCACGTAATCGATTACTTGAGAGATAAGATGTTCTTGGCACAAGCTCGGGACAATGGTCTGCGTTGGATGAAGAGGAATTGGCTTTTCTTCTTGAGGCAATGCCAAGACCTATGATGCGAGATGTGGATGGCGGCCTATTCGGAGATAGGTCACAATCATCGAATGCCTTTCAGTCGCTAAGCCGTGATGCATCGACTGATGTAGATGATGGACCCTCTGCGCACAATCTTTATAGCTAGCATCTCTCAATGGTTTCTCCCAAGATCTCTTCTTCACCACAAGTGGCCCATCCAAGGACAAACTCATCTCGGAGGTATTAAAGCTATCTCGATGATCTTGATGTACAACGGATGCATGACAAAGTACAACCAATGAAACTATTGAATCAAATATTAAAATATGGGTAATATCAATATTGTCCCATACGATCAATACGTGAAACAAAGTGAAAGTGAAGTTGTACCAAGTGATGCATCTTCTGCGTCAACAATGACTATGTCTTTGATGAATCTGTTGCATGTGCTCTCGATGATTCCATAATTCTGAACTAAATGCCTATAAGGGCGTGTTGCTATTTATGAACAACGTGCAAAATTTGAGTTGACCACTCGTGAGCGAAATGGATGTCCAAGTGAGTACAGTAATTAGAAAAAGTAAGTTTAGAAGAAGTATTGAAACAAGAATTAAATTCCTTGCAAGAAAAACTTTCTAAAGCGCTACAAAAAACAAGAACTTCAAGAAAATGTGAAAATGTAAGCAAGAATTTAATGCAAAGGAATCAAAGCTTTTAAGAGATTTTCTAATCAAAACTTTGAAAAACAAACTTGAAAACAAGTTGTACATGCAAGGAAACACCATTGATTGCTTTCATGATCACTATGCATAGAGTTCTAGCGATAAGCATAGCGTTCCACTGTAGAGGAACCAAATCGAGAGGTAATTAAAAGGCTAGAAATGCTCATAAGGTACTTTATGATGGTAATGAAGTCCTTAAGCCTGAAACCTAGTTGCGTTGAGTGCTTTGAGGAAGATAAGATATTAAATGAAATCACTAGGAAAAAGATGAATAAGAAGCAAATGATCCCAAATGCAAAGAGAAAACATAATCATCTCTCCTCATGATTACAAGAAGGAAAAGCTGGATTTCCTTGAACAAGTTTAAGCCTCGAGACTTTGTTTACTCCGAACAAGTCTTGGAAAATGGATTTAGATAAGCGAGAAAGTCGAAAATAATGTAGAAACAAACCCTCCCTTCGGAAATGGCTAGAAACAGCTGTGTATCCTCTAATACACCAATGCATCTTGTACCTAGAACAATTGCCACTAAAAGCAAGACATTAATTAGCCAATACGTTATATTTCAACTATTTGTTGATTTTGAGAAAAATTGCAAGAAAAGGATCACACCCATTGGTATAGCGAAGGAAAAGAGGTTTTGAACAAATGAAAGAATGTTATTTAGCGAGGTCATGCCCTTCTTTAAACTTCTAAAAGATCACTTTGAGTGTCTTAAAAGGGGTAAGCGATATTAAGGGTATGGAAAAGGAATTTGATGCAATGGTTGTTGAAGTTAGTGATTATGAGCGTGCACTAAAATATAATGAGATTGAGAGAAAGAACACGCATACATTAAATGAGAATCTTATTCTTGAATGTGTTGCTCAAGATGTCTTTTCATCGCTTCAAATTGCTCTATTAATGCTTCCAAATTTCATGAACTATCGTACTGAAAGTCTCCCATGATCGTGTCATTGAGCTTGAAAAACTAATTCTAAACTAAATGAGAAAATTGAGCGGATGATCATGACAATTTGGTTAAACATTTTTCTAAACTAGAAGTTGAGTATTTTAATCTACAACTAAAATATCAACATCTCGAAAATGTCAAAACTTCAAATATCAAGACATCTTGGATGCTCGAGTTTGATCAGGTTTTCAAATTAACAAGCGAGATGAGCAGATTCAAGCTCGGTGTAACACGATCGAAAAGTTGAAAGCCCAAATCTCTCAATTAAAGGGTCAAGCGAACAATATAGCGGGCTCCCAAATGCCTCCTTCTTTAGATTCTCGAAATTCTCAAGCGTTTCATCTTCAAAACCTAGTAAATGCTCTACAAAAGGAAAACGAAAGTTTTCTAGAAGAAAATGAAAAGGTTAAACGTCATTTCAATGAGTTATTTCAATCAATTAAAGTCACTCGTAACAAAAACAACGAACAAATAGCTTCATTGCAAAAGGAAATTGACAATCTGAAGAGTCAGGTAAAAGGGAAAATGCCAATGATCAATGGGGAGAATGGTGTATCTAAGGCTCACTCTGGTAACAAATATGCTTTATCTGTGACATATGTCCCCCCTCATCTGAGGAACAACAAACTTGCCATTCAAACATATTTCTCATCCCTTAAGGATTGCCTAGAATGTCTGCGTGAGATTGTTGAAGAGGATAAGCTAGAAAACCACATGATAATGCAATTGGACATGCATGCTTATAGGCAAACGATCTCAAGAAATCTTAGAATGCTTGATCACAATATGCCCAAAGACATTAGGTGAGAAAGTTAACCCTTTGATTCCATGCTCGATGCCTAAGGCCAAATATGATATACACTCGATTCCCGATGTTTTGAATGTGAACCGTAGTGTACCCTTGAGTAGTTGATTCTAGATTTGTCAATGCTAAGAAAGAGAACTCAGCGTGCCTTCTAGGAGTACAAATCTCGGTACCTCTAGTTTTAAGAGTGTGAACCGTAGTACACACGCATGTAAATGGATCGGCACATCTAAGCGGTGGTGCAAAGAGTAGTAAAACAAACTAATGTTCCCATTCCTCTCACAGAGAATGTCGGTGACACTAAAGGGAGGCGGTCAAAGTCTCAAGACAATACAAGGAATGATAGGACCTCTCAAGCTAAGAATGTGCCTTTGGAAGAGTAGAAGAACAATCTAGGAACCTTAAGTTTGAATCGAATAAAGCGAATCGTGTTGATTCTAGTATTAGCCATAGGCGTCTTGTAACTAATTGATTCGATACTATTTGCAAACCTTGTGCGATGATTGCTTGATTACATTTCTAATCTTGGATGTGATGTTAATGTTACGCCTAATGATGTTAATTGCCCGATTAATTTTGTTAATGCTAAAATTCATGCTAAAAAGGCTAAAAGTAGCGAAAGAGAGTCGGAAAACAATGGAAACCAGGGAAGAACATTATTGTGAATAGGCTTTTATTGGATACACTGTTGGTCATAAGACTAATCGAGATAATGCCCACTAGAAAATGGATACCTCTTGGTAGAACTATTCCCTTAAGTGGTCACACTTTGTAAATAGGGCTATCTGAACACAAGTATTGCATCTATTCACAATGATTCCATTATCTCATTTTCGATATGAATGCTTCTATTTCGATGTGGGTGGTCCAACCATTGTAACTAACCAAATGGAACCCATTCTTGCATGGGGATCCCAATTATCCGATTATCCATTCTTATGCATGTTCAACTGCGATCGTTCAAATCGTTACGTGGTACACGGACTCAGTTTGTTCAAACATATATTTGGAGACGGTCACGGCTCATGAACCGTGAGCAAATTCATCGGGGACTGTTAGATTTTGTAATGATCATTTCGGTGCTATTATGGGTTATGGAGATTATGTTGTTGGTGATAGTGTCATCTCCGAGTGTATTATGTGGAAGGTTTAGGTCATAATCTGTTCTTTGTTGGTCGATTTCGTGATTACGATCTAAGTAGCCTTGGAAAACATACACGCCGTTAGAGATCTTAATGGTAAGGAACTGTGAAAGGAACTCGTGGCTCAAACCTTTACACCATCTCTATCGATGACATGATGAGAGCTTCACCAATGCCTTGTTATCAAAGGCTTCAAAACAAAGTCATGGTTATGGCATCGTCGTCTCAATCACTTGAACTTGGCACCATCAACGATCTTTCGAGAAAGGACTTAGTTGTAGGTTTACCTAGACTAAAGTATGAAAAGGATCATCTTTGTTCGGCATGTCAATTGGGAAAAAGCAAGAAGTATGCCCATAAACCCAAACCTAATAACTCTGTCACGAAGTTCTTCATATGATTCATATGGATTTATGTGGACCAATGAGGGTGCGAGAATATCTTTGGGAAGAAATATGTGTTAGTTGTGGTTGATGATTATTCTAGATTCACACAGGTCAAGTTCTTAAGGACAAAGGATGAAACTCACGATATCATCATCAAACTCATCAAGCATTGCGAGTTAGACTAAGCAGGTATGTCGAATTATCGAGCAGACAATGGGCGGGTTTGTCAACAAACAACTTAGTGAATTCTATGAAAGCGTTGGAATCGACCATCAAAGAAGTGTTCCACGAACCCCTCAATGAGCGGTGTAGTTGAAAGCGAAATCGTGCTCTTGTTGTTGCTAGAACAATCTTTGATCTACTCAAAGGTTCAATGTTTCTCTCGGTGAAGCAATTGCCATTGCATGCTACACACAAATCGTTCCACGATTCATACTATTCATGGAAAACTCCATATGAACTTGTCATGCAGAAAACCTAATCTATCTTTCCTTCGTGTGTTTGGTGCCTTTGTGCTATCCAACAAATGAGGTCAAGACTTAGGCAAACTTAGGGCTAAAAGTGACATTGGGTATTTGTAGGATATGCACCAAACAAAAGGGATACGAATCTACAACAAAGAACCCGAAATATCATGGAAACAATTCACGTTCGTTTGATGGTGACCGGTCAAATGGCTCCAGGACACTCCACTCGGGACACCGCACTTCAAAAGCAGTCCTATTGGTTCATCCCTTGTTCAAACTCCTCTCAAGAAACTCCATATGTACCTCCATCCGAAGATGATGTAAAGAAATTGTTTGATCCCATGTTTGATGAATCTGTATGAGTCTTCTACTAATGAGGTCTTGATCCATACAACAGAGGATGCTCATATTCCTGTGAATGAAGTCAATCCATCGATCTCAATATCACGTAAGTCAAGAAGCACTGCTTCTTGATCCTTGATCTCATCAACAAATCATCATTCTTCAAATGTACATCATGGAAATGTTTACGCATCAATGATGAAGTTAACCCGCTGCGACTCACGAAGATGCTCCATTTGAAAACATATTTGCTACTCTGAATCATCATCGAACCATCTTCTTGAGAGACATCGACTCACTACCTCGGTTCCTCAACAAATGCCACATGAACACCTCGGAAAATGGACTCGATCATCCATTAGACAACATCATTGGAAATCCCTCTCGTCTGTATCAACAGGAAGCAACTCGCAACCCGATGCCTTATGGTGCTTCTTCAACTCCGTACTATCTAAGATCGAACAAAAGATGTTAAAAGCTAGCTATGAATGAAGATAGTGGTTCAATGCTATGCAAGATGAAATTCATGAGTTTGATCGTCTTGATGTATGGGAGTTAGTACACCTCAGAGCGTGCTATGATTATAGCTCTAAAATGGATCTTCAAAGTAAAACTTGATGAGCATGGTGATGTGTTGAAGAACAAGGCTCGATTAGTTGCTAAAGGATATCGTCAAGAGGAGGGTATAGACTTTGAAGAATCGTTGCTCGGTTGCTCGAATCGAGGCAATCGAATCTTTCGGCTAATCTTGCTAGTAAGAACATGGTGGTATATCGGATGGATGTAAAGACGGCATTTACGAGCGGAGATCTTAAGGAAGTTGTCTCGTCACCAACTTTGAAGGATTTGTGAACCAAGAGCATCCTACTCACGTTTATCGTTTAAAGAAGGCTCTTTACGGTTTAAAGCAAGCTCCAGGGCATGGTATGATACAACATCAAAGTTTCTTCTATCAACGGATTGAAAGAAAGGAGCGATTGATCCTACATTGTTCACGAAAGTCGAGGCAAACATTTAACTCATGTTCAAATTTATGTTGTGATATTATTTTTGCCTCGGTGACCCAATGGAATGTGATCGTTTTCTAATGAAATGAGTTCAAAGTTTCAAATGTCAATGATGGGACAAATGTCATTTTCTTGGGATTACAAATTTCACAAAGTCCGGAGCATTTTCATAAATCAATCTAAATATGCAGCAGAGATTTTAAAGAAATTTGGATTTGATTCATGTGACCTGTTGACACCCCCATGATTGACCGAACCAAATTAGATGAGGACCTCTCGGGATCATGATTGACCAAAGCGAAATATCGGAGTATGATTGGATCCACGATGTATCTCAACGCTAGTAGACCAGACATCTTGTTCTCTGTGTGCATGTGTGCTAGATACGAGCTAAGCCTACTAAAAGCACCTTGAAGCGATTAAGCGGGTCTTCGGTATCTCCAAGGAACCATCAATATGGGACTATGGTACCCGAGGACACCGGTATGTCACTAACGGCCTATCACGGATGCCGATCATGCGGTTGTCAAGACACACGTCAAATACGTCTGGAGGTGCTCGAGTTTTGGGTGATAAGCTTGTGAGTGGTCTTCAAAAAGCAAATGAGTACCTCTATTTCCTCTCAGAGGTGAATACATAGCCATGTCATCTTGTTGTGCTCAAATCTTATGGATGAGATCTCAATTATCGACTATGGCTTTGAATTCAATAAAATCCCTCTGTCTTTGTGATAATAAAAGTGCTATTGCTCTCATGTAACAACGTTCAACACTCAAGAGCGAAGCATATCGACATTCGACATCATTTCATCGAGGGAACAAGTAGAAAAAGGTGTGGTGGAACTATATTTTGTGAGGTGCGAATATCAATTAGTCGATATCTTCACCAAAGCTCTTCCAAGAGAACGTTTTGAGTTTATTCTTCCACGTCTTGGCTTGAAAAGCCTTCAACGAAACACTCAAGCGTCTTCGGAGGAAGGCGAGGAGTAAAGGTCTATCTTCGTCTATCTCTGTATATATATCTATTGAAAAACAAAATACAAAATTATAAAACCTTCAAAAATCAAAAGAAAAATATAAAACTTTCAAAATCCATAAAAATCGAAAATTCGGAAAATCTTCAAAAAAAAATATTGTCATTTTGTCATGATTTTCTCGATTCGATAATATCTACGGTCTTTGTCTTTGTCATTCAAAGAATGACACGGGACTTTAGATGTTTGTTGAATGTTATTTTTTTTTTTTTTTAAATATATATTTTTGGGAGAAAGAAATGGTTTATTGTCATTTCGGCGTAACCGGTTTTAAAGAAAGAACGAGCCATGTTTTATCATGTTTTCAAAATTCCATGCTCGATTCTATAAACTTTTATCTGCGAAAACTAAATGCTTTGAAAAATAACTCAATCTCTATTTTTGATAATCATCGGGACTTATTTGTCAAAATCTCTATCTCTCAATCAACAGTCTAGGTCATTGATTGAGGGGAGAATGATTTCAATTAAATTAAAAGTTATTTGGCATTAAATTGTTTTCAAAAGATATACATGCATGTTTTATAAATGGAGTTTAAAGTCTTAAAATCCGATCCTTATCGATTCAACGCTTTCACAATCGAGTCACAATTCTCCTTAAAGCTTTCAAAATCAATTTAAATCTATACGAGATCACAAATCTCAAATGTTTTGATAATTGTGATCGGGAGAATGTGTGATTTAAATTGGTTTAAAGCGATAATTCGGTAAATGGTTTCACAAGAATGTACATCTTGTCCTTCACACATGTGACAAACGATTTCAAATTTTCAATGCACATGTTGAGGGGAGCATCTATCTTAAACACAGTGATTTGATTTTCAATACACAAGAATGTACGTCGAGTTCCCTCTAGTATGTGCAAAACTCTTTTCAAACCTCGAGGCACATATTGAGGGGCGAATTTATGGAAACCTCATCCTTCCAGAAATGCTATATTTACTTGATTTGATATGGGAAGTGATGTTGATATCTTTAGAAAATGGTAATCAAAGAAGTTAATTCTTTCTCTTGCCTCCGTGTGCTTAACATTTTCAAATACTTGATGCACATGTTGAGGGAGTTCTCGTTCTAAAATATCAAAAACAATTCGGTACAAAATGCTTTGATAATACATCACAAGTATCCGAATTGATTTTCAAATGGTTTCTATTGGATCAATGGCGGATGAACAATACCAAATAGACCGACCAACTTTACTTTAATGTGCGGTGATATAAGGATGATAAGGTTAGGTATTGGTTCCCATGATCACTTGAAGCGGAGGATCTACCGAGGACAATCCACTAGTTAGTGTAGAAGTCCTTGGGTATGATGATAAAAGGAGAAAAATGAGATAAGGGAAGAGTGCGGACTAAGGTGAGCTAGTCTTGGAATAAACCCAACAAGGTTCTAGCTATGAAGTCTCGGTAAGCCTTGAAGGGGTTGAAGAATTAAAAAGAATTGAATGAAAATAGGGTGAAAACAAATAGCCCTCCGTTAATTCAACCTTAGAAGCGAAACCGGGTTCACTTCATATACTCTTGATGGTAACATCGGTATTGAAGACAAGGCGTCATGGACCCGGTGGTGCATGCACTTTACCTTTCAAACCACTCAAGTTTCTCTTAAAAGGGCTTGTTTCATTCTCACGGGGAACCGACATAATCTATCATTGTCTCTTAGAGATGGTTGATATTGAAGTGGGAGACCCTCTCCTAGTCTCCGACAGGGATCCAAATATGCACAAATTGTGTCTAGAGCCACGAGATCATCAATAAATCTCATTAGGACACTTTCAATGAAGACTCTCTGTTTCACACAATGTGGAAGAGATTATATCATGAGTCCTACGCATTATCCTTGTGGTATTGCGGAACATCACGAGTGATGTGTTTACACACTCACAATGAAGATGGAAAGCCTTGGAGCCAACATCAAACAAGCTCTGGTAGGTGGCATGTGAGATCTATTATATGGATCAACCATGTGACAAGCTGAGCAGAAACAATGGGGCGATTCAATTTCTTGAATCAATCACGGTTCGAGTTAAGGATTGACGGATACCTTTGAAAAACCGGTCTTTGTGCTTATAAACTCTTTTCTTTAGCACATCGACCGTGTACTCATTTTCAAACCAAAGGTATTTTATGATTGATAATTGATTTTCAATAAAACCTTCGTTGTATTGCAAAACAATTTCTATTGAAACAATACACGATTGTTTTCAAATCTCTTTTCATCAATCAGGTGGACTTAAAATTATTTGGTTCACTCACTCCGTGTTGTCTTCTTTGAGATGTTCGGTTTGAGAACGACTAGAACAGTTGCGAAACCCTGTCAAGGAGATTCTTAGGAATCCTGCACGATCAGGCGGTACTTGTCTTGATCAACGGGAACCGTGGGCGTGTACCTCAATTCAGCGAAAGTGATCAAAGACACTTTAGTGTGTTTTATTGCTAGCATTGTATGCGGTACTCCACGGCGTTTGCGGCCGGATCGAATGGGCGGTCAATCCATAGCCGCATGCTCACTTAACACATTCAACTCAAAGAAATCATGACTAGTGCATCAATGACTCGATATTTCACACCAAGCTTACGCTGCTGCTGCGCCAATATCATGATTCAACAAAAGCTTCATTGCTCACGATAAGAAGATTTCATGATCCGAAATGTGAGCATGTCGGTCCCAAAGTCACAACATCACAAAATACCAACACCACAAAGGATGTGTCGAGATTGTTGATAGGCGATGATCTCCAAAGATGGCTCAAACTTATCATCACGTGGATCGGTAAAGACCTCCACTTGGAATAACCAAACATGCAATGTGAAGAATCAATGACTACGAGCTTAGGAGCAAGGACTACATCAAGAATGCAAGATCAATTGTTAATGTACTATCTATTTGTATTCTATGTAATTTTGGTACATGATTGAGGTGACCTCCTTAGGGGAGATTGTTAGGAATTAGAAATTCCGGTATTAAAGTGTCGGTCACCTCAGTATATGTAATCGTTAAAAGCTCGTGGTCGTAGTTCTTTTAAGTTAAGTAGTAATTTAGTTAAGTAACACCGTGGAGGACAGACGGTCTTTACCCACTGTATGCGATCCAGACCAAAGTGTGGCGAGTTATGTAAGACTATAAATACTCTACACCTTCCAAGGTAGAGTTGGAGCTCATAATAATATCTTTCACTTTCTCTCACTAAGTTCCTAAACCTCTAACTTTCTCTCTAGAATTCCATCTATATGCTACTTTGTGTTATGGTTTGATGTGTATGTGAAAAGTTATATCTTCTGATTGACTAGTTAGCCCGTGATGCTCCTCCGGATTATCGCCTCTCATGAGTCTCCTGCATTCGGTGCTCAAAATATCTATCTCTGCTGCATAGTTGCTTTCTTAGAAACTAACTCCTCCATTGAATCCTCAAGTGACTCGATGCGCTCCAGAGGTAACTTATCTAGATGGCCTAAGGCAGTATCAATCTGCTCCTCGTGTCTTTCCAAGCATGCCAATAGTGTGGGAATGGTGGGCGGTCTGTCCATCGCTGCTTGCGAACTTTCTCCAATCTCGAATATCCGTGGTGGCGTAGGGATATCTGAAGTAGGTGATCGTAAGACATTATACCTAGCAATGATGGTCCTAGCCTCTTCTACGAGTTCATATGGTTGAGACGGGGGAGTAAAGTCTGTAGTTGAAGGTGGAGGTGGTGTAGTTGGCGGCGGTACATACGTAGGTAACATGTATGGGTGTGGGGGTGGTGGTGAGTGTACGGGAAGTGCTGTCTCAGATGGCTCTTCTAAAGGATCAAACTCCATATCTTCCATAGCGCGGCTGGGTGCTGGCGAATGAACTAACGTATCCGTGGAAGGTATGGTCTCTTTGGACTCAGTATCAGATAAGATAATAATATAAGGAATAGGGAAAGACATAACTCTGTAACAACCCGGTAATTGTAAAAAGCTCTTTTATATAAATAATCAGTATAAACATGTATAAACATTGTCTGAACGGTGTAATGGCACGGAGGACTTTATTTAAGGGTGAAAAGAGTTATAGTTTTGGTTTTGTATTCCGTTCTCTATAACTATGGCTCGATACCAATTTGTAACACCCCAAATTCGGTATCTGTGCGGAATTAAGGTTGGGGTATTACTTCATGGAACACAGTCATAATAATAGATAAGCGGCTCGAAAGAGGCGTTTAGATAAACGATTATCATTCATTTATTTAAATCGAGTTTTACAAAATAAAGGTCCCAAAGAAATACGAAATACATAGTTTTATTCTTGTGAATCATAACAAAATGGGCGCCTTTTAAAAGAAAGTCCATAGCCACTCGCCGATCGTGCTCTAGTTTCACGAGATAAAACATGCTAAAAAAGTCAACACAAAGGTTGAGTGAATCCATAGTGTTTGCATAGTAATCGAGTTGAACACAAGATAAGCGTTAGTAAAATCAATAATATTGCGATGCGGTATATTGCCCTAAGTCTCATGACACATGAACCTTAACACGAGCGCGTCATAATAATGGCGTAAGTTACAAACATCATAATGATGATGTAAGCAACAATGCCTACGGTAGGAGTTTGCCATTCTCCTAGTATTCTCAAATAACGTGCATTTAGTTACCTATCCGGCTAACACAAATGGGCGTCAGCGCCAATAGATCTATTCACGATGTTAGGAATTAGAAATTCGGTGTATTAAAGATTCGGTCACCTCAAGTATATGTAATCGTTATAAAGCTCGTAGTCGTGGTTCTTTTAAGTTAAGTAGTATTTAGTTAAGTAACACCGTGGAGGACGGACGGTCTTTACCCTTGTATGCACGATCCACGACCCGATGTGTGGCGATTTATGTAAGACTATAAATACTCTCTACCTTCCAAGGTAGAGAGTTGGAGCTCATAATAAAATTTTCTTTCTCTCACTAAAGTTCCTAAACCTCTAACTTTCTCTCTCTAGAATTCTACTTATCGCCACCTTGTTGTTATGGTTTGATGTGTATGTGAAAACTAATATCTAACAATTGGTATCGAGACATGGTTAGATCATATCTTGCACATCTTTGGATTTCTAGTGGTTTTAGGTGGTTTTGAGTTTGAAAAAGTTTAGTGGTTTTGCATCATTTGGGTGATTTCTAGTGTTAAAGTTTGGATTTTGATAGTACTTTTATGTTTAGAATCATCACAAGTGTTTAGGTTTTGATTTGGTAAGCTTGAATCATCGTGGTTGGGTAGTTTTGGATTGAAAAGTGATGTTTTGTGGTTTTCTTGCTAGCGACTTGACATTGGACTTCATTCTTCGTGGCGACTTGCTTTGCAATTTCGTGGCGACTTCTGATTTTGGAGCTAGCGACTTAGATCTAGCGATTAACGGTACAAGTAGTGGACTCTCCACTACGGGTAGCGACAGTGGTAGCGACTTGATGCATAGCGAGTTGCTCTTTAGCGACTTGTATCTTTAGCGACTTGAGTGGCATTGTCTTTGCCAAAATTTTGCTAGCGACTTGAGGCTTAGCGAGTTACTACTTAGCGACTTGCATTTGTCTAGCGACTTGGGACTCTAGCGACTTAGTGGTGTAGCGAATTAGGTGTTAGCGACTTGGTGCATTATCTTCTAGCGACTTGGGTGATTGTTTACGGTTTTCTCTTGATTTAGTAAAATCCCGTGAAAGAATCTATTTCGGTTTAATCATAGAGTTATAAAATCCGTATAATACATTAACATGTCTACCAACGTTCCTACTATCATCTCCACTTGCTTGAGGATGTTCAAGCGGTGGCTCGGATACTAAATCCACCCATGCTAGCAGCGAGGCCGACTACGATTCTTGGGCTCAGCCAATCGATTGTCTTGCCTTGGAAAGGAAAATGGTGTCAACATTCTCAAATCAATTGATGAAGGACCATATCGAGTTGAGGCGACTAGAGACATACTTGATACTAATGAAGATGGAACTCTATTTACGGAATGGACGGACCTAAAATGTATGATGAGCTTGATGATAAGGAGAAAAAGAGATTCGATCACGAGATATCGGGGCTTCAACATTGTTCTTCAAGGTCTTCTAAAGACATCTACAAGGCGATCAATCACAACACCGATGCAAAAGCGGTTTGGGATAATGTCAAGATACTTCTCTCGGGTTGAATTAACTATGGAAGGCAGAATCACAACTCTATGACAATTTGAACACTTCAAGATGAAGCCGGATGAGAGTGTCTATGAGTACTATGTAAGATTTCATAAGTTGGTGAATGACATGAGGAACATCGAATGACTATGCCTAACATTCAATTTGAACTCAAAATTTGTGAACAACATGAATCCCGAATGGCACAAGTTTGTCACCGGTGTGAAGCTCACTAAAGGATTGAAGAATACAAACTATGAGCAACTCTATGCCTTCCTCCTTGAGAATGAGAGACATGCTATGTTTGAAAAATTGATTCTCAATCGGTTCAAAACTAACGAGGAGAGACAAGCTCGTCTAATGACTCAGCGCCTTCTACTCAAACATCGGAATCACAACCAAAGCTTCACAAGTCATACCCTGGGTAATGGTAATCACAAACTCATTCACGATCCTATGTTCAAACAAGTTGATGATGATGCACCGTGGGTAACTTCATTAATCAACTAGCTCTTACGATTAGTCAAAACATGAATTCTCTCCCACAAACCAACAACAACCTCGAGCGACATCTAACCCACACAATCAAGCTCTTGTTAAAGATGGAAGGATGGTGGTGCAACCAGATTCGGAAAGGCAGTATGATCGGGAAGAGGTGGAGTGGTAGAGGTTATGTTGGCAACCGAATCGAGGAAGGAATGGTAACCAAGGTCAAGCTAAGCCGATCAAATGTTATAAGCTGTGGTGGTGAGGACACATTGCAAGGCGCACATCTCCAAAGCGTCCACGAATGTTGATTACTTGAGAGATAAGATCTTGCTTGTACAAGCTCGGGACAATGGTGCTGCTTTGGATGAAGAGGAATTCTTTGTTTCTAGGCGAGGGCAATGCCAAGACCTATGATCTGCGATGTGGATGGCGGCCTATTCGGGAGATAGGTCTCAATCATCGAATGCCTTTCAAGTCGTGATTGTGATGCATACGACTACGATGTGGATGATGGACCTCTGGCACACAATTTTTATGGCTAGTATTTCTCCAATGGTTTCTCCCAAGGTCTCTTCTTCACCACAAGTGGCCCTTCCAAAGACAAACTCATCTCGAGGTACTAAAACTATCACGATGATCTTTGATGTGCAAAGATGCATGACAAAGTACTATCAAGCGAAACTATTGAATCAAATATTGAAAATATGGGTAATCTTGACATTGTCCCATATGATCAATATGTGAAACAAAGTGAAAGTGAAGTTGTACCAAGTGATGCATCTTCTGATCAACAATGACTATGTTTTTGATGAATACACCGCATGTGCATCGATGACTCTTAATTTCCGAACTAAATGCCTATAAAGAACGTGTTGCTATTTATGAACAACGTGCAAAATTTGAGTTGACCACTCGTGAGCGGGAAATGGATGACCAAGTGCGTCAGGTCATTAGAAAAAGTAATTTTAGAGAGAAGTATTGAAACAAGAATTAAATTCCTTGCAAGAAAAACTTTCTAAAACACTAAGCAAAAACAAGAACTTCAAGAAAATGTAAAAATGTTAAGCGAGAATTTAATGCAAAGGAATCAAAACTCTTGAGACTTTTCTAATCGAAAACTTTGAAAAACAAACTTGAAAACAAGTTGTACATACAAGGAAACACCATTGGATTGCTCACATGGTCACTAAACATAGAGTTCTAAGCGATAAGCATAGTGTTCCCATTATAGATAAACCCGACCACGAGTCACGGAAAGATAGCAAAATCGCTCTCAAAGTGTGATCTATGATGGCAATGAGATTCTTAAACCTAGAAAAAAACCTAGTTGCGTTGAGTGCACAGAGGATGATAAGAAACTAGATGAAATCACTAGGGAAAAGATGAATAAGAAACTAAATGGTCCTAAATGCAAAGAAAAAAAGTAATTATCATTCCTCATGACTACAAGAAGGAAAGCTGGATTTCCTTGAACAAGTTTAAGCCTCGGACATTGTTGACTCCCGAACAAGTCTTGGAAAATGGATTTAGATAAGCGAAAGTCAAAATATTGTTGAAACAAGCGCTCCCCTGGAAAATGCCTAGAAGCATGTGTATCCTCTAATACACCAATGCATCTTGTTCCTAGAACAATTGCCACAAAAAGCAAGACCTTAATTAGCCAATATGTTATATTTCAACTATTTGTTGATTTTGAGAAAACTTGCAAGAAAAGGATCACACCCATTGGTATAACGAAGGAGAAAGGGGTTTTGAGCAAATGAAAGAATGTTATTTAGCGAGGTCATGCCTTTCTTTAAACTTCTAAAGATCACTTTGAGAGTCTTAAAAGGGATAGAAAGCGATATCAAGGGAATGGAAAAGGAATTTGATGCAATGATAGTTGAAGTTAGTGACTATGCGTGCGCTAAAATATAATGAGATTGAGAGGAAGAACTTGCATACATTGAATGAGACTCTTATTACCGAATGTGTTGCTCAAGATATGTTTTCTTGCTTCAAATTGCTCTATTAATGCTTCCAAATTTCATGAACTATCTGTTGCCACGAAAGTCTCCCATGATCGTGTCATTGAGCTTGAAAAACTAATTCTAAACTAAGCGAGAAAATTGAGCGGATGATCACGACAATTTGGTTAAACATTTTCTAAACTAGAAGTTGAGCATTTTAATTTACAACTAAAATATCAACATCTTAAAGAAAATGTCAAAACTTCAAATATCAAGACATCATCGGATGCTCGAGTTTGATGCGAGTTTTCAAATTAACAAGCGTGATGAGCAGATTCAAGCTCGATGCAACACGATCGAGAAAGTTGAAAGCCCAATCTCTCAATTAAAGGGTCAAGCGAACAATATGATGGGCTCCCAAATGCCTCCTCCTTTAGATTCTCGAGAATTCTCAAGCGTTTCATCTTCAAAACCTAGTAAATGCTTTACAAAGGAAAGCGAAAGTTTTCTAGAAGAAAATGAAAAGGTTAAGCGTCATTTCAATGAGTTATTTGAATCAATTAAGGTCACTCGTAACAAAAATAACGAACAAATAGCTTCATTGCAAAGGAAATTGAGAATCACGAAGAGTCGGGTAAAAGGGAAAATGCCAATGACCAATGGGAGAATGGTGTATCAAAGGTTCACTCTTGTAATAAATATGCTTTGTCTGTGAAATATGTCCTCCTCATCTAAGGAACAACAAACTTGTTATTCAAACATACTTCTCATCTCTTAAGGATTGCTTAGAATGTCTGCGTGAGATTGTTGAAGAGGATAAGCTAGAGAAACCTCATGATAATGAAATTGGACATGCATGCTTATATGCCAAACGATCTCAAGAAATCTTAAAATGCTTGATCACAATATGCCCAAAGTCATTAGGTGAGAGAGTTAATCCTTTGATTCCATGCTCGATGCCTAATGCCAAGTATGATATGCATTCGATTCCCAATGTTTTGAATGTGAACCGTAGTGTGCCTTTAAGTAGTTGATTCGGATCATCAATGCTAAGAAAGAGAACTCAAGTGTGCCTTCTAGGAGTACAAATCTCGGTACCTCTAGTTTTAAGAAAGTGAACCTTAGTGCACTGCATGTAGTTCAGATCGACACATCTAAGCGGTGATGCAAAGAGTAGTTAAACCAACTAATGTTCCATTCCTCTAGAGTGTCGGTGACATTAAGCGGAGCGGTCAAAGTCTCGAAGACAATACAAGGAATGATAGGACCTCTCAAGCTAAGAATGTGCCTTTGGAAGAGAGTAGAAGAATAATCTAGGAACTTTAAGCTTGAATTGAATAAAGCGAATCGTGTTGATTCTAGTATTAGCCATAGGCGTCTTGTAATTAATTCGAATTCGATACTATTTGCAAACCACATGCTTGATGTACTTGAATTGTTTCTAATCATGAATGTGGTGTTAATGTTACGCTAATGATGTTAATTGTCCGATTAATATTGTTAATGCTAAAATTCATGCTAAGAAGGCTAAAAGGCAAAAGCGAAGAAAGTTAGAAAACAGTGAAACCCACAAGAAGCTGTCACAATTCTCAATTTCAGGTCATTTCTTAAACTCAATATTCATCATATTAGTTCATGCATGATTTTCATTTCACGATAAGCGCATAATTTCATATTAAATAAGCTATCGCGTAATTAATTATTTTGAACATTTGATTCGATACTTCCAAAGATTATTCCGATATATTTTATACTCATATTAAGATGATAAAAATATTATTATTAGTTACCGGTGTTTTAAATTTATTTAGTATATAAATTGTTATATTTACATAATTACGACGGTTTTCTTAAATATTACGATAATTATTATTTCATTAAATTTTGCAAGAAAGGTATTTTATAAATTTTATGACTTCAATATGTTTTATTTTGAACCGTTAAAATTTATTTCTAGTTGACGCTATTTTACAAGCCTAAATGTACACTTAATTACTTAACTATACTAACAAGAACACATTTACTTACACATTACTACTTAAAAAAAAAAAAAAAAAAATAAATAATAATAAATAAGCTAGACAAACCATCAACTATCCTCAAATTGAGGATCTTGTCTTTAAATTATATCATTTTATAGTCCAAGCAATAATGCATTCAATCAACACATTCACCTCATTTCAAAGAAAAAAAAAATATATCATTCTCTTCTCCCTAGCTCCATAACCGGCCACCCTTTAGATCAAGAAGGGGATCACAAAATTTTTCAAGTCAAGTTATTTACACAACCTTAGTATACTCTTAATCAAGGTTTTGAAATAAAAACCTATGGTATTTAGGATAATCCTTTGTTCACTTAACCTCATCAAGTTACTTGTCGCGGTTAGAGTGTTGAGTCTCATTACGTGCATCCACTCTGTAATCATAACTATTGCAACGGTGAGTAATCACATCCCTTTTACCGTTTTACTATATTTTGAATGAATGCATGAACCATACTTGAATTAAATTGATTCTTACTTTTGTGAACTCTTTTGACTAGAACTTGTGAACTCGAATCAAATCCTTGAATTTAATTCTGAATTTATGACTTATTTGAACTTATTGAACCGTACATGTTATGACCTTGTCCCAAAGTCTCCCATGTTGAGCATCACTATAAGGTCTCCGTGTTCGGGCGTATCTTTGGGAAGAGGCTCCCGGTATTTCTTTGGGAAGAGGCACGGTATATCTTTGGGAAAAGGCACCCAGTATATCTTTGGGAAGAGGCACCCAACATAACTTTGGTAGTGGCACCCAAAGCATAATTCGGTTTCATCGAGAG
This sequence comes from Chrysanthemum lavandulifolium, assembly GCA_022545495.1. Classification (NCBI taxonomy): domain Eukaryota; kingdom Viridiplantae; phylum Streptophyta; class Magnoliopsida; order Asterales; family Asteraceae; genus Chrysanthemum; species Chrysanthemum lavandulifolium. The sequence continues at coordinate 177,484,561 of CM040244.1, read as the reverse complement.
CATCCACGAATTATTATATCGTGGTACTATATTACGGACTATTATGACCAATTATATTTGACTACTTGACGCTATATTTTGTGCAATGGGTTGTGTACACACAGTTGCAAGTTTTGTATGGTGGAACTTGGGCGAGTGAATATACAATTCCTTTGCTTTGTGGACTATTTCCGATAACTTGAAACCTTGGACTCTTTCATACGAGTTTTCTTATTTTACTAAACATGTTTACTCACCAACTATTTTCATAGTTGACCCGTTTTCTCTCATGCATTTCGGTGATCGTTAGTAAGCTTTTTCTACGGGTCTTGCATAATGAAGTTTTCACTTGTCACTACAAATCGTTATGTAATAGAGCGAAATATTTTGGAAGCTAAACTTTGTAATATATTTCTTGGATAATGACTAAGCTAGTATTGTAATGGTGTACTCTTTCTTTTAAATATTAACGTTGGTATGTTCTATTATCTTGTGCTTATGTTCCTTCGTTACACCTCGTGTTTCCGCTTCGGTGAGGTGTGATGATTGGTACCGAGCCAAGGTTATAGAGAATGCCGATTTTCAAAAAAAAAAAAAAAAAAAAAAAATCACGACTATAACGGAAATTTTTTTATTAAACATTGAACATCATCCGAAGTCACCTAGTCCTATCGTTGCATCGTTAATCATAAATTATACATAGCACGATCAACTATGTCTAATTTATGAAGAACCATCAATGATAAGAAGAGTAATTTTAAATCATGTTTAGTCGAGTCTTTTGAGTCTGGTCACTGAAGTTGCATTGGTCGGGTGGGTATGCATAGCATGTTTTTACGTTCACGTCTGATCAGTATCTTATTTATACCCTCTCTTTTCCATCTTTCGACTTGTTAGACATAGCATGTCCCCGATCCCGTCATATTTCGATCACTATAACACACATTACCACCGTTACGCACCTCATCGACTTCGTTCGAATGTTGTTTACTCAACCCGATGTTTTGGTCCTTTGTAGGATCATGGCTGCAAGAAACACACGCTCGGGGAGGCAACAACAACGGCAACCCAAACAACAATGATAATCCAAACAACAACGCTGCTGGAATAGCGGATCTACTCACCCAAATTATAACACATCTCGATGCTAGGCAGACCAACAACGGAGAAGGTACTTCAAGCGGGTCAAGGATGCGACTACAAAACTTTCATGACATGCAAGCCAATGGAATTTCATGGTCTTGAGGTGCCATTGAATTGCTAACTTTGGTTCGAGAATGTTGAGTCGAAGCTTAGTATCACGAAATGTCTTGAAGAAAATAAGGTTGAGTTCTCTGTTTGGTCTACTACGGGGCGAGCCTTGACTGGTGGAACAACCAACTACGGATCGGAGGAAGAGGGCTGCAAATGCATTATCATGGGAAGCATTCAAGAAACTACTAGCGATGAGTCTGCGAGAAAAGATGAAGTGCAGACTGGAAGGCGAAATTTTGGAACCACTTGATGGTAGGAGTAGAGATCGACAAGTACACGATCCGGTTCCACGAGTTAACTAGGATGGTTCCTCATGGTTTCCACCGTGGAGAAGTTGATCGACCGATATATATGGGGATTGATCACAGGAAATTGGGAGGATGTCACCTCGTCGAACCCAACCACTCGCAAGCGTGTGGGTATGGCGTATCGCTTGACAAATGATGTGATCGGTGCGGAGAACTAACAAAAGCAAGCGACAATAGGCGTGGCGGCGGAGGATCACCAGGGAAGCCGAGACCAGAATCGGCAAAACAAGAGGCAGCGAATAACCCGAGCTATGGGCGACCACCGGGAGCGCAAAGGATATCTGGTCCACATCCTTTGTGTACTCAATGTAATTATCATCACTCGGAGGCTGTCGAAGGTGCGACAAATGTGGACAGACAGGCCACTTAGCAATTGCTCAAGCAGGCTGGAAATAAAGGACGAGAAAAGCATGTTACAGTGTGGAAGTTTAGATCACCTTAATACTGTCCAAAGTGAAAAGAACTCCCAATCAAGGAAAATCGTCCAAACTGGCGTTGGCAATAGAGGCCCACAAGATCGAACATTGAAATTCCCCATGCGTGGTCGAGCATTCTATCTGGGTGCAGGGAAGCCCTTGAGCGTGCGGGTACATTCTTTCGAACAACTACCTTATTTCATACGACATGATTTTGAGTGCATAACTTCCTTCCAATTTTACCACGTTCACGACATTGATTAATTTGAGACCTATCGATATTGACCTTAGTTGTTATATATTTTGTTGATTTGATTTGATTTGTGTAAGCAAATCCAATATCGGCGAATCTTTCAAAAGACTTCATTCAAAAGACTTGTTTCCTAGCTTGATCTAGTGACAGTTCTTGTTTGATGAGTTGCGAAAGTCGAGCTAAGAAACAAGTTTACTCAAGTCACTACCTAAAGGTCTTTGAGGGCTACGTTCGATATTGGGTAAGTATACCCCATCAAATCTAATCAAGGGCATGTAATTGTTGGATGAGGAACCCTTATGCATGAGCATTGGCATGATCATTTAGACTATTCGTACGAGCATGAACTTTTAGAACTCTTGTCGAGGTTCGGACCATAGTATCGTTAATCGAATCACGAGGACGTGATTCCGCTGACATGGGAAGAATGTCACAATTCTCAATTTCCGGTCATTTCTTAAACTCAATATTCATCATATTAGTTCATGCATGATTTTTCATTTCACGATAAACGCATAATTTCATATTAAATAAACGCTATCTCGTAATTAATTATTTTGAACATTTGATTCGATACTTCCAAAGATTATTCGATATATTTTATACTCATATTAAGATGATAAAAATATTATTATTAGTTTACCGGTGTTTTAAATTTATTTATTATATAAATTGTTATATTTACATAATTACGACGGTTTTCTTAAATATTACACGATAATTATTATTTCACTTAAATTTTGCAAGAAAGGTATTTTTATAAATTTTATGACTTCAATATGTTTTATTTTGAACCGTTAAAATTTATTTCTAGTTGACGCTATTTTACAAGCCTAAATGTACACTTAATTACTTAACTATACTAACAAGAACACATTTACTTACACATTACTACTTAAAAAAAAAAAAAAAAAAAAAAATAAATAAAAAATAAAAAAAAGATGAACTAGTCAAACCTATCTACTCTCCTCAAATTGAGGATCTTGTCTTTAAATTATATCATTTTATAGTCCAAGCAATAATGCATTCAATCAACACATTCACCTCATTTCAAAGAAAAAAAATATATATATCATTCTCTTCTCTCTAGCTCCATAACCGGCCACCCTTTAAATCAAGAAGGGGATCACAAAATTTTTCAAGTCAAGTTATTTACACAACCTTAGTATACTCTTAATCAAGGTTTTGAAATAAAAACCTATGGTATTTAGGATAATCCTTTGTTCACTTAACCTCATCAAGTTACTTGTCGCGGTTAGAGTGTTGAGTCTCATTTCTGTGCATCCACTCTGTAATCATAACTATTGCAACAGGTGAGTAATCACATCCCCTTTTTACCGTTTTACTATATTTTGGGGCTGAATGCATGAACCATACTTGAATTAAATTGATTCTTACTTTTGTGAACTCTTTTGACTAGAACTTGTGAACTCGAATCAAATCCTTGAATTTAATTACGAATTTATGACTTATTTGAACTTATTGAACCGTACATGTTATGACCTTGTCCCAAAGTCTCCCATGTTCGGAGCATCACTATAAGGTCTCCCGTGTTCGGAGCGTATCTTTGGGAAGAGGCTCCCAGTATTTCTTTGGGAAGAGGCACCCAGTATATCTTTGGGAAAAGGCACCCAGTATATCTTTGGGAAGAGGCACCCAACATAACTTTGGGTAGTGGCACCCAGCATAATTCGGTTTCATCAGGAGCATCCCTGAATTATTATATACGTGGTACTATATTACGGACTATTATGACCAATTATATTTGACTACTTGACGCGCTATATTTTGTGCAATGGGTTGTGTACACACAGGTTGCAAGTTTTGTATGGGCGGAACTTGGAACTGAGTGAATATACAATTCCTTTGCTTTGTGGACTATTTCGATAACCGAAACCTTGGACTCTTTCATACGAGTTTTCTTATTTTACTAAACATGTTTACTCACCAACTATTTTCATAGTTGACCCGTTTTCTCTCATGCATTTGGTGATCGTTAGTAAGCTTTTTCTACCGGTCTTGCATAATGAAGTTTTCACTTGTCACTACAAATCGTTATGTAATAGAGCGAAATATTTTGGAAGCTAAACTTTGTAATATATTTGCCGATGACTAAACCGGTATTGTAATGGTGTACTCTTTCTTTTAAATATTAACGTTGGTATGTTCTATTATCTTGTGCTTATGTTCCTTCCGTTACACCTCGTGTTTCCGCTTCCGTGAGGGTGTGACAAGAACATTCGATAAAATAGGCTTTTATTGGATACAGTTAGTCATAAGACTAATCGAGATAATGCCCAGCTAGAAAATGGATGCCTCTTTGGTAGAACTATTCCCTTAAGAAGTGATCACTGCGTGAGCAGGGGCTATCTGAGACACTAATCTTGCATCTATTCACAATGATTCCATTTCCTCGCTTTACGATATGAATGCTTCTATTTACGATGTGGGTGTTCCAACCATTGTAACTAACCAAATGGAACCCATTCTTGCATGGGGATCCCAACTATCGATTATCCATTCTTATGCGTGTTCAGCTGCGGATCGTTCAAATCGTTACGTGGTACTGGACTCAGTTTGTTCCAAGCATATATTTGGAGACCGGTCGCGGCTCATGAACCGTGAGCAAATTCATCGGGACTGTTAGATTCGGTAATGATCATTTCGGTTCTATTATGGGTTATGGAGATTACGTTGTTGGTGATAGTGACATCTCTAGAGTTTACTATGTGGAAGGTTTGGGTCATAATCATTCTTTGTTGGTCAATTACGTGATTACGATCTAAGTAGCCTTGAGAAAACATACACCTTTATTATAGATCTTAATGGTAAGGAACTGTTAAAAGGAACTCGTGGCTCAAATCTTTACACCATCTCTATCGATGACATGATGAGGGCTTCTCCAATCGCTTGTTATCAAGGCTTCAAAAACAAAGTCATGGTTATGGCATCGTGTCTCAATCATGAACTTCGGCACCATCAAAGATCTTTCGAGAAAGGACTTAGTTGTAGGTTTACCTAGACTAAAGTATGAAAAGGATCATCTTGGTTCGACATGCCAATTGGGTAAAAGCAAAAGTTTGCCCACAAACACAAACCTCAATCTCAATTACGAAGTTCTTCATACCCTTCATATGGATTTGTGGACCAATGAGAGTGCAGAACATCTTTGGTAAGAAATATGTGTTGGTTGTGGTTGATGATTACTCTAGATTCACACGGTCAAGTTCTTAAGGAAAAGGATGAAACTCCGATATCATCATCAAACTCATCAAGCAATGCGAGTTCGACTCAACAAAGCAGTCATAATTATCCGAACGGATAATGGAACCGGGTTTGTTAACAAACAACAGTGACTTCTATGAAAGCATTGGAATCGACCATCAAAGAAGTGTTCCTCGAACTCCTCAACGAGCGGTGTAGTTGAAAGCGAAATTGAACTCTTGTTGAAGCCGCTAGAACAATCTTGATTTACTCAAAGGTTCAATGTTTCTACGGGTGAAGTTATTGCCAGCATGCATACTACACAAAATCGTTCTCGATACACCTTGTTCATGGAAAAACTCCATATGAACTTGTCCACAATAGAAAACCTAATCTCTCTTTCCTTCGTGTGTTTGGTGCATTGTGTTATCCAACTAATGAGGACAAGACTTAGGCAAACTTAGAGCTAAAGCGGACATTGGAGTGTTTGTAGGGTATGCTTCAAACAAAAGGGATACCGAATCTACAACAAAAGAACCCGAAATATCATGGAAACAATTCACGCATACGTTTGATGAGTGACCGGTCAAATGGCTCCTGGACACTCCACTCGGGACCCGCACTTCAAAATAGTCCATTGGTTCATCCCTTGTTCCAAACTCTTCTCAAGAAACTCCATATGTACCTCCATCGAAGATGATTTAAAGAAATTGTTTGATCTTATGTTTGATGAACTGTATGATTCAATTACTAATGAGGTGTTGATCCCTACAACGAGAGGATGCTCATATTCACGTGAATGAAGTCAATCCTCGGTCTCAATATCTTTAAGTCAAGAAGCACTTCTGCGATCCTTGATCTCATCAACAAATCATCATTCTTCAAATGTACATCATGAAAATGTTTACGCATCAATGATGAAGTTAATCCCTTTGCTACTCACGAAGATGCTCCATTTGAAAACATATTTGCTCTGAATCATCATCGAACCATCTTCTTGGGAGACATCGACTCGGCTACCTCGGTCCTCAACAAGCGCCACATGAACACCTCGAAAAATGGACTCACGATCATCCATTAGACAACATCATTAAATCCCTCTCGTCTGTATCAACCCGAAAACAACTTGCAACCGATGCCTTATGGTGCTTCTTCAACTCCGTACTATCTAAGATCGAACCAAAAGATGTTAAAACCGCCATGAATGAAGATAGTGGTTCAATGCCATGCAAGATGAAATTCATGAGTTTGATCGACTTGATGTATGGAGTTAGTACACCTCGAGGCGTGCTATGATTATTGCTCTTAAATGGATCTTCAAAGTGAAACTTGATGAGCATGGTGATGTGTTGAAGAACAAGGCTCGATTAGTTGCTAAAGGATACCGTCAAGAGGAGGTATTGACTTTGAAGAATCTTTTGCTCCAGTTGCTCGAATCGAGGCAATCGAATCTTTCGGCTAATCTTGCTAGTAAGAACATGGTAGTCTATCGGATGGATGTGAAGGCGGCATTTACGAACGGAGATCTTAAAGAAGTCGCTCGTCGACCAACCTAAAGGATTTGTGAATCAAGAGCATCCTAATCACGTTTATCTTTTGAAGAAGGCTCTTTACGATTTAAAGCAAAGCTCCAGGGCATGGTATGATACATCATCAAAGTTTCTTCTATCAACCGGATTAAAGAAAGGAGCAGATTGATCCTACATTGTTCACCGTGAAGTCGAGCAAACATTTAATTCATGTTCAAATTTATGTTGATGATATTATTTTGCCTCGGCGGACCCAATGGAATGTGATCGTTTTCAAATGAAATGAGTTCAAAATTTCAAATGTCAATGATGGGACAAATGTCATTTTCTTGGGATTACAAATTTCACAAAGTCCGGAGGCATTTTCATAAATCAATCTAAATATGCAACAGAGATCTTAATGAAATTTGGATTTGATTCAAGTGACCTGTTGACACCCCATGGTTGACCGAACCAAACTAGATGAGGACCACTCGGGGATCATGATTGACCAAACGAAATATCGTAGTATGATTGGATCACTGATGTACCTCATGCTAGTAGACTAGACATCTTGTTCGTTGTTTGCATGTGTGCTAGATACCGTGCTAAGCCTACTAAAAAGCACCTTGAAGCGATTAAGCGGGTCTTCGGTATCTCCAAGGAACCATCAATATGGGTCTTTGGTACCCGAAGGACACCGGTATGTCACTAACGGCCTATCACGAGATCTTGATCATGCGAGTTGTCAAGATACCGCCGAAGTACGTGCGGAGGTGCTCGATTTTGGGTGATAAGCTTGTGAGTGGTCTTCAAAGAAGCAAATGAGTACTTCTATTTCCTCTCTGAGGTGAATACATAGCCATGTCATCTGTTGTGCTCAAATATTATGGATGAGATCTCAATTATCGACTATGGCTTTGTATTCAACAAAATCCCTCTGTCTTGTGATAATAAAGTGCTATTGCTCTCTCATGCAACAATGTTCAACACTCAAGAGCAAAGCATATCGACATTCGACATCATTTCATCGGGGAACAAGTAGAAAAAGGTGTGGTGGAACTCTATTTTGTGAGGTCCGAATACCGGTTAGTGACATCTTCACCAAAGCTCTTCCAAAAGAGCGTTTTGAGTTTATTCTTCCACGTCTTGGCTTGAAAAGCCTTCAACGAAACACTCAAGCGTCTTCGGAGGAAGACGAAGAGTAAAGGTCTATCTTCATCTATTTCTTGTATATATCTATTAGAAAAATCAAAATACAAAATTATAAAACCCTCAAAATCAAATAGAAAAATATAAAACTTTCAAAATCCATAAAAATTTGAAAAATTGAAAAATCTTCAAAAATATTGTCATTTTGTCATGTTTCTCTCGATTCGATTATATCTACGGTCTTGATCTTGTCATTCAAAGAATGGCACGGGACTTTAGATGTTGTTCGAATTTTTAAAAAAAAAATAAAAAAATAAAAAAAAAATAATAATAATAATTCAAAAAATCAAAAAATATTTTTGGGAGAAAGAGAAACTATGGTTTATTGTCATTTCAGGCAGTAACCCGCTTTTCAAAGAATGAACGAGCTATGCTTTTCCATACTTTCAAATTCCATGCTCTAATTCTATAAACATTTATCTGCTGAAAACTAAGCGCTTTGAAAAATAACTCGGTCTCTATTTTGATAATCATCGGACTTATTTGCAAAATCTCTATCTCTCAATCAACAACCTATGTCATTGATTGAGGGGAGAATGATTTCAATTAAATTAAAAGTTATTTGGCATTAAATTGTTTCAAAAGATATACATGCATGTTTTATCAATGGAGTTTAAAGTCTTAAATCCGATCCTTATCGGTTCAAACGCTTTCATAATCAAGTCACATTTCTCCTTAAAAGCTTTCAAAATCAATTTAAATCTATAAGAGATCACAAATCTCAAATGATTTGATAATTGTGATCGGGGAAAATGTGTGATTTAAATTGGTTTAAGCGATAATTCGGTAAATGGTTTTATAAGGATGTACATCTTGTCCTTCCCACATGTGACAAACGATTTCAAATTTTCAATGCACATGTTGAGGGGAGCATCTATCTTAAACCGATGATTTGAAACGTGATCATTTATCTCAATGTGCGGTTCCTTCTAGTATGTGCAAAACTCTTTTCTAATCTCGAGGCACATATTGAGGGGAGCAAACTTATGAAAACCTCATCCTTCCGAAATGCTTTATCTTCTTGATTTGATCGGGAAGTGATGTTGATATCTTTAAGCGGTAATCAAAGAAGTAAATTCTTCCTCTTGCCTCCGTGTGCAAAACGATTTCAAACATTTGATGCACATGTTGAGGGGAGCACTGTTCTAAAAGTTCAAAACAATTCGGCACAAAATGTTTTGATAATATATCACAAGTTTCGGATTGATTTTCAAATGGTTTTCAATTGGTTCCAATGGCGGATGAACAATACCAAATAGACCGACCAACTTTACTTTATGTGCGGTGATATAAGGATGATAAGGTTAGGTATGTGTTCCCATGATCCGCCAGAACAGGAGGGATCTACCAGGGACAATCCACTAGTTAGTGTAGAAGTCCTTAGGTATGATGATAAAAGGAGAAAAGTGAGATATGGGAAGAGTGCGGTGAGATAGAGCAATCTTTGGAACAAACCCAAGAAGGTTCTTGCTATGAAGTCTTGGTAAGCTTGAAGGGGTTGAAGAATTAAAAAGAATTGAATGAGAAAGGGTGAAAACAAATAGCCCTTCATTTATTCAACCTTAGGGCGAAAACCGGGTTCACTTCATATACTACGATGGTAACATCGGTATTGAAGACAAGGCGTCATGGACCCGGTGACGACTGCACTTCAACTTTCCAAACCACTCAAGTTCCTCTTAAAAGGACTTGTTTCATTCTCACGGGAACCGACATTATCTATCGACTTTCTCTTGAGATTGTTGATATTGAAGAAGAGACCCTCTCCTAGTCTCCGCACAGGATCCAAATATGCACAAATTGAGTCTAGAGCCACGAGATCATCAATAAATCTCATTAGGACACTTTCAATGAAGACTCTCTATTTCACACAATGTGGAAGAGAGATTATATCTTGAGTCCTCGCATTATCCTTGTGGTATTGCGGAACATCGAGTGATGTGTATTCATATTCACAATGAAGATGGAAAGCCTTCGGAGCCAACATCAAACAAGCTCTGGTAGGTGGCATGTGAGATCTATTATATGGATCAACCATGTGACAAGCTGAGCAGAAACAATGGGCGATTCAATCTCTTGAATCAATCACAGTTCGAGTTATGAATTGACAGATACCTTTGAAAAACCGGTCTTTGTGCTTAACAACTCTTTTCTTTAGCACATCGACCGTGTACTCATTTTCAAACCAAAGGTGTTTTTATGATTGATAGTTGATTTTCAATAAAACCTTCGTTGTATTGCAAAAACAATTTCTATTGAGCAATACACGATTGTTTTCAAATCTCTTTCATCAATCGGTGGACTTAAAATTATTTGGTTCACTCACTCGTGTTATCTTCTTTGAGATGTTCGGTTTGAGAACGACTAGAGCATTGCGAAACCACATCAAGGAAATTCTTGAATTATACACGATCGCAGGCGATACATGTCTTGATCAGCGGGGAACCGTGGGCGTGTACCTCAATTCAACGAAGTGATCAAAGACACTTTCGATGCGATTTATTAAAGCTAGCTTTGTATGCGAATACGCTGACGTTCACGGTGATCGAATGAAGCGGTCAATCCATAGCCGCATGCTCACTTAACACATTCAACTCAAAAGAAATCATGATTAGTGCATCAATGACTACGATATTTTCACTCCATGCTTACACTTTCTGTTCTTTGCCAATATTATGATTCAACAAATGCTTCCGCTACTCGATGAGAAGATATCATGATCCGAATGTGAGCATGTCGGTCCGAAAGTCACAACATCACTTAATACCAACACCACAATGGATGTCTCGAGATTTTTGATTCTTGATGATCTCAAAAGTCGGCTCAAAGTTATTATCACGTGGATCGGTAAAGACCTCCACTTGGAGTAACCAAACATGCAATGTGAAGAATCAATGACTACGAGCATAGGAGCAAAGGACTACATCAAGAATGCAAGAACAATTTTTAATGTAATATCTATTTGTATTCTATGTAATTTTGGTACATGATTGAGGTGACCTCCGCAGGGAGATTGTTAGGAATTAGAAATTCCGGTATTAAAGTGTCGGTCACCTCAAGTATATGTAATCGTTAGAAAGCTCGTAGTCGTAGTTCTTTTAAGTTAAGTAGTAATTTAGTTAAGTAACACCGTGGAGGACTGACGGGTCTTTACCCTTTGTATGCGATCCACGACCCAAAGTGTGGCGAGTTATGTAAGACTATAAATACTCTCTACCTTCCAAGGTAGAGTTGGAAACTCATAATAAAATTTTCTTTCTCACTAAAGTTCCTAAACCTCTAACTTTCTCTCTAGAATTACTTATCGCCACCTTGTTGTTATGGTTTGATGTGTATGTGAAAACTAATATCTAACACACGATATTCAAGTTCACTCGCAAGTGATTAATGGTTCATGATATGAGGGACTTTTAGTGGCAACAGTAGGTACTTAGGCAATATCAATCAGGATAGCATACAGGAAATTACTTGTGTTCGGTTTTTGTAGCATGTATCTCCCCACGAGTTTAGAAAACAATTATTTAAAAGTGGGACTATGAACTCACCTCGGTGTTATCGTAGTCTGGATGGAAAACAAATTAGATAATATGAACAAACTGCTCCGACTCTCGACCTGAGTTGGTATGTCATGTATTTAGTATTCGTGTCCAAGTTTATGCGATGTTAATGCTTTATCTATAATTATATAACATGAAGTCTCTTCAAAAATTAATAATACTTATCATACTTATTTTTATGGCTCGGATGATCGTTAATAATTTTTTATCAAAATCCAAGTTGTTAAATATTTTATGTTTCCAAAGTGTTATGATTTACAATTTTAAATATTTACATTTTTTACCCTTGTACTTTCAAAAATGACACTTTAAACCCTCAACTATGGGTTATTGACAAAATCAGCCCTTATATAATTAACTTCACAGAAATTACATTTTTAGTCCAAGAAAAACTTTATCTTACAAAAATTACAATTTTTATGCTTAAAATTTTATAAGAAAATTTACTAGTTTTTTGCCTAAATGGATAAAAGTGCGGGTGAATAAAAGTGAGGCCTTAATAGTTTTTTACTACGTTCTTGATCCTTTCAAGAGTTTGTCCGGTGGTCTTTCTAATGGTTCAAACTAGAGGTCTTAAGCTCTTACGGTTTGGTCGCAATGATTTTCCAAAGTAGGGGGGTTATGTGCTTTTTTTTGTTGTTTATGACTTTTGACCAAAATGATGGGATGTTTTTAAACATAACGACTAGGCTTTTTAACCGAGTTATGGGGGCATTTTGTAGTATCCCAGGTGGTGTTTACAATGGTACCTTGCTTGACCCTAATATCTCTAACATGAAGTAGATAAATGAGGGGCAAGTAGGGGGTTAGGCATGTTTTGGCGCCAATTTCAGTAGGGGAAAAACAAAACATGCAATTTATTTAATATAAACTTATAGGGTGTTAGTAATTATACTAGATGTTTGTTTTGCTTGCCCAAAGGACTCCTAATATGTTCTATCATTTAAGAAAAACGCATTACAAATAGGTGTTTGTCTTTGGGGCGCACACTTTACAGAAAGAAAATGAAACATGGTTTAACTTTGTTTTTCCACATAACACTAATCTAATAGTCACTTATATGTTTTATTGAATGTATAAAATGACTAAAGAAAGAGTATGGGTGTACTTACAAATAATATGAAGCTTAACCACAAGAAAAATCCTCCTAGGGTCGCTAATTTTCCCAGTACTCCACCTTCTTAAGCCTTTTGTTTACCCTTTTCTTTCACTTCTTAAGGTAAATATTCAGAATATTTGTGACTATATGAGAGGTTATATGGGGCGTGTGATATGTGGGTAGTATGACATAATGTGTGTGTTGTATGGGACTTAAAGAGAAGGGGGTATGGGGCGTTTATATAGGCAAGTGGAGTGCATGGTTTTCCAAGTGCTAGGTCACCTTGTCTCACAAGATAAGAGACATGGTGATGTGTTCCAATACACATGGGAGGTTCTTGTGATTACAAGGGGACATGAAGAGGTGTGGTAAAACTCTAGCCAAGAGTTTTACCCACCAATTTTGACTAAGGTAAAAATTCTTGGTAAATAGGGTGATGTGTAAATATTATGTACAAGTAACTTAATTGTGGCTAGGGTTTTTACAAGTAGTGCTAGGTAACTAAGGTGTAACTAGTTTAGTTCATTTTTAACCATGGTAAAAGGGGGGGAGTTAGGCATTGAGGGTAGTACCTAGGGCTTTTATTGTTGTACCTATTGTATAAATGGTAATTACATAATTAAAGTTCTAGTTTATTTTAGATAAAATCTATTTTAGGTTAATTTACATGTAAATAATAAAAGTAATGGCTTAAGTTTGGTGTTTTATTATTTGTACATTAGCATTGTTTAGTTGTACTTACTAAAAATAAAATATATTTTTAAGGCTTGTGCTTGAAAGGTTTGTACAATGTGTTTAAAATTAAGTACACTAAGGTTTATAATGAATTTTATATTAAATGAATACTTTTATGCATCAATGACTTGTACATTGGTTTAATAAACTTGTACCTTAGAAATTGGTAAAAGTTTCATATGTATATCTTTAATTTTAGATTGTGATTTTAGTTACATAAAATCATAAGATTTGCAAATTAGGGTTTTAACCGGAAATGCCTAGAGTTAGGGTTTTATGCCTTAAGCTTGTACATTAAGTTTAATGGCTTGTACATTAGGGTTTATGACGTAGTATCGAAATTGTTATAAATCAATATTGTAAGAAAACCCTAACTTACTTAGTGACATTTTATTGGGAAATGACGCTAATGATATAAGGATACTTTATACCGGACATCCTGTATGTTATGTGAGGGCACAACTGGCATGGGTGACCATGCCGGGAAATTTCCAGTATGACATTGTTGTGAGACTTCCATTGTCACTTAAGAGTGTGTATATCGAAGGCATTAACTATACAAGAGAGCAGTTTGTGAGTGCGTCTTATTATTTATTTGTATTAGTCAAATAAATAAATAAATAATTGTACGTAGAAAATGAATTATCATTGATTAATATAAAGGCGGATTTTTACCGGTGGTCAAGTCCTGACGGAAAAGAGCATACATATGCTCTTTATTTCGAGTTTGAGGCCACAAATAATGAAGCAGAGTACGAAGCCCTATCAGAAGGCCTCCGATTAGCTAAAGACATGAAGGTCAAAACCCTTGCTGTCTTCGTAGATTCTAAATTAGTAGCTAACCAAGTGACAGGCTCTTATGAAGCAAGGCAGCCCATTATCAAACAGTACTTGGAAAAAACAAAGGAGATGCTAGAGAGCTTCGATTCCTACACCATCCAACATGTTCGTAGGAATTAGAATAAGAAGGCAGACGCACTGAGAAAGCTATCCTCTATGGCCTTCGTTCATCTCACCAAAGAAGTACTAGTCAAGTCCTACCGAAAGGTCCATCATTCGCAAGGAATTCTACTGGACGTGGTTCATGAAGAAGGAGAGACATGGATGACTCCCATCGGGGAGTATTTGATCGGTCTTCTCACGAAGATCCCAAACTAGCAAGGAAAATACGGGTTAAGTCCCCACAATACCGGCTAATGGGGGAAACCCTATATAGAATAGAAGGTCATTTCTATCACCTTGGTTAAGATGTGTGGGACCCAAACAGGCTACGAGCATTATTGCTGAATTCACGAAGGATCCTGCGGCCTCCATGCAGGGCCCTATTCCGTCGTCTTGAAGATAATGAAGTTAGGCTATTACTGGCCTTCGATGCATAGGGATGCGGCAGAAATCATTCTCAAATGCGAAGCTTGTCAGATACACTCAACCGTTTCCAAGCTGCCAAAACAAGACATGACAAGTGTGACCTCCGCATGGCCCTTCTCCCAATGGGGAATCAATATCGTAGGACCTATGCCCATGGCTCCTGGAGGAGTCAAGTTCTTGCTAGTTGCTATCGATTATTTTACTAAGTGGGTAGAGGCCAAACCTTTAGCCTCCGTTACGGGGAGATAGATCGAAAAGTTTGTGTGGGAGAACATTGTGTGTAGATTCAGAGTGCCCCACATCATCATATCCGACAATGGAAAGCAGTTTGCCAAAGGATTCTTTTATGACTTCTGCCAAGGGCTAAACATAAAACAGTCTTGGACATCCGTCTACCATCCACAAGGTAACGTAATGGTGGAGGTTACAAACAGAGACATCGTCAAAGGGATTGAGAAAAGGCTGGGACGAACTCATCACGGGTTGGTGGACGAGCTTCCTCAAGTACTATGGGCTCACAGGACGCATCCTAAGTCAAGCAATGGTGAAACTCCCTTTAGCTTAACATACGGAACAGAAGCGGTCATCCTTTCGGAACTAAGTGTACACACGGAGCGTGTGGCAATGTATGATACCTCCCAAAATGATAAAAGGATCAGGGAAAACCTTGACCTACTAGAAGAAAGAAGAGAGATAGCCTCCATCCGAAGCCATGCACAAGCATAAGATCGAAGGCTACTACAACAAAAGAGTCGGGCCTTCCACCTTCAAGCTCGGGGAATATGTGCTACACCTCAATAGTGCAAGCAAAGCGAATACGAGGAAAGTTAGGACCTACTTGGGAAGGACCATACATGATAGCCGAGGCCTCTACGAACAGAGCCTACAAATTGGCCACTTTTCTCGGAGAACCCATCGACGGGACATGGAATGGTACGAAACTTGAAAGTTCTATGTTTAAGAAGTACTTTTACTTTTTCATTCTTGTAATTAGAAGCTTCTCGAGGAAAGCAAACATTATTGGTAGTTGTCTTAGTTTTCATTTCAAGAATGATGTAATCCTCTCTACCAATTCAATGATCAATAAGACATTTCCCACAAATCTCTTGCTTCGTTTCTTAAACACAAAGATTTGTTCAACCAAGTCGTTTATGAGTTTCAATGTCGAATAAAAAGGCATATGGCGTAGCAAACGCCTCATCATTTAAAGCCTATTAAAACATTCACATTAACTCTCCTTGTAGTTTATGCAACTTGTAAAAATAAAAACAGAGTCATACTACCCAAAGGATTCGAGATAGAGTGGGTCGCGACCCTCTGTCAGTGATCAAATTTGGTCATTATATGCTTGGTGTTGAAATTTACACACAATGAGGTTGTTTAACCTTAGGATGTAAAATTTAAGCGTCGGATAAATGGCGTAGGAGAAGTTCACAAGACAAAAAACAAATAATAGCTAAGTGTGTAGAGGTACTTCTCCACACTATATCATTCAAAATAAGGGCTAGTGCCCTTGTACCTGCATAAGGAGCCTAAGCCCCAATTAAGTTGTCTTTGACCTAGGCCATACATCACAAATATTCAAATTGTTTGAAGAACCAGACAAACATCATAAAGTAACATAAATTGTCTTAGAAAGGGTACATGCCACCCTTGAAACCAAATTACTTCCAACATGGCAGCCTTCACTCCTGCTTCTTGGGGGATGGAGTTGGAGATAGTTGAACTGAGGCAGGCTTGGTAGATATTGTCTTCTTGGTAGGAGTCGTAGGCTTAATCTTATGAGGCTTCTTGGAGAGGAGGTCTTCTAGGGGTGCCATGGGATCTTTGGTAGCTTCAGCTAGGAAGGAGTACTCTGCGGTTGCAAACGCATTTCCTGCCTCATCGTATTGACTTTAGATGTGGGACGGTAGCATTCAATTTTGGAGAGGTCTACAGGCTTACTGTTTTGTGACCTCCTCCAAAGCCAAGCACCATCCATGAAAATAGGCGATTGATGACCTTCCACATTTGTGCTCCCAACTCATCACTATGGTAGAGTTCCATGGCTATATATGGCACCACCTTAGACACAACCTCCATGCGGTCCTTTGCAACATCTTGTATCTCATCGCAAGCCATCAACCTCATCCCTTAACTTCACTTCCACCTCTCCAAGCCTAGACCTCTCATTCTCCAAACCAGCACACTTCGCTTCAAGCACAACATTTTGACCAATGAGAGTCACTACCCTACCCTCCTCTACCTTGAGTCTGACAATTTCAGTTGTCAACTCTGCAACCTTTTGACGGAGGTCTTGAACGAGAGGATTCTTCTCAATGTCCTTCTCAATATCATCACACTTGGCTTCCAACTTTGCATACTCCTGATCCCTATGTTTCTCCCTTTCCAACATGACATCCATCTCCTATCTTGCCTTGGTTACAGCCCTAAGCAACTCTCTGGTTCTGCCATTCAAATGATTGTCCAACATTGCTTGCCTCGCTACACTATTGTCATGCAGATCACAAACTTTTTCAATGGACATATTGTCCAGTAAACCCTTCCATTGGGGGGGGATGACATGATCCACAATCCGGTGGTAAACCAAAGCATTGGGAAGCTTCTTCATTTCTGGAAGGCCTGCGACCAATACAATGTATAAGGACAGAGCTAATTATGACAATTATCACTCCACATGTTTTAAAAGGAGAAACTGCTTACCATGCATCTCCACAGATTCATCTGGTAACTCAAAGGCAGATTTAATAAACTTCTTACCTTCAGCACTCTTTTGTCGCACGGCCCTAGATCCGGAGGCAGGGAGAGGATCTTTCCTCTTGTTAGTAGACTTCACTGCCTTGCCAACTGTTCCTTTCCTGCTTTTCAACCTGTCAGCTATCCCTGTGGAACCTGCGACCTGGACCTCCTCCGCTGCAGGATCGTCCGAGTCTGCCACGTTCTCAACAAGTTGAGAAGGACCCTCTAGAGCAGCTTGTGGGGGTGCTGAGGCAACAGGCTCCGACTTTGGAGTATCCACATCCTTATTGTTGGCAGAGGTGGAAGGATAGCCCACACCGTAGGACTCTTGACCTTCTCACCGGCATGAAGCTTAAGTCTTCATCCAAATCTTGGTACATGAAATTCTGAATGATATTTACAAAAAGCGAAACAAGAAAAATAAATATCGATTGCTACATTGGTCCTACTTAAATAGAAGTAGAAAAACATACTTTGTCCATGGTACATGATAACAGGCTTGTTGGGAGACCCTCCCACTCGGGCAATCCCACCATGTACAAGATTGGCTCGGGAACACTTGCACATCAACAGGATATCTAGCCAAACGCCGATAGCATGGATCCCTTCGCACCTCATATGGCAAGGGGTCATTGCATCATTTGCATCAAACATATACTCCTTACTCAACAACTCTAGATAGTTGGGTGGGATAATCATGTTTTGCATTGAAAAAATGCCTTCCAAGTCATTATATTGGTGTACACCTCCCAAACAGGTTTGGCACATCCCCGAGTGCCTTTTAGCTAAGGTTAACTAGTTACCCCAGGATACACCCCTTAAAACCTTTAGAGTTGGTTCATAGCCATATGCCTTACATTACTATGAATGTGGTCGGTTTGGCTAAACCAAAGGGTTGAACCTAGAGATATGCACCTTATAGTCTTGCATTAACTCTAAAATAAGGGGGCAGTGGAATCCTAAGGTTGGAATGGCTAAATGCATGGGTGTATAGCCCTACGAAACCTTGGGGAGCATCAAAGATACCCTGATTAGACTTGGGCAACATAATTTTAAACTCTGGTGGAATCGGATAATCAGCTAGATGGTCGCGTAAATCTTGTTCAGATAACGTACATTTTTGTTGTTTAATGATAAACTTGGAATCCATACTTCTATTTTAAACTACAAGTAAAGAGGAATATTTACCTTTGTTTTCAAGATGATGTGCGCTCAAAGGGTTTCTTTAGCGTGAAAAGAAGATGGAGAGAGTAAAAGTGTTTTAGGGTTTCAACAACCTCCCTTAAATACTTTTTTTTACCGTCTTTAAAACCACACGTGTCCCAAATATTTACTCTTATCCTATTTAAATAGTTTTAAATTTTAAAAGAAGTCTTTTGGTCTCCGGTAAAGGGGGAATTGTGATTCTGTGTGGGCGACTAAAGAGGTAGTTAGCATTAAATGCGCTAGTTAGGCGCATAGTTAGCTCTAAGTGATAAGTTTAGCAATGGAGAGGAATTTTTCAGGGATGAAGTCAAAAGCAATGCCTCTTCGCTCATATGCATCACTTTCGTTGGGGGCTTGATGATGTACCCTCGAGCATTTCGAAGGACACTCCTCGGAGACGTGTCGAAGCCCTTCTATTCAAGGCCCAAGTTAGGTCTCCGAAATATTCATAGGCGTCAAACCATTCGTTATCACGAAGGTTACCTCGGGAATTCGCCATTCAAGCCCTAAGCCCTTTGGGGTACGGTTGACGAAGGAGTAATGGATAGGAGAACCTCGACTTGGTCAAACCCATGATCTCCCTCTCTTTCGGCTTCCCGCCAAGTTTGAGAACGTGGGTCACTAAGCCCTAGCGGTTACCCACAAACATGGGGCGCCCCATGATCTCCAACATTCATGCGTATGCCCTAACCCTATTTCTTCCACTATAAATAGGTTGGACGGGCAATGGATTATGGTATGCTCATTTCACACTCATCTATTTACTTACACACACTTATACAACCATAACTCATACTTACTCTCACGGAGGTGGTTCGCAGGTCCTACCCTGCGTAATCACTTAACGTAATGTCTTCGTATTTTATTCTCGGGTGAAAGACAAGTCTTGGTGGAACATACACCCTCATACCTTTGATCATCATCGAAGCCCGGTAGTGCAATTTATTGTACAATCACTTATCTACCATGCTTAACTAAATTAATTTAGTGTTTGCTTAGATCCAATGAAACCTAGTTGTTGATTATTGTTAGGTTGTCTCTTGTTTTAATTGGTAGACGCTAGAGTTAGGAAAACTGGATTCTTCTTTAATTGTTGCGAGCTTGAACATCCTAAATAGCAAAAAGCTTGAGAGTGCACTTAGGCCATCGTTGTGTTTATTGCGTGAGTTGTAGCTTAAGGATAATGGATTATTCGGTGGAGATACTACGGTACTTGGCGATCGCGGATAGTCTAGAGGGAGTTACGATTCATAGAACTAGGGAATTAGGCACCCCCCCCCCATGACTAACATGGAATACAATGCACCAATTAGAATGAGGATGTGACAATTCAACTAACGAGTAAGAGATAATTGGGGAGTAAGAAAATCTAATTAAACACATTTTTAATTATCGTAAGAACTCAATCAATCAATTCATAGATTTTTCCTTTTCATTAGTTAATTAGTTTTTAATTTAGAATTATTAAGTAGTTTAAATTGGTAGAATTACGACCCCCCACTCTTTAAACCCCGAGATTTTACTTGCTTTCAAAAAAATATAAAAAGAATCACCCTCAACCTCGCCTTCTCGTCATACATCTCTACTAGCATCTCTATTCTCCTAAATAACGATCAACCACCTAGGTTTACCCATACTACACTGAAACGATTAGGTACACTGCCTAGTGGGTTGTAAAGCTTGATCGCGGAAACGGAAGTCTTTCGACCCCGAACCCACGCATCAAGTTTTTGGCACCGCTGCCTGGGAATAGAATAGCTAGTTCGGTTTTTATCTCGATTAGGTTCACTCGCTTGATTCCTATCAAGTGAGCTTTTTTTTCTTTTTATTAGCTTTCTTGTATTCTATCCCTCTTCTTTGTGTTTTCGTTCATAAAACCCTTTTCATTTGTCGCAATGGCAAGTGAAGTTGCATTTGAATCACTAACAAATGAAGAAAAATTGTTTTTTACAGATAGAATTGCTTCTTATTATTCTAATGAATTTGTTAGTGATCTTAGAGATATCCAAGAGGAGATGGGTGTAAATTTAGATGGCTTTGATGAATTTTGTGCATGTGTGGCTTCTATTCAACAATCATTGCTAGGATCAACTCCTTTTAGTGAGACCCTTTGAAATTTTTTGAGAAAAGCTTCCTAAGCGTAACCCATAATTTGAATGAAATAATAGGTTTGTGTACTTCACAACTTGAGGAAACAGATAAGGAGGATTTATCCGATCTTAGGTACCATGAACAAAAAGACCTAGTTTTTAAGAAAATGGAACCTAAATCCGAACAAGATTGTGAGATGGTTAGAGTTAAACTACCTAGTTGCATGCGTGGGATAGATGTCACAAAAACATATGACATGCATGAGGAATCCTTTAGGCAAATAGAACATAGTGATCAAATTTTTGAGAACGACTCTTATGAATCGGACCAAAAATTTAAAATGGCTAAAGAATAATTTGAGATACTTAGGAGTGTATTTGGGTTAGATCATACTAAAATACATGATGAACATATAGATGATCTAGATATAATGGAGAATAAGGTGAAAACTCCAAGCCCACAATCCTTACCATCATGTGAGGAATACACACTGCCTATAACTTACTCGGAAGAAGTAGAAGAGACTATAGGAACCCCAATGGATGAAGAACCTTTGGACCAAACACAACTAGAGGGAATATTTTTAATACTTGTAGTGATGAACTTTCTATTAGTTCTACGAAAGTTCCTAGTTTTAATGAACCGGAGCCTCAACCAAAAATCTTACCCAATTTTCTGTCTTTAGATGTGAATTTAGGAATTGAATTAGGCCCCAATTCACCCATCAAACCATGTAGTTCGGTTAATGTTAAGATAAAGGTAGTATACTCTAAGCCATGTAGAGTGGAAGCTAAAATAGGAGTAATCCATGACCTTACACACTTACATCACCCATGCATGGTTGATAACAAGAAACTTTATGGGTTTAAATCAGGATTATTAGGTCAGGATGGATCCTTAACGAAGAATATCTCAAAGTTGATAGAAGATGATCCTTTTCTAGTAGAAAGACTTGATTCACCCGCTACACCAATAGAATTAGGTAAGCTTACAATGAAAGAAGTACACCCATTTGAGCATAAGTATCACCTATCACCCTCTCCTCATGTGGCAAATTTCCACACTAAGGGTGTGTATCGCTACTATCACCCGCACTTAATCTTTATGAAAGACTCGGTCACCCCGACTGTAAGCTAGCACAAGTTAGTTTGTAGTCTTAAACGTAGAATAGTTAGTTTAAGTATCACCGTGGAGTCGAGTCGGGTCTTTACCCACTGTTAGCCCGCTCTACAGCCCGTAGAGGCGTGTATGTTTAAGTATAAATACCCTCTTCCCATTAAAGGAGAGGGTTGGAACTTCATTTGGTTAAATCAAACCTACTTACTTTCTCTCTCTAAGAAGTCTCCCAACCTCTCCTCTCTCTCTCTACATACATGGCTAAACCACAAATCCATACGTGTTTATGTTATTTTAGTAGCCTACATAGGATATTAAAATTTCAGCCCTTGTATTATTTATATTTTCAACCCAATCCATATACTAAACCCAGTCCAACAAAAATAATACAATTTCAGCCTAAATTTTTGGATGGATCAATCAAACAAGGCCCAACACCAAACCCAGCCCAAACATAATTGGTATCAAACAGATATAAACAAATCATACCCTAATATATATCTCACATCATGTAATCCTAAACACACACATAACTCAAACTCCGTGTCTTTCCTAATCAAACGCATCTCCAAACCGATCTGCTCTCAATTAAAATACATCATCATCTAATTTCAAATCCTTCAAACAAGACACTTATATCAACTCCTCCCAGCATCATCAAGATTCTTTTATCACCATCTCCATCTAACCACATCACTAAACTTTTTCAGTTAAGTTTGAAGAACACAAAGACCATAAACACAAAGATGACGACTTCAAGATCCATTGGAGGGTCTCGGGTAGGTGTCTACACCATTGTTTCTTTCATTTTGATTGTGTCTTAGAACGAACCAAGACAAGAGGATAACATTATTGTTATCTTTCTTGTCTTTTGTGTCGAATATATATTGAAGCTAGGCTTCAAACATAATCGATGATGATAATTTCTTTCGTATATTTGGACTTTGAGGTCTGATATGATTCTGTGAGACACGAAAAGAAAAGAAACAGAGATCATGTGATTGTATTATTCATTTAAGTACGATTCTTTGTTTGTTTTTTTAATCGAAACAAGAAAAAAAATAACGTAGTTGTTATTATTATTTTTTTTACTTTTGGATAGTAATAGAAGCGAGGCTTCAAAAGATGGTTTATGACGATTTGTCTTTCATGTCTACGGCCTTCAAAGGTTTGATATTACTTGTGAGTAACACGAAAGAGAGTTTGAGACTTTATATTTGTTTTTATTTTTCTTTTCTGAGTTATGTGGAAGTAATGATGAGTAGAGGAGGATGGGATTTACGATTGTATTGGAGTTGATTGTGGTGATGTATGGACTCGTTTGGCGGTGGTTTACTTTCATTTGAATCTCAGTCTTGTGTCTAATGTTTCTATTTTGTTTGTGACAAATGATGTTAACACTGATGTCCATAAAGAAAGAGTCTTTGGTTTTGGTCAAAAATTCTCTTCTTCTTCCTCCTTTTCTTTTTCATCTGGTCAACTTTCGTAGAAACAAGTTCGATGGACATGTTAGATGGAAACCTTTCGAATTTCTTTCAAGAAATCCGAAAACATATTTGATGAAACCATTCGAATTATCCAAGAAATTCGAATACAGAGGGTTTTGTGATAAAATTCGAAGGAGGAGGGTTCTCCAAAAAATTCGAAAGATATTCATAAGCAGTTATACACTTTCCAACCACTTTTCCTACCACAAATTTCACGGGTTGGTATAAAAAAATCTTGAAATATGTTAAACAAAAGTGGTAACTTGGACTAAAGAGACACAAGAACAGTATATGTTAAACAGGAGATGAAAAACATGACTTTTTGACCATCTTAATACAAATACACTTGTTAAGAAGCTGGTACCACCACTTATGATAAAAAAAATTGCTGGTTTTTAAAAATTGGTAAAATCAGCTTCATATCAAGGTACGAACCACAAACAAATCAACAAAAAGAACAACCATAGCTCTGAGACCACTTGTAGGATCGATGTAAATGGTTGATATTGTGATTCAGAAGGTCGGGAAATTTCAAACCAAGAGTTAGTCATTGTAGTGAGAGAAAGTAGATAAAGAAAGTAAAGAGTGTGGTTTATTGATTACAATGAAATGATAAGTTTACACACTAATCTCACCCCTCCATAAAATTATGGATGGGTATATATAGCTCCATATACGTACTACTTTACATTAATGACGATATTAGTACCTGCGTATAAGGCTTACATGATAACTAATGTAATCCCGTAAATGTCGTTCCATTTACATGTTAGGAACAATCCAAACAAAGATAAAAAGAAAAATCTAGGTTTTTTTTGTATAAAAGTAGATCTTAAGGTTTGATTTGGTTTGGTGAAGATGATAATTCAGGTATGTATTTAGGGGTGTATGTGGTTTTAGAAAGTGAAATGATAAATTTATCAAAGGTGAGTGAATGGTTGAGTGAAATGACTAAAATACCTTTTCTTTTAATGGTTAAACTAAGTTTGACTACCGGTGATAGTAAAATTGGACCAAAATTGTTACAGGTCGTCCAAAACTAGACAGGGTCCGTTACTTTTCAAACTAATGGACTAAAACTGTTATACCCGGTAAACCACAAGGACCAAAAATGTAGTTAACTCATGAAAAATATAACAGATATGTTAGTAAACGTACGGTAAAAATAAATAATAATAAGCACCTTCATTTTAACATTTTTTTAATGACACATTCATTTTAACATTAAATCATGTTTAATTTATTATCAAATACTCAAACTCATCTTAAAATTGCGATTATTTACTTATTAATCGAGTGTAAAGGACCATGCTAAAACCGGCCTACAGTGGGAACCATTTATGCGTGTTGAGCCATTACGGCACGCCATCACCACACGCAGTTGTCGGATTTTGAGGTTGGTACCCTTTTTTTCTTTCTTTTCATTTTCTTTTTTTTATGAGTGTGTGTGAGATATATTGTGGTATGTTTGTATTAAATGGGATTTTTTATGTGTTTGTCAAGTGGTGACCACTACACTTGTAAATGTGATGGTAAGGTGGTGTGCTAAAAAGTTGATGTGACGCTGGCATAAAGGTGGTTCATAAGTAACCATTACACAAAGCTTAAATACCGACTTGACCTTCTTAGCTTAAACTCGAGTTTTATTTGTGATGACGTACCCTCCGCTCGCTAACGCGTACTGGCCACTCGGTACTTAGCTTACCATTTGTACAAAGGGTAATGATGTACCCTTCTAAAGGAAGAAACCCAGTGTCTAACCTCAGTCGAGGTTTAGAGCCTGGCCTCCATCAAGGCCTTTGTCACGGTTCCGAGCCTGGCCTCCGTCAAGGCCTCCGTCACTATTCGGAGCCTGGCCTCTGTCAAGGCCTCTATCATCGTTTGAGCCCGGCCTCGCCAAGGCCTCTGCCACCGCTTGTTTGAAGCCCCAGCCGAAGCCTGTTGGAGCCCGGCCTCCGACAAGGGTCGAAGCCTAAAGGTCATAGCCTGTCTACCTATGAATGTGGGTATGATCGAGTCGGTCAAACAGATCCGTCAAATAGAACGGGTCAACAACCATGATCTTAGCCATGACCCTCAGAATCGCCTCCACACACCCCGTGTAATCGCTTTGTTAGATTATTATGCCTATAAATAAGGAAGTCATCACAGGGTATGTAACCTAACTTAACCTGTGAGATCTCATCTTCTCCACCTCAATACTTTCATGACATAATCACCATGACTGATTCTCACACCGGAGGTGGTTCACGGGGGCTTCCCCCCGCGCTCCGTCTAACGTAGTGTCTTCTATTTCTTATTTTCAGGTTATCTTGCACTCGGCATCACCATCATCACCCCTAACTCCATCAATCAACATTGACGGCCTGGTATGTGCATCTTATTGTACAATCAATGGCGCAATCCATGGGACCCGCAATAATAAGTCTCGTTTTCTGAGTCAAATAACTGTTTTCCATAAATAACGGTCGAATTCAACCGTAATTCCCTACATCCTTGTTACCACATGGTAGCACCACTGAAATCTCCAATTTTATCTCAAATCAAGAGATTTTTCACCAACCACAAACTTTACGTTTACCATTTTAACAGCCTTTGTCGGGTTTAAAGGAGCAGTCTTTGTTGCGGACTCTGTTATGTTCTGATTTGGAGAAGAAGGAGCCTATGTTTGGCTTCATTCAAGATGAAGGGTCAAAGTCAGTGACCTCTGTGGAAATCTTTATGACCTTTGTCAAAACCTCTGTTTGGCTTTATTCAAGATGAAGGGTCAAAGTCAGCGACCTCTGTGGAAATCTTTGTGACCTTTGTCAAAACCACTGTTTGGGTTCAATTTAAGATGAAGGTTTAAAGTCAATAGCCTTCATAAGATCCTTCGTTGCAGTCTCTGTAGCAACCTCTATTGTGGTTTGTTTTGGAGAGAAGGTTCAATAACCTTCGTAGGAGCCTTTGTTCGGGTTCATTTTGAGAAGAATGTTTAAAGTCAATAGCCTTCATAAGAGCCTCTGTTGCAGTCTCCGTAGCAACCTCTGTTGTGGTGTGTTTTGGAGATAAGGTTCAGTAACCTTCGTAGGAGCCTCTGTTTGGATTCATTTTATGAAGAAGGTTTAAATTCAACAACCTTCATATGAGCCTCCGTTTGGGTTCGTTTTACAAAGAAGGTTCAAACTCAATTGGGTTCCTATTATGAAAAATGAGCCTCTGTTTGGGTCCATCTTAAGAGAGCACCCTTTGTCGTAACCACTGTTCGAGTTTGTTATGAGAAGAAGTCTCTGTTTCAGTCTTCGTCATGGGTTTTTCCTAGGAAGAATGTTTTTAATCACCAGCCCTCTGTTCCAACCTCTAGGGCAACCTCTGTTTTAACCTTCGTACGGATTCATTTAAGGAAATGGGGAACATAATGGTACACTAAAGTAGGGCCAGAACCTTCCTTCGCAAAATGTTTACCACAAGGTGAACAGAGACTGTTCATTAACAACAAAGGATACCTTTTACGAATCTGGTATGTTTTCTATGAAACTAATACGCTATATTGCCTCTGTTTCACTACAAAGCAGATTATCTACATATGAAACTTTTGATGTTTATTAAGAGCACTATAAATCATCTTTTATTGAGCCTCTGCTTATGACACAATGATCATTAAAGATAGTACAACATTGACAGAGGATACCCTATGTTCCTAGAACCTCTCTTAGAGCTTTCATGTTGTTTTTAGCATAAAACATAATCCATGCATATTGAATATATGATGACCGTAAATAAGCCTTAAGTAATTTTATACTAACCTTTATTATGTCACTTGTGATGATAAGTCCATTGCTGACAAAGCCTCTTTTGACAAGGCATTTCACACAAGCTCTGTTGAGAAGACAGGGACTCACATTCGCGTACTAGATATTAACAAAATTTATCATGGAACTTATATACTATTATCATATATTTTGAGACGACGGAGCCTCACACATGTTGACATAAGTCTCTGTCTATATGACTATGGAGCATCACATATGCTGACATAAGACTCTGTCGACACAACTACAGAGCAAAGCCTCTGATTCATAGGTGTCCCCTTCGACACGATCACAGAGCTTCGGATCTACTCATGGAACTTATATACTATTATCATATATTTTGAGACGACGAGCCTCACACATGTTGACATAAGTCTCTGTCTATATGACTATGGAGCATCACATATCCTGACATAAGACTCTGTCGACACAACTACAGAGCAAAGCCTCTGATTCATAGGTGTCCCCTTCAACACGATCACAGAGCTTCGGCTCTACTCACATAATAAACAAGTTTCTATGTTGACACACTTACAAAGTTTCGACTATGTTCACATAATACATAGGTGTCTCTGTCGAGACGGTTACAAAGCATAGCCTCTGTTCACATGGTTTATGTGTGTCTATGTAGACACAATTATAGAGCCTCGACTCTGCAAGTATAATTACATAATCTCATAGATGTAAAACTCACTTTATTTTGTTTAAAATCAAAGTACTGCATTCTTCTCACTTGAGGAAAGAAGCATTAATGGTAGGTGTTCTAGTTTTCATTTCTTAAAATGATGTAATTCTCCCTACACACTTAATGATATAACACATTTCCCTCAAATCTCTTATTTCGTTCTAATACAACAAAGATTTGTTAGCCAAGTCGTTTATAAGTTTCAATGTCGAAGGGATGAAACAGGACAACTATAAGTCTTGAATACATATAAAACATCCATCAAAACTTCACATTAACTTTTTTAAGTGGTCTTAAGGTATTCCAAGCCTTATGTTACCCAAAGGATAAAGATGGAGCGGGTCGCAACCCTCTGTCAGCAAATACGATTGCTATATTCTTGGTGCAGAATTTACACACAATGAGGCTATGTATCTACCATATGCCTTAGGTTGTAAAATAATATACGTGCATATGTAACGTATGAGAAGTACAAACATCAAATCAAAATCGATACATAGTCTCTAATTATAGATATTAAAAATATGCTAGCACACCTAGCATAAGGCCATAGCCTGGAAGATAAGTCTGAAACATTGTCTGAAGGAAGGCCGCAGCCTTAGAAAGCATAAAGTTAAATTGTTTCATCAGGCCGAAGCCTGGAAAGCACTGACTGACAATTGTCTTAAAGAATACACACTACCCTTGGGGTTAAAGTACTGTTAGCAAAAAAAACTTCGTTCTTGCTTGCTTAAAGGTCGAAAATGGCTTAAAGGATAAAAATAAAAGGTGAGGGAAACCACTCCCCACCTACGACAATTAAAATCCTAAGAAATGGATATTATTTTAACATGCATAAAGGCCATAGCCTAGCAAAAGAAAATAAGTAAATTGTCCAAGAACTACTACTTTATTTAAATGAAACCCATAGGCTTCATACAAATACAAAATATACGATCTTCGAGGTTTATATTATAACGATTAGTCCTTGTTCGATTTATCACAAAAAAGTATTTTTTTTTTTTTAGTCGAAAGCATTACATTCGAAGTGTACGCATCACTTTCAAACGAGGGGCTTGATGATATACCCTCCATTCAATTTGAAGGTCTCCCCTTCATACTCATTTCAGAGCTACATTTCGACATACTTGGCAAACCTCCAAAAGTCTTCTTTCGCGTAAAACCATTCATCTATGATATGGTTACCAATTGGGAACTCGCCAATTGAAGGCCTAAGCCCTTCGGTATGCTCTTAGAAGATATTAATGTAAAGCTTTCATAAGACCAAGTCAAACCCACGTTCACAACCCTATCAAGGCTTTCCCGGCAAGTTAGGGATCGTGGGACATTAACCAAGCGGTTATCTAAAATCATAGGACACCCCCATCATCCTTGCATCAGGTGCGGGAGCCTGCCAGAGCCTAACATGTGCGATAATATGCCATTATGGCATGCATTATAAAACAAAGCCAAGTTTGTACGCAAACCTTGGTACCTTTCGACAACTCAACGTATGTACAAATAGGTTCCAATAAAACTCGCTTATAACTAAAAGCGAAAGTTATATGGAAAAACCTAATACACACGCTCCTTATATACAAAGGGTTTCAGGACTACTTTAGTCTAATCTCACGCCTCCTAGGAAGTCGTAACATTAGACTAGGGGCTTAATGAGGTATCCACCACGATAGAGTCAAATGTGGACAATTAAAAACAAGTATAGATACTTTTATATTTGATTTGACAAAACAAAAGTAGTAGAAGTTGTTACCAAGTCTTTTTTAACAAAGCAATGATAAGTCTAAAGCCATGCACTCTTTTCATGTATAACTTTAGACTTGAGGGCTTGATGACGTACCTTCCGCTCTGCTAACGAGCGTTACCGTCACTCTGGTACTTAGCTTACCCTTTGTACAAAGGTTAATGATGTACCCTTCTAAAGGAAGAAACCTACACCCAAAGCACTCATAGTGTCTAACCTCTGTCGAGGTTTGGAGCCTGGCCTCCGTCAAAGCTTGGCCTCCGTCAAGGCCTCCTTCACTGTTCGGAGCCTGGCCTCCGTCAAGGCCTCTGTCACTGTTCGGAGCCTGACCTTCGACAAAGTTCAAGCCTCTGTCAAGGTTCAAGCCTCGCTCAAGCCCGGCCTCGGCTAAAGGTCGGCTTTCAAAGGTCATAGCTTGTCTACATATGAACGTGAGTATGATCGAGCTAGTCAAAGCAGGCGGTCAAATAAGATCTGGTCAAATAGAACGGTCAACAACCATGATCTTAGCCATGATCTTAGCCATGACCCTCTGTAATTGTCATGACCTCTGTAACTGCCTCCACACACCCTTTGTAACTGCTCTGTCAGATTATTATGCCTATAAATAAGGAAGTCATCACAGCTATAACTTAACCCAGGAGATCTCATCTTCTCCACCTAAATATTGTCATGACATAATCACCATGACTGATTCTCACACCAGAGGCGGTGCGCGTTGGCTTCCCCCCGCACTCCGTCTAACGTAGTGTCTTTTATTTCTTATTTACAGATTAACTTGCACTCGGCATCACCACCATCACCCCTAACTACGTCAATCACCATTGACGGCCTGTTACGTGCATCTTATTGTACAATCAATTTGATAGTTTAATGAGCCATCAAATATATCATCCACATTATATTACGAGACAAATCACTCGTCTTCCGTTTATTCAAAAATATTATCACCCGTCCTTCACAAATTCCTGCAGTTGACAAAGCGATTGTAACAAACCATCTTTTAGATCATACAATGGGAGTTAATTATATCTGTAGTGAGTATCTATCGAATTATACAAGTATTATGACAAGAAAAGTTTTTGTATGTTCGAATAAAACAGAAGTGTAACAGCCCAATAGACTGCAGCTCAGTTAAAGTCACTTAAAATGGGCCTACAAACTTACAAGCATTGATGCATGTGCAATTGTGCATCAATGATCCATCACCAAATTAAGTCTGTTTTTAACTTTTTCATGCTTACACGTACAGTTCAATTTTTCAGTTTGTTAATCTTCAAATGAATTTAGAACAGCCTTAATAGCATGTTCATGCACTCGGTGACCTCTTGGTCATGCATTCGGTCACCCGTTACACCCACTCGGTCATGGTCATGGTCATGTCCAAAAAATGCATAACTCGGTCGAATACTTTACCGAGTCCTCCCCTTTGTTGTGCGTGAGTGTTGTGTGCGAGTGTATATATTAAATTGTTTTTGTAATGGTAATTTTTTTTTGTGACCGCGAACGCCTTATTACACTAACTTAGTCATGAAAAATGTTGTGTTGACGTTGACGTTGATGTAACAGTGATGACCGTGCTCATCCTTAGTCACCATTACTGGTGGCCTTACTCTTTTACTCGGTTGTATATTATAAATCTACACTTTATTATTAGATGCGTGTTTATTCTGAGATTTTAACCAATGAATAAAAATTCTAGAAAGTAAAAGTGAGATTCTAATATATGTATATGTAATAATTCAATTTTTCTAAAAGTGTGTGTTAATTGGATAACGGACACTAATTATACAATATAATTTTTTAAGAAAGATAAAGTAGTTCACTTAATGTGGAATAGTGGAACGGTACCGGATCAAATATAAAGTGTCTCTTTTTTAAAAGTAAAAAAAGCATTCTAAACTGTTAGATCATATACAACATCTGATCAAATTAAAGATAGACATATACAGTGTATACCAGTTATTCCACTAAAAGTAATAAGCCATCTTCTTTATATCCTCTCTTTTCCCAGATCCTCTCTATATTTCTCAACAGATCCGAAAATGAAACGGTAATCTTCATCATCGTCACCACCGTTGCACCGCCACCAACACCGTCTCCATCACCATCACCATTTTAATCAATTAGAAGCGTTGAATGATGGAACCCAACTAGCAAGTGAATCGGTCTTAAATCACAGGATGATCACTACATTTGCTTTTCAAGAACAATAAAACGACATCAATCGTTTTACATCATCTAAATGGAAATCTTTGAATTCTTGTTATAAATGGAAAATTTAATGATTTTCAATGTTGGAGAGTTGATTTGGTGATGTAATTAGTAATGCATTTGGGGTTATTTTTTTTGTGCATATAAGGTGTTTGATGAAAAGTCATGAAGGTTTTTAATAAAATGTGTGATTTTAGTGTTTGAGATGGGTTTTGTGTGATTAAGAAGTGTGTCAGTGAAATTTTATAAAAGTTTTTGAAAAGATACATCTTGATAATTTATAACTCATCGTATTTATTTTGTAAAGGTGTGATTTTCAATGTTAGTCGCATTGTTCATCGCTTTTAAACAAAAAATATCGTTCATCGATTATTTTCTCTAATGTTCAACAATTTTGAAAAAATAAAGTTCATCGAGTTAGTTTTATAGTGTTCAGCAGTTTTGAAAAATAATGTTCGTGATTAGATCACTTTGTTCATCGGTGTTTTAAACACATAGTGTTGTTCATCGATTTCGAATAAAAAATCATGTTCATTAGTTAGGTCACAATCGATCTTGTTCATCGATTAGTTTTTTCATCAAGATTCTAAAAAAATAGTAATGTTCATTAGTTCATCGATTATTTTTATATTGTTCATGATTTATATTTTATAATGTTCGTGATTTTGAAAAGTAATATTCATCGATTATTTTGATAGTGTTCGTGATTCGAGTTAGTATTGTTCATCGATTCATCAATTTTCTAATAAATATCGATGTTTATCGTTCATCGATTATTTTATATTGTTCATCGATTATTTTTATAACGTTCATGATTATTTTTATAATGTTCGGCATTTTCGAAAAATAAGGTTCATCGATTATTTTTGATATTGTTCATCGATTATTTTTATAACGTTCATCAATTATTTTTATAACGTTCATCGGTTTTGAAAAAATAGCGTTTATCGAGTTGTTTTTATATTGTTCACGAGTTATTTTTATAACGTTCATCAATTATATTTGATAACGTTCATAAGTTATTTTTGATAACGTTCATCAGTTATTATTCATCTTTAACGTCCAATATCTCACTCATATCATATCGAATTTGAGTGATTCAAATTTCTGGGTAAAAAATGGCCAAAAGCATACAATTTTCATATTTTAAGTTTTGTAAAATTCGGCTTTTAAACTAGTCAAAATTAGAGACAAAAATGCCGAAAATTTCAAGAAAATCAATACCCACTTAACAAGTTGAAAAAAAAAATTGAGATTCATATATCATAATGCATACCAAATTAAAGAGAATTAAATTTAAAAAAATATGGTGAAATCGGTTTTTCATAAAAGTTTGTCGTTTATTTACGTTTAAAGTTTTGGAGTGGAATAAAAAAATGAGTTAAAAGGACCAAAATGCCCCCTAACCGAATTTAATAAGAAAATATTGAGGGATTGGGTGGGGGACACATGACACTCAATGATAGGCTTTCTAGACTTTTTAATTTTTTTCACTTTGAGAGATCTCAACTCACGTTGGAACACCTATTTATTTCATGAGCAAATCTCCGTATTTATTTCATGAGCAAATCTCAAAAAAAAAAAAAAAAAAAAAAAAAAAAAAAAGTTAAAGCTAAAACTCAACATATTTTTTCAAATAAACAAATCTACACAATGTATTTTATAAATTGTCAAAGATACGTAACATATTTTCAAATAATCTTTGATCTAAATAATATAATCGGTTAGTAGCAGGTTTACATGTTACACTTGATTAGAAGTTACACAACTGGTCCCTAAACTGGAACAAATTCGCTCATTTGATCCTTTTTTAATAACACTCGTTAAAATTTTATTTAAAAAACTTTTAAACTTTTTTTCTTAAAATCTAGATAAATTTTTCTTTAAAGGAGAAATTAGATAGGTTTTTCTATACATTTTTATTTTTAAGGGTTTTTGTTTTCGTTTTTAATCGGATAAATTTTTATATTTTTTTAAAATCACGAAAATTGTAATTATCAAAAACAAAAATATCCGATTTTTCAAAAATATAAAAATTATCAAATTAAAAAAGAAAAGCTTTTCCAGATTTTTCTTAAAAACAATTGTCAGATAAAAATCTGGAAATAACTATTTTTAATATGATAATTTTTTTTATTTTTTTTTTACATTTTTGAAAAATCTGGATAATTTTTTTTTAAAATAATTACAACTTTCAAAATTTTAAAAAAATATAAAAAATTTATCCAGATAAAAAAAAATAAAATAAAATAAAATAAAACCCTTAGAAAAATTAAAACATGTATAAAAAATCTATTCAATTTTTCTTCAAAAAAGTTTTTAAATAGTTCAAAGAATTAATCTAGATTTTAAGAAAAAAAAAAGAAATAAAAAAATTTAACGATCGTTATCAAAACATGATCAAATGCACGAATTTGTTCCAGTTTGGGGACCAATTGTGTAACTTTTAATTAAGTGTAACCTATAAACCCGATAAGAACCGATTATATAATCGAAGATTATTTGAAAATATATTACGTATCTTTGACAACTTATAAAGTACATTACATAGACTTGTTTATTCAAATAAATATCTTGCGTATATTTAGCTTTCACAAAAAAATATATATCGAATTTATAGTCAAGTTTATTTTAAAATATTCAACAAGTCCCTATCTTTTCCGCCATCACCAACTCTAATTCTGAACCCACTTGTTTATCGATATAATTCACTTTATTCTAACATAACCCACTTATTTTTCTATAAACCACCTAATTTTTTGCAACATTCACGTATGTGCATAAAAACAATAATTTGTTCTATAAACTAACTTACTTACCATTAGGGGTTTTTGAATATAAATGTGAAATTATTCGAGTACTGATTTAAGTTTCAAAATTATTGTCAAGAGACAAAAGATACAAGTATTAATAAAAGTAAGATCATTACACATTTCTATGAGACGTCATTTTGCATGTGATTGTATATGTTAGGCCCGATTGTGTTATGCTTGTAATTAGGCCAAGCCCATTGTTAGTTCTTTAAAACACTCTCTTGTAACATACATATCGGTTATGTTGACTTAATAATAATTAAGACTTAATAATAATCAAGCAAGATTACACATTCAACATGGTAAATATTTTCTCTTAATTCTTCTCCCACAAAATCGACCCTCCCTCCCCTCTCCGTCTTTCTCAGTCGATCCCTCGTAAACCCTAACAAAAAAAAATCAGAAACAATGGCCTTTGATGACACACCTCCAACCGTCGATAAACTCGCCACTTTTAGCATCAAGAACAAAGTAACCGTTAAACTAAATCTTGAGAAACATAATTACACTTCTTGGAGTTCCTTCTTTAAAATTCATCATGCAATTCTTGGTCTCGAAACACAAATTAAACAAGCGGGCTCCTCTAGTGAACCTGATCGGGAATGGTGCAAGCTTGATGATCTTCTCAAGATGTGGATCATCGGTTCTCTATGTGATTCTTTACAAGAACAAGTAGTCTCCACATCAGGCAATGCTAAGGATTTATGGGACCATCTTGAAAACCTCTTTCACGATAACAAAGACGTTAGGGCTATTAACCTTGATAATGAACTTCATTCCATTAAGATTGCTAACATGTCCGTCAACGACTATTGCACTAACATCAAGTCCATGGCAGATAGACTCAAAAATCTTGGCTCCGTGGTAAGTGAAAAGAATTTGGTAATTTATGCGGTTAATGGTCTCGATTCTTGGTTTGCCACCATCGTTAAAATCATATGTCACCGTGAGCCTTTACCAACGTTTGAAAAGGCCCGAAACATGTTGTTGTTTGAGGAATCCACTTTGAATGAGGTTGTCGACACTACTACTATTTTTGATAGTAGCTGATCGTCCCCCACTGTTCTTATGCCACGAAATTGGACAACAAAGGTAACCCCTCCACCAATTTTAATAAAAGTAGACCACAATTATGCAATCATTTTAACAATGGCATGTGCAAATTTGGGGATCGGTGCAAGTTCGTACACGATCATACGAAACCGGGCCGCTTTGCAATAAAAAAAAACCACATGTTTATATAATGGTCGAATGTCTGGTAACACAATGTTTAGCCAAAATCACATGTCTTGGGCCCCTCCTGGTCTTTCCTATACTTGTGCAACGAAACAACCAACTCCAACCACTACTCCGCTTGTATGGTACAACAGCCTACACCACACCCCACCAAACAAACTTTTGTCGCCCCAATGTATCATACCTAACCCGCTGGTACCACACCCCAATACCAAACAATGTACCAACAAGCACCACAACAGGCCATGTACTTATCCCATTACCACCATCACCCAACAGCCCCGGATTGCTCGGACCAGCCCCCACGTTCCACCCATCTCAAACCACTTCACTTCCTAGCGTGTTTAGCACTATGACATTGCAAGACCCGACATGGAACTTGGATACAGGTGCCACTTCTCATTTAAATTTTAATGCAAGTAATTTAAGTACCATCTTTAATAAACTTTTATTCCCATCTATACATGTTGGTGACGGTAATTATATTCCCGTTACCAACACCGGACATAACATTATTCCATCTCTCCATCGCCCTCTTCACCTTCATAATGTACTTGTCACTCCCAATATAATTAAAAAAATCTTAGTTTTTTTCGTCAGTTTACTAGGGATAATAATTGCACTATAGAATTTGATGATTTTGTTTTTCTGTGAAGGATTTCTTTACTCGCCATATCCTCCTTCGATGTGACAGTTTGGGTGATCTCTATCCAGTTACCAAGCCGTCAAATATCCCTACTTCTTTTCTCTCCACATGCTCATCCACTTGGC
The DNA here is from genome assembly GCA_022545495.1 of Chrysanthemum lavandulifolium. Lineage (NCBI taxonomy): Eukaryota > Viridiplantae > Streptophyta > Magnoliopsida > Asterales > Asteraceae > Chrysanthemum > Chrysanthemum lavandulifolium. The sequence continues at coordinate 177,447,778 of CM040244.1, read as the reverse complement.
ACCAACGCCTCGGTCATCCCGGTGACCAAGTGCTACGCTTCATTTTTTCTCGTCAATTTATTTCATGTAATAAAGAAAAGTCTACACATGTTTGTCATGCGTGCTAATTTGGCAAACATGTGAAGCTTCATTTTCATAGTTCGGATTCTATTGTTGAACATTGTTTTGATATTATTCATTGTGATTTATGGACATCTCCGATTGTTAGTTCTAGTGGTTTTAAATATTATGTCTTGTTTCTTGATCATTTTTCACACTACTTATGGATCTATCCTCTTCGTTCTAAATCTGACATGTTTGATAAATTTTTACATTTTCGTAATTATGTTAAAAATCAATTTAAATGCGAAATAAAAAGTTTCCAATGTGATCATGGCGGTGAGTTCGACAATAACCGACTCCATACTCCTTTTGCTAACCATGAAATCATCTTAGATTTTCTTGCCCAAAAATCTCTGAAAAAAATGGCAAGGCGGAAGGAATGATATGAACAATCAATAATGTCATTCGTACCCTACTTTTTCAAGCACACCTTCCCCCCCTCCCACACCTTTTGGGCCGAAGCCCTCCATATGGCCGCTTATCTCCTCAACCTACTACCATCTACCGCCATTAACAACAATATCCCCTTCACAAGACTCTTTAACAAAGAACCCGACTACTCTCATTTACGTATATTTGGGTGCCTTTGTTACTCTCACTTTATCCCCCAAAATAGCACCCCGAGTAAGACCATGTATCTTCTTAGGCTATCATGCCTATCATCGTGGTTTTCGTTGTCTAGGCCTTGATACAAACAAAATTATACTTTCTAGACATGTCAGTTTCGATGAGACACAATTTCCATACCGATCTATGACACCCTCATCTCCACCTTCATACACATTCTTTAGATAACACACTTTCCCCTCTCATCAACTCTATCTTACTTGATCTTGTTAATTCCAACCAAGTATCGTACCTCCACACCACCAAAGTAACACACCTCAACCAAGTACGCCTCACCAAGCCCAACCTAATACCCACGCAACCACAACTACTAACCTGGAAACCCCTCGGTCCAATAACCACATCCCAAACACCAGCCTCTCCTCGCCCACCCAACAACATAGCCAATACCACCCCATACTCAACCCGCCTACTCATCAGCCTAACAACAAACCTAATACTGATCCATCATATCCCATAACTTCATCTCATTCCCTATAGCCCACTAACGAGCCACCCTGTACTCACCCCATGATCACATGGTCTCAATCGGGCATTGTCAAGCCTATTGATCCCTTTTTTAAACACTTTCTCGATTTATCCTATTCCGAAGTCTCCGTTTCACGCCTTAAAAGAGCCTCAATGGTGTAATGCTATATATGATGAGTATAATGCGTTGGTTAAAAATGGCACTTGAATTCTTGTACTAAGGACCTCAGGTGTTAATATGCTACGTTCTGTGTGGCTATTTAAGCATAACTTTCATGATGGCAGGACTCTTATCCACTATAGGCTTGTTTGGTTGCTAATGGAAGTAGTCAACAACTTGGTATTGATGTTGATGAGACATTTAGCCCGGTTGACAAACCGGCTACCCTACCATTCGTATTGTCCTTAGCCATGCGGTATCTTGCAATTAGCATGTTCACCAGCTTAACATTAAGAATGCATTTCTTAACGATGATTTATCTGAGACTATCTACATGCATCAGCCTTCTGGTTTTTTTGATGCTCAGTATCCTCAACATGTTTGTCTTTTGCATAGATCTTTATATGGTATGAAACAAGCACCCCGTGCTTTGTTTAAGAGGTTTGCAGGTTATGTCACACGGGTCGAATTCTACCACACTCGATGTAATTCTTCATTATTTATTTATCGACAAGGTTCTGAGGTTACTTATTTACTTATCTATGTTGTGGAAAACTAGAAGGGGGGGTTGAATAGTTTTACCAATTTAAAACTTCCTTTTAAATATTTAGATCGACTTATGTCAATCTATTTGGTTGTTTATGTTGGACGTTGATAGATAGATATATAAGCGTGTAATGAAAGATAAAGAGTAAGAAGCACATCACCACGACACAAGTTATTTATAGTGGTTCGGCTACAAGGACACCTTCCTTGCCCTACTCCACTCCCGAGTCACCTACTCGAGAGTTCGTAAGCACTACACCAATCTCCTTATGGCGAGAAGCCTTCTACAACGTCGCTTAACCTTTTTCCGGTACAAAGCTAAATACCGAGTTCTTTCACACCAAGGCGAACCACACCTAACACAACGTCGCCTACCCTTTATACGGTGCTAGGCTAACCACCGAGTTCTTTCACACCTTAGGAGAACTAATCCTATCACAACGTCGTCTACCCTTTATTAGGTACTAGGCTAAGCACCTAGTTCCATTACTATGGAGGAACTACTACCCTTCACTACACAACACCTAATCTCAAGGAGATCTACTCCTTGTTACAACACCATCAAGGATATCACCATCCTTGTAGATAAACAAATACTTATATATATAATGATGCACCTCATCGATTATACGACCTAGGCATTCTTCCCAAATGCTACTTGATTTGATTCTTCGGCATCCTTCACTGTTGGAATCACTCCTAAACAGTATTTCAAGTATTTATATCTCATATGTAATAGGTAGCTTTATTATGGCCTTTATGTTTGTTTAAGGTCAAGCTTATGTAGAAGGCCCATAAGCAGATCCAAGCCCAATAAGGAATAGGGAAGGAGAGGAGTGTTGCCTAGCTCCTTGCTATATAAACTCTTGTAAACCCTCATTTGAGGGTTGGTTGTTCAAGTTTTTCTCTCATTCATACTCTTTGCATAACCGGTATTACTATCGTGTGTGTGTGTGATTTACTTGTTCAATCGCCTTCATCTCTTCTCTTATAAGCTTGTGTTGTAAAACTAGTGACCTAACGATGGTATCAATCGCCAAATAGTTGGGTGTACTCGTTTGTTTTGAAGTTTTGGTTTTGGATCTTACGCGTAGAGATAACGCATTCTTTGGTTATCTTAAAAACTCGTTTTACACTTTTTAATCCAATATTCTTGTACTTTCAATGTTTTGAAGTGTTAAAATACTTGTTTTGTCAAAAGTTTCAAACTTTATCGTGGATTTACGTTTTTAAGCTAGTTTTGTTCGTGGATGTCGTTCTACGCGTAACTCTGCTTAGCGCTTTGGTACATCAAAATTCACACTTTTGTGCTCTTTTGGTACTATTGAAGCTATTCCATAACAAAAACCGGTTTAGAAACACATTTAGGCAGAATCAAAGTTACGAGTAATCCCACGCGTATCAAAACCCTAAAATTACGCGTGTAAGATTGTTCCTTGGTTTGATCTTCAATTTTACGGTTTAATCCGTGTTTTCTTACTTGGATAAGTCCGAAAATACGTCGACTTTGGATATCTTTTGCCTTTGTGAAGTGTAAAGATCATTTGGGCAAAACCCTAAAATTACGCATAAGCATAAGCTTACGCGTGAGAATTCCTACGCATAAGATTCACTTTACGCGTAAACTACGGTCTCACGATAAGGTAATCCTCGCCCACGCTTTCTCGCCTAACTTTTGTCTACGCTTAACTTTAGTGTTTTCCCTACTTACGCGTAGCTAAAACCTCGCAGAACTCCTCATTGTTACGCGTAACTTTTGGTGTTTTACGCAAGTGCTACTTGGTTCTTGTTTTTCTCGCCTAAGGATACTTCATCAACAAAGGTTCATTCGACTACAAAGATCCATCTTTACCACACAAGTTTATCATCATGTCTCAACCACCATACTCTAACTATTTCCTCACACTTATAATCATCAACAACAACAACAATTAACTCCACAACATCAACAATGGAATCAACAACAAGCTATTTATCAACAACAATTTAATCGACAACATACTCCACAACTTGGTGCAATTCCACAACCACAAATGGTTCAACCACAACCAAGCCTTCAAGTTCAACCGTACAACCGATTTCAATCAACATCCATCACGGACCACTATGAAGGAACCCACTTGGTTTGCTAAGATGTGTGAAGCTTTAGCGACCAACAATCAATTCATGAAGTCGGATCACTTGATAGACCTCCAATGCTCACTCCGTGAAACTACGATCAATGGGTGATAAGGTTCTTTAGGTTTTATGATCCGAAGAAGCCACATGGAAAGTTCTTAAAGAAGGTTATCTTGGAAGGTCCATTTGAGATGCCTCTTGTCATTGTGCCGGAGATTCAACTCTTTGCTCCACCAAGAGATGAACAAACCAACATTGCTATCACAGCGATTTAAATCCTCTGAACTTATACACTATGAAGTGATGAACTTGCAATGGAATACATCCTCTTAGGATTACCAAACCCAATTCTTCGTAGTGTTGATGCTCAAAAGATCGCACAAAAATGTGGGATCATATTCGCTCTTCTTATGGAAGGATCTCAGACTCAATCGGGAGGATTTGGAATCCAAAATTTACTTGGCTTATGAACACTTCATGATTGAACACGGAGAGACACTAGAGTCCTACCATCATCGATTTTGAGATATCATCAATGATTTGGATAAACACAACATCATTATGCCAAGAATTGCGGTGAATACTAAGTTCTGAGTAGTCTTGGTTCGAGAATGGGAGAAGTATGTCATTTTTCTCCGCTGCGAAGAATATGCATCATTCTACTTATGGATTGTTGTACGATTACTTGAAGCCTCATGAAAAGGAAGTTGATCGGGAAAGGATTCTCCGTGCTCAAATTGCTAAACAATCACAACCTGACAATCAAAAACTTGCCTTGTATGCTCAATGCAATTATCCTCTCAACCATCACCTCAACCAACGCATCAAACACACCTTCACAATCACAACCTCAACAAAATCAATTGGTTCCATACAACAACAATGCTCAAGCATATGTCGTTGAAGCGATCGAGGAAACAGATCCGTTCGAAGCATTGCAACAAGGATTTGTGATGATTGCTAATGCTTTTGGCGTTACACCAACAAATCCAACAATCGATTCGTTCCTCATCTAACACACGGACTCAAGTCATTGCGAACAATGGACGTGTTGAAGTTCGTAATCGTGATTATGGTCGTCGGATGGGCGGTGGTCACGGGTTTAATCTTGTGGTAGGAACACCAATGAGCTCAGAGTGGTGGAACAGGAAATGCTCGAAATCGGTTAAATGGTCTTAGATGCTACAACCGCAATGAGAAGGACATCTGGCTAATGCATGCCCAAAGCCAAGGACTAGGGGCATGCTTATTTCAAAGAGGCCTTACTCGCTCTTAAGGATGAAGTGGTGGATCTCTTACGCACAAAGAACGAGCTTTATGGCGGATGCAGACTCGATGATGATATGGAGGACTTGCAGTGAATCACATTTATGTTGATGGCTAATATGCATGAGCTGCACATGAGTGATCAGCCCGGTGTATGACATCGATGGCTTGTCTCGGTGCCGAACAAACCATCATCATATCTCGAACTAATATCTCCGCCATATCACGAATCGCAAGACGGATCGGACTATTCAAAATGAGTCTTCTACATCTTCTTCGATGATTTTCGTTAACCACAGAGTTACATTTGACGATCAAGATGACCTTATGGTCTCCTTTGATAATCAAATTGACTCCGTGGTCGCATTTGAGGATCTAAAGAATGATCATGTTGAGACTCACGTTGAACAAGATGATCATTTGCCTCATCCGGATTTTGCTCGGTTAATTCAAGACCATAAAATCAAAATGGAGGAATGCTATGCATTAAATCAATCCTTAAAAAGTAAAAATGCACTGTTAACCAAGGATTTTGAATGTTTACAAATGCAACTCAACTTTTCAAAACTCAAGAAAACCGTGAAAAAGGTTTTGAAGCCGCTTTGCAAAATCTCATCAAAACGAAAAATATTTAGAGAGACAGATCGTGATCTAGCCGCCTCGAAGAATGCTTTGTTGTCCGAATTAGAACAAGCTGAAACATGAACATAAAAAAGCAAATTAACGCTCTCACCTTGGAAAATCAAAAATCTAAGGTCGAGTTGTTAAATTGTCAAAAACAGTTCTCCGCATACAAAAGCATTCAACGAATCGGGTAGATGACCTTCTTGCAAAATTCTCGGTTTGCAAAACAAAATTAAAGAGTTTAAAGCAGTTTGTTTACAAACATGGTGAATCGAATGACTATTGAAAAGTTTACCTTAAAACCCAATCCAAATGGATATGGAAAAAATCTAGCCGATTACAAACCAAAGCTTTCACTAAAAACATTCAAACCAACTCTCGAAGTTTCGGTCAGAATACAAAATTGATAATATTGTCATGAGTGTTGTTGAATATCATCGTCAAGAGGAATTAGATGCGTAAGACGAGTCGATCTAAATTAAAACCGTTGTTTACAACAAACCTTTTAATTATAAAACGCGGTCACTTCGTCACACACCAACGGATTCTTCAAACACACCTGTGGTTATCATCAAACACCCGAGTCTTCTATTGTTAATCCCAAAGCAGTCTTTGCACAAACTTATGGTCCTTTACCTTCCATTAGCGAGTAAACTCACAACCCGAAAATCGAAAATTCTTGATATTTTGACATTTTCATGGTCGACCTCAAAATTTTACAACATGAGATAGAATATCGATCGAAATCAAAGTTGAACATTTTCAATCGCCTGCGCGCGAGAACAAAGAGACATTTTTCGTAAAAATCTTTTACCTAATGTTAAAACTTGAAAAGTTGTGCAATTGCACAGAAAAGGATTTTCATAAGGAACTTGGGGTAATGAAAACGTTTCGAGAAAAGCAAACATCTATTACTAACACAAAACGCAAAAGAAACTGTTGAGAAAAGATGTTGATCGACTCTTGGAAGATGTTATCATCTTGATATCCATAATGTTGTGCTATTCTATTCGTTGCCATATGCATCGATCATATCTCTGCGATATTGTTGAAACTGCTTTATGCTTGTGAGAACACCGATAATGTGCTTCGGATCGAGTCTTTAAAAGTGAAAATAAACGATTACACACGGAAATTTACAATGCAAAACGTCGTCTTCATTGGTGTGAAAAGATATTCACAACCATCAACTTAGTTTTCAAAAGAAAATCGCTCAATTGAGTGCAAAATCTTCCGATCCTAAAATTGAGCAAGCTGGATGATCAAAACGTGTCTTTGAAAAGTCAAATCTCAAAATATGAACAAGAACTTTTAAAGTTAAGCAGAATATGGTGTCATATTTGATTTACTCAAAAGACTCGAGATGAAGCATCAAACGAACTTGATCACTATCTTGCTCACACTAGAGAAGTCATGAATTTTGCTAGTAATATTCGCTCAAAATCAAGATCGATTCACACCATCTCTAAGTTACGGAAATGTTAGGAAAGTATGAACAACTTCCGCCTCTTGTGATTAAGAGATTAGCACCAACACTTAGTAATCGTGAACCAAGAATTCCCACCGCCAAATCACAAGTTGCTAATGTGTTTCCCTCTAAACAGAATAGTTGCATCTTTTCCAAACGTCCGCACTTCAGCCCTAGGAGCACTCAATCGAAGAATAGGAAGTTGCGACCTAAGAAAAGATCAATAAGGAATGCTAAAGTAGAAGAACACCCTAGGACTCTAAATAAAAATCATGTTGCTTCCACTATAGATGTTACGTCGACAAATGTAATAGAAATAGTGATGTAACGAATGCTAAACCGTTAAGTACTTTTGATACTCGATCGATGCACCTTGTGTTATTTGTCGAAAGAGTATGAATTCGATTGTCATGACAAATGTGTTGCTAAAGCTATAATATCTAGATTACGGAATCCTAAGAATCGGAATACCTCTAGGCCCACTAATCATTCTAAGTCCGTGCTTGGTAAACCACCTTCTTTAGATCCTAAGGCAACCTTTGCTATCACAAGAGCTACCGCTTTACCTCCTAAGAATGTAGTACCACCTAGTGCTTTCACTAAGACTAAAGCAAAGAGTAGTTACAAATGGCGAAATGGATATATAACACACTAGGATTTAAGTGGATGCCTAAAATTCTCAATGTGTGTATGTCTAATATATCGCTTGAACCTCTAACATTTCGGGTTCCACATCTACTTCTATTCCATCGTGGTCGCCCGCATGTGTAATGCAGTGATACGAGATCATTCTCTGATTGTTGATAGCGGATGTTCCCGACATGATGACAGCAACCTTAAACTGTTATCAAACTTTATTGCAAAGTTCATTGGCACCGCCGATTCGGGAGCGATCACTGCAGACCATCATGGGCTACTTGAGATTATGTTAGTGGGAACATCGAAATCGTGCAGGGTTTACTATGTGGAAGGCCTCGATCACAATCTGCTTTCGATGGGTCAATTTTGTGATGGAGATTTGGAGGTTGCTTCGGGGAGAAAACTTGTTTCATTCGTGATCTACAAGGAAATGACCTTATGTCCGGCTCACGTAATTCTAGTCTCTACACTATCTCTATGCAAGACATGGTTGCTTCCTCTCCCATCCGCTTACTTTCTAAGGCAACATCTACAAAATCTGGCTATGGCACCGCGTCTCTCACATCTAAACTTTCAAACCATCACCAACCTTGCTCGACACAAACTAGTTGAAGGACTCCCACGATTCCGGTATTCAAAAGATCACCTTTGCTCGACTGTGAACAAGGGGAAAAGCACTCGTGCTCATTTTCCTTCAAAGGTGGAACACAGCCTCATCATGTGCTTCATCTTCTTCACATGGATTTGTGTGGCCCGATGCATGTGCAAGCGATCAACGGCAAACGCTACATCTTAGTAATTGTTGATGACTACTCACGATGGACTTGGGTCTACTTCGCCCGTAGCAAAGACCAAGCTCCACAAATGATCATCACCTTTCTCACAAAATATCTGTTCACTCCGCAACACCGTCCGAATAATCGAGCAGCACAAAGGAACCGAATTTGTTAACAAAACCCTTCGTGAATTTTATGAGAAAGTGGGAATTGACATCAAACATCTATTGCACGTACACCGAACAAAGCGGAGTTGTTGAAAGACGAAACCGAACGTTAGTGGAAGCCGCAAGAACAATGTTAATCAATGCTAAACTTCGGATTACTTATGGGCGTGTCGTATCTCGCATGCTATACTCAAAACCGTTCTATGATCACAAAACGCCACAACAAAACACCTTCGAGCTTGTCCACAACTATAAACCGAACCTCAAACACTTTCATGTATTTGGATCCTTTGCTATCCGAATAATGATCGTGATGATTTTGGAAAGCTCAAAGCCAAAGTCGATATTGGGTCTTTATTGGATCTTGTGACAATTCTAAAGGTTTCCGAATGCGGAATCGCCGAACTAAGGAGGTAATGGAAACGATTCATGCTCATTTCGATGAACTCACGGAAATGGCTTCGAGTATAACGACTTAGAACCCGGTCACAACCGTTTAAACTTCCTCAACCCCATCATCGGTGAAGAAAGCCTCACTAACTCGTCAACAAATGGAAAGGTTATTTGCTCCTCCGTTACGCGGCGATATTGATGAGCGTGCTCTGGTGTATCCGTTGCACAACCTAATAATATTCCTATACGATACACTGCTACAACAACTCATTGAAGATGCACCTACACCAATTGACTCCAACACAACGAGTTGAACATACCGCCTCCAACAATGATGAACCAAATGATGATATTACGAATGAAGTACCCCACCGCAGATTTTGATCCAAATGTTCTTCAACCCGTTTGCCAATGAGATCATTGCACGGATGTTGCGGAATCTTCAACAAACCATTTGAATCCTCGGAATCGCACAATGTATACCAACATCAACCCTCTACACATAGATGGACTAAAGACCATCCTCCGGCTAATATTATTGGCAACCCGAATCAACCGGCCGTTACGAGACAACGTCTTCACTCGGATGGTGAACATTTGCATTTATGCACTCACCGCCCGCTAATCGAACCTAAAACATTAAAGACGCAATGACAAAAGACAACTGGATTGAATCCATGCAAGAAGAACTCAACCAATTCAAACGCCTTGAAGTATGGGAATCGGTTGAAAGACCAACGAGAGTCTACGTCATTGGTCTAAAATGGATTTGGAAAACAAATTGATCTTTGAAGGAACGTCATCCGAAACAAGTCACATCTAGTTGTTAAGGGTTATCGTCGGGAAGAAGGAATAGACTTTGAAGAATCTTTTGCTCCGGTTGCTCGTCTTGAGGTCGTTCGGATATTTCTCGCGTTCGCGCTCATATGAACATGACGGTCTATCGGATGGATGTCAAACGGCGTTTCTCAATGGGCAACTTAAAGAAACGGTCTATGTCACCAACGGATGGATTCGTTGATCCCGAGTTCCCGAACCATGTCTACAAACCGAACAAAGCTCTTTATGGTCTCAAACAAGCCCCTCGGGCATGGTGCGATAAGCTATCATCCTTCCTCATTGCCAACAATTTCACCAAAGGCTCGGTTGACCCAACTCTTTTATACAATATCACGGGCACATATCTTAATTTTTCAAATTTACGTGGATGACATCATTTTTGGTCTACACATAAAAGTTTTCAATCGCTTTTGCAAAACTAATGAAGAAAAATTTTGAAATGTCCATGATGGGTGAACTCACGCGTTCTTTCTAGGACGCAAGTTCATCAATCACCCCGTGGTATTTTTCTCGAGTCGATCCAATATGCCCTTGAATTGTTAAACAAATTTGGAATGAAAACACGTGATACTTATGCCACACCAATGACTCATACCAAGAAGCTGATGCTTTGATTTACATGGGAAATTAGTTGACCCCACAAATACCGAAGTATTATTGGGTCCTCATGTATCTAACGACTAGCGGACTGATATTGTCTTTGCCGCTTATCTATGCTCCCGTTATCGTCGCGACCAACCGAAACCCGCTCTGAGGCTAAAAGAATCCTCCGATACATCAGGGAACCATTAACTGGGGATCCGTATCCGAAGGATTACGGTTTTGAACTAATCGCTTTTTCGACCCGACCACGCGGGATGCTTAGACTCAAGGAAAAGTACTTGAGAGCTCTACAATTTCTCGGTGATAAACCTGGTGTCTTGGCAATCAAAGAAAGAGGATTGTACATCGCTGTCATCAACCGGCGAAATATGTAGCCATGTCCGTGTTGTGCTCAAGTCATTTGGATGAGAACACAACTCAAAGACTATGGTTACGATTTGTGATGAATCCCGATGTCTTTGCGACAATCGGTGCCATTGCAATCTCGTGCAACTCGCCTCAAAGACTCAAATCAAAGCACATCGATCCACGCTATCATTTCATCAAGGACCACGTGGAGCAGTGCACCGTTGAATTATACTTTATGGGTGAATACCAATTGGCGGTTGCTCACCAAAGCCTTGCCTCCCGCTAGGTTTAATGAGTTGGTCCACGAATTGGTATGAGGTGTTTGACTCAAGAGGAATTGGATGACCTCTTAAAGCAGTCTTAAAACCCATCAAACACCAAAACATCTTTTGTACATAAATTTTTCAAAACAAAATACAAAATATAAAATCCGATAAAACAACAAAAATATTCTCCCAATCTATCTTTCTTTCGACATGGCAAGTACATTTCTTCCGTCAACACTTTAATCTTTCAAAATTCAAGATTTTCCGATCAAGTGTTGAGGGGAGAAAATAATCCATTAACTGTTTCAAAACATCTGTACTTGCATGTTATCACATCTCGGTTGATTCTTTTACAAATGGTGGTACATTTCACGGTTCAAAGACACTCTCGGACTTTAATTAATAACCTTTCATTATTTTCTCAAGTCGAGGGGAGTGTCGTCAAGTTTCTAAAATCTTCATTTGGTAACCAAAAGAAAGTTAAAAGCTTTGGATGAAAATGGAAAAGGTGGAGGGACCAAAACTGTCAAAAACTTAAAGTTATTTTAAATAAAACTCCTCCACCTAACTATCACTTCTCATTTATTACAAAATACCTAAACCATCCTACGCTTAAGATTCACTCAAGAAAACCGTGTTTTGATCCTCATCTTGTAAGTGTTTCGTAATCACAACATGTTTTTATGATAAGGTTTTGAATCTCATGTAAATCCTACGGCTAAAACTTGTTCTACGCGTGATTAGGTGTTATACGCTTATGCGTAAGAACACACAATCAACATGTGTGTGTTTGTGGTGAAATGATTGTGTCAAAACGTTCATAATACATCAATGATACTTTTTTAACCATCAAAATCCACCCAGAAACACTAATTGATGATGTTTTGAAAATTAGGGTTTATAAGTCGAATTGGGTGTTTTCAAATGTGAAGTGTTTTGGTCAAAAAGATTGTTGGGTTATGGTCTTATGGTGATGAATTGATGATTTCCTTGCTTTATAACCACCCAGAAACTCCAAATAATCAACAATTTAGAATTAGGGTTTAAAGTTCATAAGTTTGGGTACTTTTGATTCACCATGAATTAGGTGTTATAACTCGTTATATAGACTTCTCAACACTCTTAAGCTACGAGAAAAATTTGGTGCATAATCCATGGCTAGATCTCATCAGCGTAGATTTAGGGTTTAGATTACAGCGTATGCGCCTCTGTGAATCGTTAAACCGTGAAAATGTGTTTTGATTTGTCATAAAGCAGAATGCTATGGTTTTAACTTTGTTGAAATGATGCTTTATTTCGGCTTGCAACACGTAATATTCGTAATCAAGGTGGTTATTAATCTACGATAAGGATCACCTTCGCGTAGCTTGTTATCGTAAGACTTGTCTTACGTAGCTTCTACACATAAGGTTCTACAATGGACTACGCGTATCCTGTGAAGGATATGCGTAAACGATGAACCTCTACGCATAAGGTCAACTCTTACGAGTAGCCTACGCCTAAGGTAAATATATGCCTCGCATAAGCTCTACGCATAAGGTCTCCTTTTCCTCGCTGTAACATCTCTTACGCATAATATAGGATTCTACGCGTGTTTACGCCTAAGCATATATCATTCTGCTCACGCACAACTTTGCCAAAACTACGCTTATCCTCGGATTTACCTTCATGATGAATTGTTACTTGTACAAACTTGTAAATAAACTAATCATATCATCACGAATCCAAAAATGTCACTAATAAACTTAAATCGTCTGATATATTGTGAACAATCATTGATAAAATAAACTTTAAAACTTAAAGTTAACTAAATCACGAAACATTTCACGATATCATTGAACTATTGAACATACAAGTGACTTAGGACTCGTAACAATCATTATCACTATACATTCAATAACTAGACAATAAGACCTTACATTGACTAACATTATGTCTTCGATATGTTGGTTCTTTTGGCTAATGTTATTTCGATCACGACATGGTGAACAAATGAATGTGGATGCACTGAAGTTCTCTCCATTCTTGATATCTATCCTCATGGCTATCCAATGAAGATAGGAAAGAATAACCTCCGTGTTGACTTTGACACCCTCACTTGTTCTCAATCTTCGTATCTTATTGCTATTGATATTCGAGGACTCATCCGTATCGAAACATGCTTACACACTGCAACTGCTTCACGAGATCTACATCCAGCAGTTACGGAACACTATGGAAAGGGTCAAGGACAAACTCTTTGTGACGGTGACTCGAATCACAAACAAGTCACCATTACACTGCAGACTTAAGGGTTGTTCTCCTAATTCTGAAGTCGAACCAACCAAACTATATGCCTCACTGTGAAGAGCTCACTCTCAATTCTTAATCGATATCGGTTATGGCGAGGCTACGGGAGTAATCAACAAGCTTTCTCACGTAGAGCTTAAAAGTATTCCTCAACCATGGAGAACACTCTACATGATCATCACCAAGTCTGTTTACGGTCGCGTGGCTGACATGAGCACCCTAAGCTCATAGAACTGCAAATATTCGGGCATTGGTCAACAAAAACACATCGCTATCGAAGCTCGATTTGGGATGACATGATGTCATTTCTCAACAAACTTGGCTCAAAGATTCCCTACATCGGATATACTAAATTGTTGATCCGAGAGCACTTGGACTTCATCCCGACATTCCCAAGAGGCTCAATGACCCGACAATCACGACATGTTGACGGAACCTATTCTCTCTGCGGGAATCAAGGAAGCGTCCACAAAGAAACAAGGTCTTTGTCTTTGATTTCCTTGGCGAAGATGTCGAAGCTCGAATCGTACCAAAGGTATATGGAAGCGGTCGACAAGGCAAAGTTGGTCATCTCGTGAAAATCTTACGGTACACTGTAAGGAGAACCGAGAAAAGGAAGTCTTGGAAGTGTCACAAGTACGGATAGTCAAAGAAATGTTCCAAAGAAGAAACCTATTCCAAAGAGGAACCCACCCCTAAGAAGAAAGTTCCGTCTCGGAAGCCACTCCTATCATTTCACACGAACATAAAGGCATTTCGGGGCGAGGACTCGATGCTCTTGACACGAGATGAAGAGATCACATACTACGAAGCGCAAAGGATGTTAATCCTCAAGAGCAAAACCTCCAAGTCCTCAATTTGTCCAAGAAAAGGGAAGACTCTGCACTTGTACCTTATGATGAGAGCTCGAAGAAGAAGAAGAGCAAGCTGAATAAATCATACAGGAAAAAGTTTCACAACGTCCGACACCTTCAAAAGGCCGAACAATTTGCTAAAGATCAAATGGGTGGCCCGGAGGATCAAGTGGTGTTGCTCTCCTCTCAGGATCTGATGCGGTTAATCAACCCGATAAGGGATCCGTACCACCACTCTTGTGCAACAACAACAACTGTAGAAGACACTATTGTGTATGATTTTGAGAAAGCAAAACGAGAAAGAAAAGTCTAGAGATGGCGAGGATGATTATACAAAGTTTCTTCTAGATAGTCCAACACACTCAAAGGAGAAAACCTCGAAACTCCTAAGGACATGAAGTCTCCTCATGTCTCCTCATCATCAGTTCTTCGTCTCATTCATCACCACCACCATCAACGAAGTCAACGGATCATCATCCAAATCCGTGAAGAAACCACCTAAATCTTGGATTTCAAACACATGCAAGAATTGTGAAAGTCAAACAAGTTAGAAAGAAGGACATGCTTCATAGAAAACTTAATTGGTATCTTGAACAAATGCAAGACTTACATGATGAGAATGACGAGATGCGGAAGATAGGAAAGCTATTCAGAATTCATGAAGTCATCGTCGGGAGGCTGAATGAAATGATTGACGTTACACTCAAAAGTACCTTCAGGATATCGTTCCAAAAGTTCAAAAGGAACTGGAGAAGTCGACAAGAGAACAAACCCACAAGTTTCTTCTCGACACCGTCCCGGTGTGACTAGAAGTATTCTCCGACAACTCACCCCTAACATCGTCGCAATGGTTAAACATACAATGGCCAAAGAAGCCGATCTCTGAATCACGAGTTAATCGCTAAACTAGTGATGCAAATGTCAAAGCGATGCGGAGCGTTTACTCGGATGAAGCTAAATTTTTCAAGGTCTACTTGCTTTTCAACTCGGTTCATCATGCAAGGAGTCACCGATCAACCCAAACGGCCAAGAGATGGCGATGATAAGGATAAGGACTCGCACCTAAGCGTCGAAGCGATGCGGTCAATCTACATCTATGCCGCCTCCTCCACCA
Organism: Chrysanthemum lavandulifolium; assembly: GCA_022545495.1. Lineage (NCBI taxonomy): Eukaryota > Viridiplantae > Streptophyta > Magnoliopsida > Asterales > Asteraceae > Chrysanthemum > Chrysanthemum lavandulifolium. Next base: position 177,432,110 of record CM040244.1, on the reverse strand, counting down.
CGGACTTCTTCTCAACATAAGTCTCCTCCACCTCGACCTTCTCTTCGATAAACCTCGGGGCGATTCCGAGTTACCACCCGGACTCATACAACTGGTGACTACTTTGAGTATCTGGGTGGTGGCGATGAAGAGGTCCTTGAGCCCCGACAACAACCCACCTCACCCAAACAAGTGCGAAACCGGTTTCATCATCAAAGCCTTCCAAAAGAAGAAACAGACGACTCGACCGTAGTCGTATCATGGCTAGATGACGATAAAGCGAAGAGTTTGAATGGTTCTCCACACTTGTCAATCAAACTCCATACCACGATGAAGGCCAAGAAATGATAGACGGTTCTACATTGGAGCACGCATAAAACTATTGCAAGAAAAGTTCCATGTGAAGAAAATGACAAAATCGAGTTGAAGCGAATCAAAATGAAGCTTTTCAACTATGGAAAGACGACTCTGAAAGCGCCCTTGAGGTCGAATATCATCTTGAGAACATCGCTCGAGCTATGTCTAACAACATGGATTGGCTCAATCCGAGCAAACATTGACTTCACACAAAGGGACAACCCTCCATACTACACCGATGGACCAAACCTCTGACCATTGGCCAGCGGGCGAACCAAGGATTCCTTCCGATATTTCTTCAACAAAGACACGGAATTTCTTCTCCATGGTGGCGATGGTTCGAGAAAATACACTACATCATTGACTCTTCCATTCCAGTGACGGTTACTCTAGCGCATAGCTATCGAGGAACGCAACTCACTTGTTTTCGACAGCGTGCAAGCATACGACCAAGATGCATTGTATGGGATTCATCATTGGCACGAGCGCGAAGAATCTCACTACGTGCACGCCTGTTCAAAAGTCTCAACATGCACGGTGTATAGCTCGAAGGACATCGTGGCCATCAAACACATTGATCTCAAGTCTAAGTGGGACTACATTCTTAAAGAATATCATAGTCAAGCGACAAGATGAACAGGACTATGGATTCTCCGGTGACTTTGAGAACTTGTCCTCAACGACATCAAGACATGTATCTTGCCAAAGTACGGTCGTATGAGACAATTCTCGTGAAGTTCAACGTGAATTTATCAAGTCGGTTCTCATCTTCATTAGGCGATCGTGATCAAAGAGCGTGTCGAAGATATCCGGATGGTCGTTGAATCATATCGAAACGTGTAAACTTCACTCCACCACGCTTGATCTTCCAGACATCAACCGGCTTAAACAACTCACGCCATCGTGAAAAACCTTTCGGCGTTGTTTACGCAGTTGAACTTCGAAGAAATGCTTAATGGCGTGTAGTGAGCTCCACAAATTCGGGGATCATACCTTGAAGATGGTTAGGGATGGATTGGTGTCACAGTTGAAGGATATACCGAAGTTGGGAATCCTAAGCGGAATTCTCGGGGCAGGGGGATGTGAGACGCATCATCACCATGATTGATGAGCGGTTGTTCGAAGGATCGATTCGAGATGATTGGAAAGCTATGTTGGTGGTCGACTCGGGAGAAACATCATCGGCTTTCAGCATACAATGTGCACTCTGGAATATCACCGCACTTCACGGTACCCGTGAATTGTTTTCTTCATATAATTTTGGATGTATGATTATATATGTGTGGCTTGTGCACACATATGCAATGTACAACCGTAATTGTCAAGAAAGGACCACGTAGTGCGCCTCGGTGCCACAATCCTTATAAAAGGAGCGAAGCTCCTTAATTTTAAGTAAAACCTATCAAACCTTTCACTTTTCAAGAAGTACTTCCTCATATGATTTTCAAAACCTCAACCGTTTATATCACTAGTTGAGGGGAGTATTTGATTTAAAACTTTGTTCACAAATTGTTCATAGTGGTCGTCTTCCATTGACACTCGAAATGGTCATATTTATTCTCAAACGTTTCAAAATAACATTTCATATGCCATTTTGAGGGAGAAAATTTTGTGATAAGAAATATGTGGTGAATGCAAATAAATCTGTGAAATTCGAGACTTAAACAACGAATTGACGGTACTAAGCTTAGTAACTCGAAAAGACTTGTCACAGACGGGTAATAATTTCAAGCTAGTTCGCTAGTGATGTAAACGTGTCTCGAAAGGACTTGTCGAGTAGAAAGTACCATTCGAGAAACTTTTGATAGACATGAACTCGACGGGTTTGACAACCTTCCAAGGTTTGTCTACACCTTCAGGTAGTTAATAGAGCTAGTTGTCACCTAAAGGCGACAATGTATCTCTTTAACTATTCAACGAACCGTGTCTCGCGGAGATTGTCTATCTTTAGTGGATCAATTCAAAAGTGCGCTCTTTCCTCACATGCATTTAACCATTAAAACTATTAAGCACATGTGGAGGGGAGTATTTATGCAAAACTTCATCTCTCATTGTGGTTCAAACATGTTTTTCGTTAACAAACCCTTTGAGAGAGGTTTTAACATACGATGGTTATAATGGCAAACATAGGTAAGTCATGAAGTTATAAGGTGACTAAGGTTAGGAATAACGTCTATGATCCGCCAGAGTCGGAGGATCTACCCAAGGACACTACCATTAGTTAGTGTTAGAAGTCCTTAGGAATGATTATAAAAGGAAAATGAGAATCGGAGAAAGAAGGAGTTGAAGAATCAAAAGAAATGTAAAGTAAAGGGTGAAAAGAAATAGCCCTCAGTTATTCAACTTAGGCGATCACCGGTTCAATTCATATACTCTTGGTTGTCACTTAGTGACACCGGTATTGAAGATTAAAAGTCGTCATGGACCCGATGGCGCATGCACTAAACCTTGAAGCCACTCAAGTTTCTCTCAGCGAAACTTGTTTCATTCTCACGGGAACCCTACATAATCTATTGGCTCTCTCTTGAGATCGGCGGTATTGAAGAAGGAGACCCTCTCCTAGTCTCCTCAGAAAACCAAAACGCACTATTGAGTCTAGAGCCATGAGATTCATCAAAAGATCTCTTAGGAACACTTGACATTTAATCACTTGAAGATCAACAAATAAGATCATCGATGGTTCATATAGAGTCCTTCACGGATCTTAGCAATGCATCGAGAACATTCATGAGAGGTTCACATCTCGTGATCCTCGGTGATTGAATGGAAACTCCCCGTGGTCAACATCAAACGACCGACAAGCGAGTCACTTCGGTAACTCCCGTGGATTACGCGAGTGTGTCTCAAACGGTCTGATGATCGTGGTGATGCTTTGGTGTACCTCGACTCATCGAGCTCAGAGATGTACTTGATTTTGTCGCGTTATCTCACTTGTGGGACTCAGTTCGAGAACGGCCTTTGTAAGAATTAGAGTTGTGTTTTCACACTATCTTGTTAACACTCTCGAAGTTCAAACTTGTAAGTCTGGGAAACCGCTTATTACTAACCATTTGAAATGTTTTCTTCTTATGGAAGCTACGGAGCGGGATGATCGTCTTGATTCTTCTCATGCTCACGCCAACATCAACACTAATGGAAGTTCTATTCAAAAGCAATACAATCGTCGAATGATTCTTCGTCAAACCAAAGAATCTACAATGATAAAGATTTAAAGAACTTCATCGATTTGAATTCCAACGTCATAGGCGTGTGAGCATGTTGAAGAATGACGATGACACCGGAGCGTGAAGCGAACTGAGAGGCATCGATGCGCATAACAACATACTATCACTTTCACCACAAAGAACAATGATCAAAAACAAAGTTAAAGATGACGTCGAAGCTTAAACCGTTCGAAGATAACTATCTCTCTACCTTTGGGAGATTGTTCGAATCAAGGCAATTCTCTCACAAGAAAGAAGAATGCGGAAGGCGTCACGACTACTATTACATCAACGCCTTCACCGTTTACATTCATATATACTTGAGGGGAGATTGTTGGAATCACTCCTAAAGTATTTCAAGTATTTATATCTCATATGTAATAGGTAGCTTTATTATAGCCTTTATGTTTGTTTAAGGTCAAGCTTATGTAGAAGGCCCATAAGCTTGATCCAAGCCCAATAAGGAATAGGGAAGGAGAGGAGTGTTGCCCTAGCTCCTTGCCTATATAAACTCTTGTAAACCTCATTTGAGGTTGGTTGTTCAAGTTTTTCTCTCATTCATACTCTTTGCATAACCCGGTATTACTATACGTGTGTGTGTGTGTGATTTACTTGTTCAATCGCCTTCATCTCTTCTCTTATAAGCTTGTGTTGTAAAACTAGTGACCTAACATTCACTAATGCCTTTGACACAACGCTTGGCACCCTTCACTAATGCCTTCGTCTTGACACCTATAGCATTCTTCACTAATGCTCTTGACACGAACGATAAGCACCTTTCACTAATGCTTTCGTCTTGACACTTTCGGCATCCTTCACTAATGTCTTTAACCCAACATCTATGGAGAAAGGAAGAACTATCAACAAGAGAACCTTAGTTTTCTTGATGATGACGAAACATTGCAACTCATGGACTTGAGCTTGCACGTCTTCAAGTGGTGATCTCTCTTTAAGAGGAACCTAGAAGATCACACAAAATAAAAGACAAACTACATAGATCACTTGGATCCGAGGTTAGAGGTTAGAATACTTGGGAAAGTATGTGTGTAAAGTGATGCATAGAAAGGAAGAAATGGCTCTCTATTTATAGAGAAAATTCTCTAATGTTCCCGGATCACGGATCCCTTCCACTGGGATCCGGCTAGCACAAAGCCGTGGATCGTGGGCACTCCTCTTTGCCCATGGGTATTTTTGGTTATGGGTCATGGGTCATGGGTTATGGGATGATCCATGGTTCTCATTCTAGATACAATGAACTTGGTTAAGTAGTATATATAAAACCATGGGTTATGGGTCAATACCATTTGCTAGTTTTTACCCATTTAGTATATACTTGTTTTTACCCATTTAGTATATATTTGTTTTTACCCATTTTAGTATACTTAGTTTAAGTATATTCTAACCCAATATGTAAACACTAGTTGTTGTACATATGTATCATAAAATCACTTATACTTGTTTTAGTGTTTTATGTGAAAACGTAAGTGTGTTAGGAAACTATTAACTGAAACTATTAACGTATCTTATTTGTTTCGTTAAAATGAATTTACGTTTGTTATCGACAAAACATTAGAAGATCGTGAAATATAAATAAGCGTTTTACGGCTTATTTGTATTAACAATCTCCCTTTTTGTTGATGACAAAATATAAAATTATTTTAAGGAAAAGCTAAAATTAAGTAAAGTTTGAATTTGTAGTTTTACTTTCTTTTCCCCTTTTGTCGAAACAAAAGTGTTAAAAGAAACTAACACAATTTTATAAGAAAGGTATGTAAAAATATAAAGAGAGCAAGTGACGGAAATGGTACTGTCTTCACCCCCTTGACGAGTCCATCCCTTTGAAAGGCGTCAAGGACATGACGTAAAATAAACTAATAGTGTTTGCAATTATGTTTGCAAATGGTTAGTCTAAGTGACGAGAACGTGCTCCCCCTTGAAGATTGCGAAGATGCAATGGGGTATCATGAAGTATAATCCAAAAACGGATTAGTGTTGCAAATTTTTTTGCACATCGTTTGACACAAAGCTCCCCCTAGCTTTATGGTGTCAAAATCTTCATATGCTAATTTGAAAATCTACAAAGTAAAGGTTAGAAAACAAGAGTATAATGCATAATTTCATGCAAGAAAAACTCAAGTTAGTACAATTTTGTGCTTCTGTACCACGGATCCCACGGTTCTCTTCTTGGAGGGATCCGTCTAGGCTTTTTGAAGGGATCCGGCTGTCTGTTGACAGTTTCTTCAGCAATGAAGATGTGTCAAACAATGCTACTATGAGGGTAATATATATATGAGAAATACAAAGCATAACGCACATAACATAACAAATAAGTGTTCATTCAATAAAACAAGAGATAACCAACCAAATCTCTAAAACTAAAAGGATGAACTAGGACATACAAGTACCACTAAATACTAACTAGATACTAGACTTAAAATGCTACAATGTGCTTGAGTCTAGGGTGAGTGGACTTGTTGATTTGATCCAACTTTGCAAAAAGATGATTAAACATGAAATGTATCTCATTTCGAACTTCTTGAACAAGTCCTTGAGTGTTTAGAAAATTTGGACAATTATTGTCTTGGTTTGGACCGGAGGAAATGGATATTTGAGGAGGCTCTATGTGTGCTTGTGGGTCTTCATTTTGAGAAGTAGGAAGAGGTTCTAAAAATGAGGGTGGTAATGGAACTTCTTCCATATGATCAAGGTTATTCCTTGTCTCCCACGATGGGCTAGTTGGTGTTGTAGGTGGTTCTCTATTTAATGAAAAGGTTGGTGAATGGGAGGTTCTTGGTGGTGAATGATCTAATGAGTAGATGTTTGGATGTGGAAGAGGCTCATTCAAGGATTGTAGTCCATGCTTAATGAATGAGGGTTTTGATGGCTTGCTAGAGCTAGCCATGTTAGGCTTTGAACTAGATGACCCTTTTTCTAGTCTGTAAGGTTTGATGCTAATCCTTGCGGTTCTCTTAGCTTTTGGATGAGTTTGAAGAGGTGAGATTCTAGCTTCATTATCTCTAATGGGTGATGTTTCGGTGGATGAGATTTCATGGATCATTTGACCTTTTCTCTTGGATGATCCTATGGTTGAAGAGTTGTTGCTAAGAGCCTTAGTCATAGTGATGATGGTGCTTGTAAGAGCTTCTTTAGTTGCTGATTTTGAGATGTGATTGAGAGTGGTGACTTAATCCTAAGGTTGTTTGGTTTATAAAGGATAATTTGAATTAGGAAATTAAATCCTTGGCCACTTAGAGGACTAAGCATGCTCTTGAGGTTTTGATCAGCTCTAGGAGGGTAATTAATGAATGCTAAAAGTGGTTAGAGAACCAAAAGATAACTTGAATTTGAATAAGGAAGTCGATTTATTCCTTCGCATGTACGGATCCTCTCGTGAGGATCCGCCTCGATTATGGACCGAGGATCCGGCTATCGACGATTTAATCAAGTCATTATGCTTTTGTAAGGTTTATCATTAATGGATTTCGAGGTTTTGACTTAATTTTGAAGTCTTTAAGCATTGAGTATCTCAAATCCTCAACCATAACAAGTAATGGTGCTTAATGATGATTTTGGCCAAGAACATTGACCTTGGGTAGTCAAACCATATGTTTGACAAGGATTCCTTTTAATTTGTTGTGGAGAAATGGTGATATCAAGTCCTAAAAGTCATATGATGTCCTAGGATAAATTTACTAAAATCTTTAAAAATAAAAAGAAATGAAAAAACTAGTTTTTGGTCCTAATTTTGAGTCAAAGATGATTGAGATCAATTTACTAAAATTGAAGGATAGACCAAACTAAGTGCTATCAAATGTGATAGACAATGTGTGAGTGTTGGAGCGGAATTATGGTGAGTTTTGACTAGTTGATAAATAAAACTTATTTCGAAAATATATCCTAGATAAGCCATGGATGAGAGTGAGGTTTTCAACTATAAGCGGAAGACTTAGTTGGCTCTAGTGTCTTATATTTGACTCGTTTGAGGTGATCTAGTGGACTATTATGATGTAGCCAATCATTGCATATCGGTGCCTACGGATCCCGCGGTTCCTTATAGGAGGATCCGGCTAGTTCAAAGTCGGATCCGCCAACCGCAGATCGAGAGCTTCGGAAAATGTGCAACTTTGCACTTTATAGTAAATTCATTTCCTAGTTGTTTCGTGGGAACTAAATGCAAGAACACAACTAATATAATTTATATCAAAGTAGGACGAACTAAAATTCCTAAAATGAGTGACGACGACCACTCCAAGAGGTCGTAAAATCTCATTTCAAACACCAAGTTAGGATGTTTAGTGCCAAGATATGGCAATACCTACATACTACAAGCATAGTTTAAAGTGTTTACAAACCATTGTTTGAAATTGTTCATCATGCACTTAAGTCCTAAGACTTTACCTTTCTTTTCCTCCTTCACTTCTTCACCCGTCCTCCACTTTTTATCAAACTATCTTCACTTCTTCTTCCTCAAGAAATTGGCGAAGCATTTGAAGATTCCCTTAGTTTGTTGCCATTCGGGTGATTCATTAGGGATGTTTGGCAATTGGTTAATGTAGTCCAAGGGGTCAAGATCGATATTTTCAAGTGGGTTGCTACTACTCCCTTCACCTCCACCTTCTCCTCTGCCTTTCCCTTTCGTCCGAGGAATCCGGTGGGTGGGTGTGGCCTCTTGCCTTCCACCATAAACCTTGTTGTTCTACCTCGGTTAATGGTACCATAACCTTATTGCAAAAGCTATGATCCAAGGATTGTGGAGAGGGTCTAATGCAAAGATGAATTTGGCAAGACGGGTTAGAAGCATTGCATACGGAAGCACCATCTTGTCCATGCTTCTTACACTTGCCATTCTCTTGACCATGTAGTAGGCAACGTTAAACCGAGTAATCGGGTCACTAGGCAATATATCATGAAGCTTAGACATGCTTGGGGTGGTCCTTGTTTCCTACTAGGCACACCACATTTTCCTTATCACATCCTCACACCCCAAATTACACTTTTGCTTGGCAATGGAATGAAATTCTGAGGATTGATCGTCATAGCATCACAATCACAGTTATATTGAGCGACCTAAAGTGTCGTTTGGAAAATACATCGTTTGATTTAATAAAATAATCGAGTTACAAAGTATAGGTCCCAAATGAAAGTCACTATGTACGGAAATAAATTTGTTACAATTTAAGCGATGTTTTAAAGTATATGAAACCCAGTGAAGCAGCGTCGTCACCACGACTCTAAGATATGTCCACATGCATGCCATGAAGTGAATGCCTTAGATACACGAGATAAAACATGCTAAAAGTGTCAACACAAGGTTGAGTGAGTTCATAGAGTTTGTGTTGAAATGTAAAGCCTTTCAAAATCGTTTATGCAAAGAAAGGCATTATAAATCCACTCGGTTCAAGTTCGCCCATACAAAACTTGCAACCTGTGTGTTCACAACCCACTGCCGAAATGTGTATAGTTTATGATCAAGCGCATGATGTAAAATGAATTCACAAATTAGTGCATAACTTAATGTATCCATAGTTACTTAATATAACACATAATTCGTACGGTTTCAAATCGTTCCAAGGCCATTAGTTCAATGATTATACCACGACAATTAGCCCAATGATTATACCACGACAATTAGTCCAATGATTATACCACGACAATTAGTCCAATGATTATACAACGACAATTAGTCCAATGATTATTGATATAGAAAATTCTAAGTATGGCAATAACATTGCCATCATGGCTAAACATTCGGTTCGATAAACATATAGTTTGCAAATAGACATGAATGTCATAAAAGTTGTTGAGCATGTATCTCCCCCAAAGAGTTTAATAAAAGCATTAAAACAATTGAAAATGGGGCTATGGAACTCACCCGTTGTAATGCTTATGATGACAAAAGTGGATACACCGAAATGTAACGTGAATCTCTAAACTTGACCTATTATGAATGATATGATATATGATAAGTTATGATGTAATGTTATGCATGCAATTCGGATGATATCTATACCACTTATGAATTTTTGAAAATAATATTTCTCGTTGAGAAATAATCTTTTAACGCCTTGACCATTTTAAATTACTTCACATGTATTTACATTGAAATGATATCCAACGATAATCATTTAGTGATTTATTATGAAATTATAACTTTTGTCGTAAAATAATGTCATTTGACGATTTCATGAAAGTGACTAAACGACCTCGAAAAGCTAGTCGTAAAATGGTGTACGTCGAGTGTTAAGAAACGAACTCAACGGTTTTTGGGAAGCTTGTATCATTGTCTCAAAGTTTTAGTGTTTAAGTTTTCATCCTAGAGGTCTCGATCATAGAGAAAAGTATAGGTAAAGTATGGTACTTTTGTTCCAAAATATAGTTTAAGGGTGGTTTTCGGAAAAATTTAAGTGACCGTATATTATTCATTATAACTCCGCTTGACAAATGGTTTGACATTTTGAAAAATATGCTTGGCGAACTTACTTTTACTAGAAGACATCACTTTATAAAAAGTACTTCGTCATTGTTAAAAACGACCCTCAACATGGTCCTTGGTGGCCGTTATATTTGTCTATTAGAAAATATATATGTTATACTTGTACTAAAAATTACGGCAACTTATTTAAAATGTGAATAACTTAGTCGTTATAAGTCCGTTTTCTACGTTTTATATGTCCTCGGATTCGTAATAATATATACTAATATATTTTTGACAAGTCGACATAATTTACAACGCATAAGCTTCATTTTTGACTCGTACAAAATAAAAAATGTTTGCTGAAATTCCAGAAAATTTATATTTTTCGTCGCCAACTTGAAAAATTCATAACTTCTTCGTTATAGCTCCGTTTTAATCCGTTCGAGCGGCCACGGTTTCGTTTTAAAGTATATTTTCTAAATATCTAGCCCAAAATATTTTGCTTACTGTCGGATTTTCCAGATTTTCAAAATAAGGACAGACCCTTTATTAAACTTGTCGAAATGAGTTTTTCTCGCGCCAAACCTATTCTAACCCATTCAAAACAACTCCGAAGCTATTTTAATCCTACCATACACCTTCTTAGGGTGTCATGGGTTCCTAGACATCACCAAAAGTGATATATAACAAGGAGTAATTATAGGATGGATTATATATATATAACACTTAAAAACCTTAAAAAGTTGTATAAACATCACATAACTTGCATGTTTCTCAAATAAAATGATATGACCATAACAATGAATGTGAAATAAAAACATGAATATGAATGCTTACAAGAAATATGATGAGGTTTAAGGACAATGGGTTTTTCCTAATCACCTTAGGTTTTTATTGCAAAACCTTTACAAAGAGTGATACTAGTGTTTAAAAATCTTGTCTTGAAAAATTTATGTTGATCCTTCCTATGATCCTTGTGGCTGCCGAATTTTGGAGAGGAAGAGAGAAAACAATGAGTCTTGATCTTTTTTCTTAGCAATAATGAAATGAAATGTGTTATATTTTAGTGTATAATACATTATTTTAGTAGATATTTTGCAAATAACTCAGTGACTCATCCCCCCTTGTCGAAAAGGGGGTTAGTCATTCTCTTTTATACTTTTTTTTTTTTTTTAAATGTATAATGTGTAATTACTTGTAAGTAAATTGAAGACTTGTGGTAAATTGTGTACCCATTTGAATATTTAAGGTAGCGTTAGATAAAAATAAATTTTCACGGGTCAAGATAAAATATATTGAGGTCAATAAAATTATAAAAAATACATTTCTTGCAAAATTTGAGTGAAATAATAATTATCGTGTAGTTTCTAAGAAGACCGTCGTAATTATATAAACATAACAATTTATATACGAAATAAATTGAAAACATCGGGTAAATTAATAATATAATTTTTATAAACTTAATATGAGTATAAAAATATATCAGGATAATTTTTGGAAGTATCGGATCAATTGTTCAAAATAATTAATTACGCGATAGCGTTTATTTAATAGGAAAATAAATGTTTAATGAAAAATGCAAACCCATGCATAATATTGATATGAAATGATGTTATTGATGATATGTAGACTAAATCTAGTCTATATAAAATGTCCTTGATGAAATATTCATGAATTCACAACTAAACCATTACAGTTCGTGAATTTGATACTCAATAAACCTAGTTTACGATAAATGATAAATAATGAAACATGAGTAATGTTTTGAGAATGACCGAAAATACAATTGTCACATTCGCCCAACCAAAAGGAATTGATCCCTCAATTCATTCGTGTTAGTCTATCAATTTTTGAGTTTGTGATTAATATCGAGGAAAGAATACATGAAGAGGTGTTATTCACGATTATCGATGATTTAGGCGTACAAAACATCATAGTAAAGAAAATATTGGATGAATATCTCCGATGAGCATCATTTTGACTTTGGAATATGTGAAAACCACTGCTGCACTAAGACTTATAAATAATCGCTCCCAACATAACATGATCCTCCGAATTAGACATACTTAGCTAGGCTATGTATAATTAAGGAACGATAATGTGACGTTCGGTTTAGTTGTTATAACTCTCGATGTTTACAGAGATCTAAACCTTGTAAGTGATACGAATCAAAAGGAAAAGAAAGTACGCTTAATGAGAATATTTACAATGAGAGGTTTATCAAAAGTAGTACATCTTAAGTCATAAGATCCGAATACGATGAAAGACATAAACTTAGTACAACATAGTACATAAGAAAAATTAAGACCGTTAGTTTCGAACTTCTTCAATCTTCCGCGTTGTTGAGACCATGACGAGCTTCTCCTCCTTCTAATATGTATGTTTCCATGTGCACCTTCAACTTGTTGACCTTGGTTTGAGGACATCGATTACGATAGTGTCCTTGCTCCCGCATCCGTAACATGTATCTATGGCCTTGCCTCTACAATTCTGGCAAGGTGTCGATTTTGACACTTGAAGCACTTAGCGGGACAAAGACCCGTGTGATACTTACATCGATTACATAGTGGGTAGGTTCCAGCATAACCTCTGCCTTCTATTGGTGCAGCAACATAAACCATTGCAGTTTCTTGCCCTCTATTCTGTTGTTGATGATGATTAGTGGTACGGTTTCGGTTGTCGTTATCATAACCTCCCTGGTCATTTTCCCATTTCCTTTTGTTGTTGCTAGTTTGGTTGTTGTTATTGTTGTTGTTGTTGTTGTTGTTGTTGTTGTTGCGGTTATTGTTGATAATGTTTTCCCCCTTCACAACTTGAGCCATGAGTTTTTGAGTTATCCTGATTGTTTCTTCAATTGTTTGTGGATCAGAAGAAGTTACATCTCCTTGAATACATTGTGGAAGTCCTCCAATGAAATTTTCCAGTAGTTTCTCATTGTCCGAAACCATTGATGGACACAGTGCAGCCAATTCTTGAAACCTCCTGATGTAGGTCTCGATGTCATAACCAATAGTCACTAACTCATAGAATTCCGTTTCTAATTTCTTCACCTCCGTGCGCGGACAATACTTCTTTGTCAACAACCTCTTGAATTGATCCCACGTGAGCTTGTAAGCATTTTCGATACCAATAGGTTGTGCATCGAATTCCACCATGACATTGCGCCATCTAAGAGTGTACCGTGGCGAACTTTACCTTGCGGTCATCCGGACAATTGCTTAGAAGAAATCTGACTCCATCTTCTCAAACCATCGAACCATAGCGGTGGCTCCTTGATGCCTTTGAACTTTGTAGGATCACAGTTCTTAAAGTCCTTGTATGTACAATTTGAACTCGGATCCTCCTGCGGCTCACGTGGCGTGAAGAAGTCTAGCGACTTGAAGAAGACGAGCCTCGGCGGCCGCGATTAGCCGTTGCTCGCTCTTTCCTTAGTGCCTCGGCTATACTATCCTCTATATACCTTTGGATAGCAGGTGGTGTCATTTACTGGTGCAGCTTTCTTCGGTGCCATAACTCTTCAAAATAAGAGGAAAGGTGAGACGTAGCAAAGTCCTATGTTAAGAATAAGCGTTCTAAAGAGATGTGATGTGAGGTGATAAGTTTGAGGTTATTTTTCAAAATGATCGACGGTTTCCTAAGAAATGGGTTATGAGATGTCGTAAATGCTTCAAATGTACGATGGTTTAGTGACTTAATGTGTGAATAACGTGTAACTCGACATGTTAGTGATGAAACAAAGGAGTGAGAGTGACTTCGCCCTACTTAAAGGTTTTACCTCGGCATTCGACGTTATCGGTAATGAATCAACTGATGTAAAAATTGTGATAGGGAATGACAAGGCATTCTCCACATTAGAGTATGAGGAAAGGATAATGGGATGGGTATTTAAAGGCATCCATGTGACAATCGATTTGAAATGAAAGTAAATAACTCGAAAAATGTACGCATAAACCGCATGTAAAGTGAATATGCACTTATGATGAAATGATGAGATGCTATGATAATGTAGTTATAGTCTAGGGTCAATGATGCAACCTAGTTCTCTATAATCAAGCTCGATGCCAATCATCACACCCCAAATTACACATTTTGCGTGAATGGAATTCACGGGATTATTGTCATAGCATCACAATCACAGTTATATTGAGCGACCTAAAGTGTCGTTTGGAAAATACATCGTTTGATTAAATAAAATAATCAGAGTTACAAAGTATAGGTCCCAAATGAAAGTCACTATGTACGGAAATAAATTTGTTACAATTCAAACGATGTTTTAAAGTATATGAAACCCAAGTGAAACGCGTCGTCACCACGACTCTAAGATATGTCCACATGCATGCCATGAAGTGAATGCCTTAGATACCTGAGATAAAACATGCTAAAAGTGTCAACACAAAGGTTGAGTGAGTTCATAGAGTTTGTGTTGAAATGTAAAGCCTTTCAAAATCGTTTATGCAAGAAAGGCATTGTAAATCCACTCGGTTCCAAGTTCGCCCATACAAAACTTGCAACTGTGTGTTCACAACCCATTCTTAGAAATGTGTATAGTTTATGATCAAGCGCATGATGTAAAATGAATTCACAAATTAGTGCATAACTTAATGTATCCATAGTTACTTAATATAACACATAATTAAATGCGGTTTCAAATCGTTCCAAGGCCATTAGTTCAATGATTATACCACGACAATTAGCCCAATGATTATACCACGACAATTAGTCCAATGATTATACCACGACAATTAGTCCAAAGATTATACCACGACAATTAGTCCAATGATTATTGATATAGAAAATTCTAAGTATGGCAATATCACATTTCGTATGGCTAAACATTCGATTCGGATAAACATATAGTTTGCAAATAGACATGAATGTCATAAAAGTTGTTGAGCATGTATCTCCCCGAAAGAGTTTAATAAAAGCATTAAAACAATTGAAAATGGGGCTATGGAACTCACTGTTGTAATGCTTATGATGACAAAAGTGGATACACCGAAATGTAACGTGAATCTCTAAACTTGACCTATTATGAATGATATGATATATGATAAGTTATGATGTAATGTTATGCATGCAATTCGGATGATATCTATACCACTTATGAATTTTGAAAATAATATTTCTCGTTGAAATAATCTTTTAACGTCTTGACCATTTTTAAATTACTTCACATGTATTTACATTGAAATGATATCCAACGATAATCATTTAGTGATTTATTATGAAATTATAACTTTTTGTCGTAAAATAATGTCATTTGACGATTTCATGAAAGTGACTAAACGACCTCGAAAAGCTAGTCGTAAAATGGTGTACGTCGAGTGTTAAGAAACGAACTCAACGGTTTTTGGGAAGCTTGTATCATTGTCTCAAAGTTTTAGTGTTTAAGTTTTCATCCTAGAGGTCTCGATCATAGAGAAAAGTATAGGTAAAGTATGGTACTTTTGTTCCAAAATATAGTTTAAGGGTGGTTTTCGGAAAAATTTAAGTGACCGTATATTATTCATTACACTCCGCTTGACAAATGGTTTGACATTTTGAAAAATATGCTTGGCGAACTTACTTTTACTAGAAGACATCACTTTATAAAAAGTACTTCGTCATTGTTAAAAACGACCCTCAACATGGTCCTTGGTGGCCGTTATATTTGTCTATTAGAAAATATATATGTTATACTTGTACTAAAAATTACGGCAACTTATTTAAAATGTGAATAACTTAGTCGTTATAAGTCCGTTTTCTACGTTTTATATGTCCTCGGATTCGTAATAATATATACTAATATATTTTTGACAAGTCGACATAATTTACAACGCCTAAGCTTCATTTTTGACTCGTACAAAATAAACAATGTTTGCTGAAATTCCAGAAAATTTATATTTTTCGTCGCCAACTTGAAAAATTCATAACTTCTTCGTTATAGCTCCGTTTAATCCGTTCAAGCGGCCACGGTTTCGTTTTAAAGTATATTTTCCAAATATCTAGCCCAAAATATTTTGCTTACTGTCGGATTTTCCAGATTTTCAAAATAAGGACAGACCCTTTATTAAACTTGTCGAAATGAGTTTTTCTCGCGCCAAACCTATTCTAACCCATTCAAAACAACTCGAAGCTATTATAATCCTACCATACACCTTCTTAGGGTGTCATGGGTTCCTAGACATCACCAAAAGTGATATATAACAAGGAGTAATTATAGGATGGATTATATATATAACACTTAAAACCTTAAAAGTTGTATAAACATCACATAACTTGCATGTTTCTCAAATAAAATGATATGACCATAACAATGAATGTGAAATAAAACATGAATATGAATGCTTACAAGAAATATGATGAGGTTTAAGGACAATGGGTTTTCCTAATCACCTTAGGTTTTATTGCAAAACCTTTACAAAGAGTGATACTAGTGTTTAAAAATCTTGTCTTGAAAATTTTTATGTTGATCCTTCCTATGATCCTTGTGGTGCCGAATTTTGAGAGAGAAGAGAAAACAATGAGTCTTGATCTTTTTCTTAGCAATAATGAAATGAAATGTGTTATATTTTAGTGTATAATACATTATTTTAGTAGATATTTTGCAAATAACTCAATGACTCATCCCCCCTTGTCGACAAGGGGGTTAGTCATTCTCTTTTATACTTTTTTTTTTTTTTAAATGTATAATGTGCAATTACTTGTAAGTAAATTGAAGACTTGTGGTAAATTGTGTACCCATTTGAATATTTAAGGTAGCGTTAGATAAAAATAAATTTTCACAGGTCAAGATAAAATATATTGAGGTCAATAAAATTATAAAAAGTACATTTCTTGCAAAATTTGAGTGAAATAATAATTATCGTGTAGTTTCTAAGAAGACCGTCGTAATTATATAAACATAACAATTTATATACGAAATAAATTGAAAACATCGAATAAATTAATAATATAATTTTATAAACTTAATATGAGTATAAAAATATATCGAGGATAATTTTGGAAGTATCGGATCAATTGTTCAAAATAATTAATTACGCGATAGCGTTTATTTAATAGGAAAATAAATGTTTAATGAAAAATGCAAACCCATGCATAATATTGATATGAAATGATGTTATTGATGATATGTAGACTAAATCTAGTCTATATGAAATGTCCTTGATGAAATGTTCATGAATTCACAGCTAAACCATTACGGTTACGTGAATTTGATACTCGTAAACCTAGTTTACGATAAATGATAAATAATGAAACATGAGTAATGTTTTGAGAATGACCTAAAAATACGAATTGACACAACATCTTCCCATTTCCTATACAATCCATACATTTCGAAAGCTCCATTTGAAAAGGATCCCTATGGATCACTTTTGACTTCCTTGTGACTCTTGTGGTGATGCTCTTGGCATGAACACGGTGTCCTCACCGTGGTTGCTTCCGGGATCAAAGTGTTGTAGATATCATGATGATCAACCATTGTGTGTAGTTGTTCCAAATACCATTCATTTGAGTACATACAAACGCCTTGATATGGAACCCCTATAATTCTTCCAAACTCTATGAGCGAAAGATTGAACTCTTGCTCATTGATTGTGAATTCAATTGAGATGGACCCATCATCATTTCTAATTATACAGAGTCTAAACTGGGTCCCGAAGGTGGTCCGGTTCAGGATCCTACTTTTTATCGCAGTCTTGCAGGTGGGCTTCAGTATCTCACGTTTACACGTCCGGATCTGTATTATGTAGTACAACATGTTTGTCTTTATATGCACGATCCTCACGAGCCATATTTTGCTGCTCTCAAACGTATCTTGCGATACGTTAGGGGACTTTAGATTTTGGTCTACACTTATATTCCTCCTCCACTACATCCCTTGTTGGCTATACAGATGCTGATTGGGCAGGTTTCCCATTTACAAGGCGGTCTACTTCAAGTTATTGTGTTTTTCTGGGTGATAATTTATTATCTTGGTCATCCAAGCGTCAGCACACCCTTTCTCGTTCTAATGCCGAAGCGGAATATCGGGGTGTTACTAACGTTGTGGCTGAGACTGCATGGCTCCACAATCTGCTTCGTGCGTTACATTCTCCTTTGTCATCTGCCACTCTTGTCTGCTGTGACAACGTTAGTGCCATTTGTCCGCAAACCTTGTTCAACATCATCGGATGAAACATATTGAGATTGGCATTCATTTTGTTCGTGACATAGTTACCGCTGGTCAGGTGCAAGTTCTACATGTACCATCTTGTTGTCAGTATGCCGATATCTTCACCAAGGGTCTACCTTATCGTTTGTTTAAGGAGTTTAGATCCAGTTTGAGCGTCCGACCTCCTCCCACTCTAAATGCGGGGGAGTATTAGACGTCAATTTGTATCTGATTGCATATGTTAGGCCCGATTGTGTTATGCTTGTAATTAGGCCTAGCCCACTCTTAGTTCTCTAGAATACTCTCTTGTAACATATATATTTGTTATGTTGACTTAATAATCAAGCAAGATTACACATTCAATAACTTCAACCAATTAAATATCAACTACAACCACTAATCTCTTTTATGATCGGTTAAAATGAAAAGTGTATAATTATTTTAAGATATTTCAAAATGAAAATGTGAAATATAATTTTAAGACGGATGAAGGAGTAGTTTAGATTCCACTTACCCGGTTGATGATTTTAGATATTTTGTATGTATTAATTGTGTTTGTACTTTGTGTTTACTTATGTTTTTATTTCTATGTTTGTGGTAGGGATGGTTAACCACGGTTGGTAACGGGTTGATGTACATTCACGCTGATATTAAACTAGAATTTAAAGCATTTACGATTGACTTAGGAAAATGAAGTTACAAGTAAAAAATCTTGGTCGCGTTTTTGCCGGAAATTGGTTGGAGAAAATGAAGAGAAATGGTAGTGACCTGCTACTTTTTGTGCATGTAGAAATTTTCTGCAATTGCAATAAAAAAGTTTAGTACATTAAATTGAGATAAATATATATTATTACCATAAATTGAAATTTAAAGTAAATTAATATATTTTGATGTGGTTTGCCATTATTTCATTGCATAGTTTAGACGATGAGTATTATTTTTTCTTTTGTTGATAAAATTAGAAACTCATTTTTAGATGTTACAGACTTCACATGTTAAAGCCAAAAAGTTGCTTCTGTTATCATGTTGGTCTTCTGCCCTGTAGAACAGAATGTATCATTCTAGCTTGTTCGTATGCACAAATGAATCCATAAATACAATTCTTCGAATAAATGATAGAAAAGTAATCATTTTGACACGTACATTATGCATCAAGATGAAATATTACCTTTATAGTTTATACAGTTATACACTTATGCAGCTCGTACACTTTACATATTTGCATTACAAAATTGATGTCAAATTGTCAAGTTTGTGATGATTCTCATTAAGCATAAAAACAGTTAAAATATTACGAAGCTTGTGATGATTCTCCATGTTACTTTAATGAAAAATATTTTGTACGATAGATAGTTCCAAATTTTCTAGAGTACCCCATATAAAAAAGAAACCGAA